>NNCF01128179.1:362525-390737 GCA_002313205.1 Laupala kohalensis | reverse complement strand
AAAGTGGGTAGTAGAGATATTGGTCGGTAATTTTCAATATTAAGTTTGTTTCCTTTCTTGTGTAAAGGTTTCACTTTAGCTCTCTTAAATCATGTGGAAGACACACGGTATGTTTCTTCTCATATTTTTGCAAATTAAGAACAGAAAGAAGTTCCGCGGAGACATTTTACGTTTTCATACGTAATATGTGTGTATGCTAAAATTTTAAAATATTCGAAAGCTCATGTACTAATTCATGGATATGAAGACATCACAAGATCCATGGTATATAGCCATTTCCGAGTCCTCGTGGTGCTGTTATTCACATCCGCCGCGTCATTTTCGACCTCCAAATGTTTTTTGTAGGAAACAAGTGCTCTATCCACCCCGGTGAATTATTCACATCGTGAACCATTTCAGATGTACCACTCCTATTTCTTGGCAAAGTATTAATGTAGGTTATATAAATATATTTTAATAAACTTTTCTTAAAATGTTCAAGTTACTTTTTACACCGTTGATACCACCCACTAAATCCGAAAAACTCCGTAAGTTATCAGTACATTGTTGTTTCTTGAAAAATACCTCAAAGATTTCCTCTACATTGAAAGCGAAGAATGCATCAGCACTAAATATTTTGATACATTACATAATTTTGATACCTAACATCGCTATACACAGTTATGTGCTGTTGGTTATCTTTGACATGAACTGACATATCAATGAATTATATTTGAATTCCTGGTAATAATCATTGCGGAAGAAAAACAAAGTAAGGTTATGTTGGTTTTGTTTGATCGCTCGTTTGACAAAACAGAAATTGCAGATGTCTCTACAAAACATTATGCAACAGAAAGCAACGCCTGTATTTGCGCGCAAACGGTAGATACATATTTATTGTCCTCCTGGTCAATGAATATTCATCCAATTCCATGAATTGTATCTGCTTGCGACGAGGGACTAGCAACATACAGAAAGAATATATTTTATATTGCATTCCACGGAATAAATAGGAATTTTTGTTAATGTAAATAATAAAGAAATGCACTTTACTGTTTTGATATTTTTAATCATTTTTTAAATACTCACCTTAAAAAATGAAACAAGTCTTGAGAAGATTGCCTTTTAAGTAGAATGAGTCTCTTCATATTTCTAAAATATTGAGACAAACCTCTCTTAAACTTTATAGTAATTTTCGTAACAAGTTCTTCCTCTGAAATTCAATCGCAGGAAACTATTAATTGTTTGGGTAACCATACCTCGTTTGAAGGGAAATCCCACGTAGTTGTAATTCAAACATTTTGAATTACAACTATGCTGCAGGCTGGTTAAATTTAATAACCTAAATATGGAAGTGAAATGTGATTGATCATATTTTGTTCCGTGGGTATATTATTTACAAGTTATTATCTAACTTCTTAACTTATTTAACTGTTAGATAGTTAGTTAATTATTATGTTAGACCAAATCTTGCCACTGTATTTTAAACCAGATCTTCCAACTGATTGGGTTGAGATTTCGCACACACATGTAAAAACACTGACAACCTTTTTTTAAAATTATGATTTTCTTGTGAGATAACTAGTGCCAAATTCTTTCCAAGAAGCAGCCCCTGAAATTCAATCCGTCTCTTCATACAAATAAGTATAACGCATATAATCCATGTTGTCCTCCAATTTAAAATCATTTAGTTATTAAAATTAAGATTACATCCACTCCCATAGCTTCCAGTGTGTTTTTGGGGTACCGTTCATGCTCCAATGCTTTAATATTTTATGTTGAATTATTTACTTTCTTTACAAGCCGCACGACAAGTTTTTTGAAAACTGGTACTTTGGCACTTTCTCACCTACCACTATAAACCGAAGTGTGTAAGTATTGTATATCGAAATCAAACAGCACCGACAGTACCCATGGGGTTCACGGATGGAGAAGCTCCGCAATTACTAGGTATCGGCACTGACAATAAGGGGAGATGGGGCTTCCATGTCACTCCAACCGGTTTGACCCCAAAGGAGGTCCAGTACTGATAGGCTGAGTTGGCCTGGGTGTCAGTCAGGTGTAATGAAATATTTCACTTCTCACCGGGGTCAGCCACTTCAGCCTTCAGCCAGCAACTAAGCGCTCTAAAAAGTGAGCTACGCTGACTGCTTATGACATTATGAATGAGGATGGAAGACTGGCCCGGGAGGCGAACGGGATGGTGCAGTCGGTTAGTGCATGACCGCGCTGAGCGCATAGGTCCCGGGTTCATTCAACATAACATAATTAATCTGTTACCTGGCGGAGAGGGTCACCGCAATCTAAGGGATTTCGATATAAATTTTCGTTGTGTTTTGGAATGTCCACTACAATAGCATTTTCCATTGAATCCGATGGGTGCACACGAATAGAGAACACGTTTTCCACGCGATTTTCCTCCGTCCATTTGGGGAATGCAGTATGAAAATGGAACATCTTTCCTGCACTGTTCAGGGAAAAAATGAGAACGCTAGTGACTTCGTCATTAAAATTGTGATGTGATATGATAGATCTCGTACGAATTGTTAGTTAGATTATTGCGAAATGAATGAAAGGAAACGTTACTCGTATGTGTAGAAAAAGTAAAATCATGTCCGCATTGCGTACTAACAAGCAGTTTTAATCCAAGACCAATCACAAGAGTTCCTTAGTGGATACGGAAAGTCAACAACTTTTTTAAAAAATAAGAAAAAGGGAAACTATACGGTAATGGATCAAAATATTTCGAACTGTTTTCTTCCAGGACACTATTCTTCTTTGAGATACGAGTTATCGATACTTTCATTATTCATCACCAACGGATTCTTTATATAAACATCTGAGTAGATAAAGAATTGAAGTTTCGAAGCGAATAACTATAATAGGTAAGTTGAATATTTAAATGATATTTTATAGAATGTAATAATTTTTTGCAAAGACCAAAAGACTCGGAATTTGTTATGATGGGAACAAGACTTAATTTATTGACGAATTACGACAAATCACATTGCTCCTAAGATGCTAGTCTTCGCAATACGAAACACCTTACGTTGTAGGAAATGCTTCTCGCTTCCATTTCAGGAGGATCGAAAAAAACAAGACACTTAAAACAACCTCGTCGTACAGTCCGACGCAGCCTGGGAATAGTCTGAATTGTCCTGGATTCTTGGCGACGCGACGCCCCCCGGGCGTGACCTCCGAGCGCGGCCGAGCGCAGGATATGGACGCGCGCCCAAATAGCTGCGTCTCTCAGCATCCCTTCCCTCCCTCTTGTTTCATCGCTTTGTGAACCTTTGCCGCCGTCGCTGTCTCGTTGCAAATCCATTGTTTTAATCTCTTCCTGGGAGATTTTGGGTCGCGTGAACTGGTTAGTTTTGTTTGTTTTTTGTTTTGTCCTTTGTATTTGTTTATTCTTCTTCCATTCTTTCTCCATGCATTATAAAATTAAGACAATATAAATAATGGATATTACATAACTTTAATATAAATGATCACATCAGTACAGTGCCACCCTCGTATATGAAAATAGCAAATATGGAATTCCCGCCTACATTAAACTTTCTCTCTGCTTCTTTTAATTTGGTTAAGAAATTTTATTTAAAACGACCCTGATATACCGAACCCGGTTATGTCATATTCATACCTATTTTGAACAAGTTTTGGCTCTCTTTGGTAAGTTTCTTCCCACGTGTACCAAACATTGAAAGGAAAGACCCAGATTGAATTGTTAGAAGCCATTGTCAGCTCTTTCAAAAGGCTATTAAGTTCTGACAAATAAAAAATTTGCTGGGGATATTAAGGTTTAAGCGCAAAAGTAAACAAAAACTGCTGGGGTAGTTGTATTTCAGACTCGTTTATGATTAATATTACACATTTTTGTATATTTGTCACAAAGAAAATACATGTTTTAAAAAGCACAATTAAAAGTTGTAACATAAAATGCTCAAATTTAACCAAATTACGACACAATAATTGGTATAATAAAAGAGACATTTCTTCGTGTTGAATGTTTTCAAAGTTCTAATCCTCCTTTTTTCGTTCACAACATACTTAACTTCGTGAATCCCAAGATTAACCGTACTTATCCCTTAAGCACTAGTCACTGAAGTAGATTTCAAGTTATTTTTTATTACATCCGCCACCTCTAGTGTCAAATCAAATCAGGAGGCTGTAGATATCCACATCAACTAATTGCACTAAGTGAGGACTTAGTCGCATCTAACAAGGTCTCGCCAGAAGGGAAACAACTAAAAAGAATTGCCCGTCACATGTGAAATACCTCTAATTACCCCGGATCAGTCGGATTTACATAGATCACCCGGTTTATCCATTTGCTATCTGTCGGATCTATGAAGATATTGCCCTTTTGGACCCACCTTATCACATCCTTCGATTGTGGGAATTACGAAGGAGAGATATAGGGTAGCTGAATAGCATACCAGTAGTCGGGAGAATAAGGATAAAAGATGCACAGAAGTTAATCGCACCCACAGTCTCCGGCTCCGCTACGAGCGACAACACATTTATGCTACCGCAATTGACGCTCACTTCCGAAATCTTACACTGTTTTGAAATAACTGCTGAGTGTCTAGGTGTTTGTCGAGGTGTGACTCTTTGGACGAGTAGTCCAATCTTTAACTCAAGATTCCTATCATTAACACGTGAAACAATCGCGGAGTAGATATCATTCCATATAAATACGAAAATAACATTACTTTACCTTCTAAATAACTATGTGTGGATTAAGTGTGATTCATGAAAGAAAACTAGCGGTCGTATATAAGTAGCGTCTTCACCTCCATGATCCCGTTGAACGTTGGAGCGTGGGTTCAAACACTCCTCGGCCGAACTTGGTGAGGTTTTCAGCAGAGGTTTCCCTCACCAAATGTCGGGTCGGTACCATAAGATCACCATCAACCCAAAATCTCTCCTTCCCAATTCTCTTGCCCAAGTCCAACGGTTAGGTGGAAGAACAGGTCTCATCGCTTGGACCTCGCTAAAAGACATAAAATAAATTTTAAAAAACTAAACTTATGGAATCTTAAGGTTCAAAATTTAGGGCTCTGAAAAAAATCAAGGTGGAAAATCGGCAATATATCCAAGGATGAGGGAATTTTATTAATTGCATTATGAAAAAGGCATCAGATGGTAAATTGGAAGATCAGTTTAATTAGCAGTTGTGATAATGTTAGAAATGCGTATCCTTAGTGATGGAATGAGATAGATTAGTGGACATTGGTTTGTATCGTACATAAATGATAATGGTCATGGCTCACAGTCTTTAATAGAATATTATCTTCCGCTTTGCAAATGTATTCTGTAGTTTGACGTTTTTAGAAAACACTTTTTTTTTAAACTTTTATGGTGTTTCATCTGTTTACCTTTTCATTAGTTTATAAGGATAGAAAGGTTTGAGATAACTAATCGTCATTGAGGTGGCCCTCCCGTCTACGTCCTTCACAGACACGACTGTATAATAGACTGATAGTGGAGCATGAGCCGTACCCAAAAAAACACTCTGGAAGCTATGGGAATGGATGTAATCTTGATTTTAATAATTAAACGATTTTAAATTGGAGGACAACATGCATTATCAGTATTTTATACCCAAACAAACAATAAATCAATTGACATAAAATAATTGTTTTACAAAGAAATGACACAAAAACACGTTCCCTAATACTCCCACCAAAAACCTAACGTAAACACACAAGAAATAAATGGACATACACGTAAAATATCTAAAATTAAAACTTACAACTATACACATTACATTAGTTAAAAAATAAAGAATTCATGATAATGTTAAACTAGGTTTAGTTAAACGTTACTGAATTCGTCAATGAACGCAGGTTAAATTTATCATGAAAGATAATACTGTTCGTTAGACTTTCACTGGCCAGTGAAAAGTATGTGTGCTCATTGTTACGTTCTTGTAGCATGTGACGACGCACAGTTGGCGAACAGCGTCTCAGGCCGTTGGAAGATGCAGGAGGCAGCGACGGCGTGTGGATCCATCAATAGTATTAAAAGTTTATATGATCACACTGTTTCTATGATCACAATAAAACCGTATCGACGACAGTTCCAGATGGCTGAATCACATGGTTGAAGGAAATGTATAGTTTTACTTTACGCACAATACGCTTCTCAAAATGTTCACGACGGACGCAGATATGGCCCGATGTTGACTCGACGTAGTCTGAAGAAAGATAGAGCAAAAGAAGCCACGGGACCTTCCTCACTAATTGTAGTGAACGCACTCCCGCTCAAATACATTAATATTGAATTGTTCGTGTGCAAATTAAAGAATGTGATACTAAATAAAGAATTGATTCAATGTTACATTAAAATTAGAAAAGATGACATTCAGAATTTATGTGACGATTCTCCATGAAATGAATAGATAATTTTGTATATTTTATCATCATGAAATGTCTGGGTGAGAATAGAGCTCTCTAGTGGCAGATTGACGTACTTAAGCAGTTTGGATCTATTGATAATATTAGATAATATTATTAGGTTCTGGTGGAAATACACCACNTTGGATCTATTGATAATATTAGATAATATTATTAGGTTCTGGTGGAAATACACCACATAGTATGGATTTATTGTAGCAATTAAAAATGTGAAACACCAAATACATTCATCTCTGAGTTACAGACGAAGTATAATGAAACGGCAAATTTGAAATAAATTTGAATTCTTTGACAATAAGTTTATCATTGTATTTATTATAATCACCATCATACCCGTGCATCCCACATGATGCCACTGATTGTTTTTCAAGCTTAATCGTCACCAACAGAACTACCCGATGTTGTTCGATATTTGAAAAGAAACACAAAACAGTAATTACTAAATATTTAAAATTTTAATAAAACTCACAAATAAAACAAAAAATATATATTTTTCAGCATTGCTGAACAAACATACAAAAAATTACATCAACATTCAAAGAAATATTGGAACTGAGAATTGACATATTTTAACCTACAGTGGATTATTAAAATATCTGTCAACAGGTCTGTATCTTGTTAGCTCATTTTTCTCGTCGTTGCCCGGGGTCCATATACAATAAAATTTTTAATTCATAGGTAGTTTCCATGATTATCTAGTTTCGCGGTATTAAATTTAACATTGCTTTATTAAAAAAATTAAATACCTCTAAGAAAACTTACAAAAATACTCGCAGTTTTTAGTAATATATGCTCCTAAGTACGCAATTACGAATAATTTTAAAACCCAGGCAGAAAGAACATACACATTACACAGAAATAAAAAAAGCTCATAATTAAAACCTCTGAATTCTTTAATTTTCATTTCAGTTTTAGGTTATATTTGAAAACAATGCTTCACTTTCTTTATTTAATTTTGCGTCTACGATTCGGTCACGAAAATTATACTTTTCGTGGATAGTTCGCCTGACGCGATCGGACAAATTAATACGTTTCACAATCAGCAATCATGCGAGTAGAGACTCAATCTACTGATTAGCAGTAAAGTTTTATTATTTTTAAGCTCTTGTAGGTCTTTTAGTTGCAATAACCCTAAAGAGTCCTTGGAAATTTCAAATAATTTCATAGATTACTTTTTCCGATTACCATGCAACAGACATCCGAAATAATTCATTTTCTTCACCAGGCTCTAACAACTCTGATAGGAGAATTTTGGCCTTCTCAACAATCTGCTTCTACGCCTTACAATCTTTGACCATCTTTCTCCAATCCACTTTCAATCTACATAAATCATCGTAGACGTCCTCAGATTATTTCTTCTTCGGTCTTCCATGAGGTATAACACACAATGGTTTACATTCCCATACCTTCTTAACAGTTCTTTGTTCCCCCATTCTGCAGAGATGACCAAACCAGCTCAATTCTTGAGATTTAATGTAATTTATTATAAGACTATTATGAATTAGGTTGTTTAATTGTCTTCTTAATTCTTCAATAGCCACTTTCTTCTCTTGTAGGACCAAATATCTTCCTATTTTCCTTTCAAACACTGCACGTTTTTCTTTATTTGCATCTTTTAACATATATTTTACCATATGTTACAATGGGCCTCTGATTGTAAAATATAGTTTTAATGATTTTGGTTGCTAGTGTGCTCTTAAATAGTGTTGAATTCGCAAAATATGCCATATTGCCCAGAGTGATTCTTTCTTTTATTTCTTCGTCAATTTCATTCATACCATTAACTATGGATCCTAGAAATTTGAATGAGTTAAATGCTTCTATTTGAGTGTTGTTCACTTTGAGATTTTAAGTCCTTTTGACTTTACGGCAGCATTGCAGAAATTTCGTTTTCTTTTCATTAACTGCAAGATCGAGAGGTACAGATAATAACTTGAACTCATGGTAATTTTCTGTTAATGACTGTTTGGTCCTTGCAGTTATTAATATATCATCTGCGTATGCCATGATTTGCTTAAACGCGTGGAAATGTTCCCTCTGTGTTCATTTGCTTCAAGTCTGTGTCTATTACTTTGATAAAGACGGTTGAAGATATAAGATCCCCTATCTTGACACCAGATATCACATCAAATTGGTCGCCGAGCTCATTATTAACTATTACGCTTGCTTTGTTATTTGTTAATGTTAGCATAACTAGCCGTACAAGCTTAGGTGGAACTTTATTTAATTATAGGCAATCAGGCATTTCATCACTTTTAACTGAGTCAAAGGCTCTAGTATGATCCACAAAAATATTGTAGAGGCCAATGCTATATTCATGGCATTTTTCAAAAAATTGCCTGGTCATAAAAATATTATGTATTGTTGATTATTTGGTCTAAATCTTTTCTGGGACTCATCAAGTTGACATTGAACAATGTCGGTAAGCCTCTTATTCACCAAGATTGCAAAAATCTTGTAGGCTATATTCAACACAGTGATTGGCCAATAGTTTTCCAGTCCAGACTCTCATCTTCCTTAAACATTGGGCATATAATTCCTTCATTCCATTTAGTTTGTATTTGTTTCTTTTCCCATACATTTAGGATTAATCCATATAATCTTTGACCAGGTGTTCTAACTCCGCTTTTTATGAGCTCTGGGAGAATTTTGTCTGAACCGGCAGCTTTACCAGATTGTTAATTTCGAATTACATAACATATTTCGTTATATGAGGGAAGATCCAGTTCATGCTCTAGTTCTAATAATCCTTCTGGGCAGTGGGGTAAAACATCTTATGTATCTGCAGTTGTTATGTTTATTTTACTTTTAAAATAATCTTTCCAGCTTTCTAGTAGTGTAGGTTTTTGAAAGACAATATTTCTTTCTTCGTCCTTGCAAGGGGTAGGAACACTTGATTTTTTCTCTTACAGTTCCTTGGTATCCTTAAAAAAGGTTCCTAGTCTCTTTTGTCCTGTAACTCTCTTTCACTTGATTGATTTTATTATTTATCCCATCTTTCTTCTTTGCGTTACAGATTTTGTTGGCCTGCAGTCTTTTAAATTTATACAACTCATAGGTAGCTCCAGTTTTAGCTTGTGTGTTTCTAGATCTTGTCTTATTTTTCTCCTGTATTATTTATGTGCATTTATTGACTACCCGGTTTTTGCTTCCCAATTGTTTTAATAGCAATATCATTAACTGTTTTCGAATGTTATTCCATTTTTTATTTTTATATTCTGCAACAGGGAGATCGTTAAATTTCCCGTTGAGTTCTGAGCGATATTCCTTGAGGTTTGCGGGATTAGACAAGCAAGCTTTATTTCCAATTGCTTACATACGGTATTTTCTCCTTGTATATCGCAAGAATATTTAGGCGAAGAGCTGTTCGCACTAAATAGTGATTTGAATCAATACAGAGTAAATTTTTTCTTATTAATAACTTCATTTTCCTTCCATCTTATTTCCTGCTATGCAACAATACCTGGTTTAAGTTTGTCGACCTTTTCGGTCAATTCATTAATTTTTCCTGGTTGCAGTAGGTACATTCCAAATACCAATATTCATAACCTTGTTTCTTAGCATGATTCGTTGTCTGTCCTTGACACTTTTCCAAGGCAGATTGTCGGGATTTTTAGCAGTGCACTTTTTCACATGGGACAGGTCACTGGCCTGACACCCTAACCCTCCTTTTTATCCGGGTTTGGAAATGGCAACAGCACTGGGAGACTACTCGATCCACCCAATAGACAATAGAACACTCAATTTCCTAGACGTCTCTTTTTCTTTTGTAAACAACCGCCACCAGTTTGACATATTCAGGAAAGACACATTTTCAGACACAACCATTCACAATTCCACACTACACCCTTCTTCGCACAAACATGCTGCCTTTTACTCCATGGTCCATCGTCTCTTCACCATTCCACTCTCACCAGATAAGATCAAAAAGAAATAGACACAATAAAACATATCGCATCAAACAATGGCTACAATACCTCTGTCATTGATAATATAATCACTAAGAAAGTTAGAAACTCACATCACTTTACTCCAAACAATAATATTTAAATCTGATATGCAATCGCCTTTCATAGGCCCTCTCTTACTTAAAATCGCTAATTCATTAAAACATTTCAACATTCACTCTATTTTCTTTTCTCCACAAACACGTAACTCAACCCTATTATACACTAAGGATCCTACCCACCCCCCAACTCCTCCGAAGTGGAGTGTATGCTCTCTCATGCAGTGATTGTCCCTCCATGTACGTCGGGCAGCCTGAACGAACGTTCAAACAAAGGGTACAAGAACACACAAATTCATAGAAAAATAACACTAAAGTTTCTCACTTCGCCAGCCACCTAGTAGAAAACACACATTCAACATTGAGAAGGATTTTTATATTTTAGAAGAAGAAAATAGATTTTGGCCCCGGATCAAATTATAAATTTTACATATCCATAGTATTCTAAAAAACATTTCCCTATTAAATGAAAAAATCCCTTCATTCCCCTCTCATGAAACTAGATTTCAAATTCCTTCCCTCTCACCCCCAACTCTCCAGGACACTTCTCCCTACTCCCTACTACAGTTAAAACCCTGAGAAATTCTTTCCGTCTTCTGCCGCCAGTCCCTGGAAAACTCCGACAGAACCCCATCCTCACCGATCCAACCCTCCATCACTTTCCATATAGTGACCTCCGTTCGGCGCACTCTGCGCACTTGCCAAAAATTTTTCCTCAATAATCAGGTATGTAATTTTGTCGGTTTGCTCACTCTGTATTCGTTTTCTTCTATTCATTTTTCATTGTTCTTTTCTTTATTTCAATAAGTTTTACACTACTCTCTATACTGCTTTTACAGCTCTATTATTGTATACTTTCATGTTATGCTTTTATGTTTCAATTATTGTCACATTGAGTGTACGTTACTGACGATGGCTGCTATGCAGTCGAGAAAGCTTTTTAACATTAAAACAATGAGCAACATACAAACGACTTTTAATTTATCATTTTTTGATAATTATGCTAACGCTCCACAATTACCAAGTAACTTTTATTAACAGAGATTTTCATCAATTAGTTCACATCCGTATTATTGATATCATTTTCTCGCATATTTTCATCTTCGATTATCTTATCGCTAATACTTCTATTATTCATTCGCTTTCAGCGGGAGTGAATCCAAACAGGTCTAACACTGTTGTTGTAGAGATTATGTTCGTAAACACAAGCAACGTTTAATTTAAATATTGATCAAAACACACATTGTGTAATGAAATATAATCTAGAGGTAATATAAAACATTATTATATTTTTAGACTTGGAGTCGAATTGGAAAGTGTAACCGAATAACATTGAGGGACGTGATTTTTTAATTCTGTGATATCGAACGGTATCGAAGATAGGAAACGTGACATCCCTAATAATTATGTTTACTAGATAAATCAAATAAAGAGAAACACACATACATATATAATGAAAATCTCTCGTTTCAGAACGTTGATTAAGGGATTGTTCGGTAGTCTGTAAATAAAGTTCTGATATTGAAATGATACCTCTCAACATCTCTTTGCAAATTCATTCCTCATAAACCCTTCATTTGCTTCTGTATCGCGTGGGTGGATCTTCGTTAACATTAACTCGTATCTACTTCCATAAGCGCATGCAAATGTTTACATGAACTCAAGTTTCCACCTCGTTTTACTTCGTCACTGATTATGCGCACGTGATTCAATTAATTATTTTCATTTCTACTTCATTATCATACAGGTTACATAGAATTAAGAGGATTAGTCGGCTTGCCCTTATTTCATAATAATATATCCGTTCATTGTAATTCAACTCAAAGCAGTTCCTCTTGAATATATTTCGCAGTTCCCTGTACTGGTTATCAATCATTCTTTGATTATGTCTACTCTTTTGTACAATTTCAGATTAATTAAAAATTACCAATATTTTCTCATTCTTATTATATTTGTTCCTTTTTGGGCAATTTTATTAATGTTATGCTTAAGTCATGTAATACTACTCGGAGATTTCTTTTCTTGTAATTTCGATTATTTTCTTCTCTTTATTGATGTTCTTCTTATCTCAACACACAATCGCGCTTATACCCAATTTATCGTGGTTGTATCACTTTACTTTTTTTCGTGTAGTACGGTCACTCATATAAAAAGTTATTTTCGTTATTAGCTCAATTAAACGCAGAGTAATTATTTTCAATAACGCAAAACCTTTATGAGCTGTTTCCAAACTTTCTAAAAGGTCTTTAAAAATGTTGTGTCTACTTAGTGGGTTTTTTTTCAACTCTTATGATTTTTAAACACTATACTCAGAATAATCTATAGTTCGATAATAACTTGTACATGTAAATTTACAAACATATTTGCGTTAAATTACAAACATATTGACATTATATATGTATTATAACTCGCAGCTAACTTTTTATCTTATCTAGGAACTTTTGCTGAAATTTTTGAATCCGCCTCTGCCTTAGGGCCCTTGATCGGAATTGATAGGATGGTCCCTTGCTTGCTTCCGGAGAGTAAATTAGTTTATTGTCCTCCACGTGGTCATACGCAGTCTGTACTGTTTTTTGACAATAAATTTATTATTATTATTACCTAATATTATTATTTAAATATTTGGGTTATATTTGATATATTTGTAGTTTCTGATTTATTAGTTTTTAAATTATTAATCTCAATAATGAATTTTAGTTCCAAAACAGTAATTAGAACCCAATGTCGTATCCCGATACTACCGCGTATTGATTTGCTTTGCAATACTGTAACAAATAGCTCTTCGGATGGTGGTTACTTTTACTATAATTCATTGTCAATAAATTCAATAAATGTCGATTAGACAAAGTTCCTGGGCATGGACAAATTTATATTCCAACTGAAATAGTGATTTACACTTTCAATAATTTTAAAGTGAATAGAAACGAAGCTCTGTCATGGTTCTGCTGTCCTGTAGTTTTATCATGATGGAAGACANTGAATAGAAACGAAGCTCTGTCATGGTTCTGCTGTCCTGTAGTTTTATCATGATGGAAGACAGATTACGTCCGTTACATTTTCTAAATTGAAAAAAAAAAGCGATTGTCTATCCCGCAATTGTTTACACCAATCAATAATTTTCTCGCAATTTATTGTTGAATTTAATATTTTGGGAAGATGTGTTGTATTTATATGTAATAAGTACCACTAAGTTTGACAATCATACCACCGTCACAGAAATCTGTTGAATAACACGCATCGTTTGTCTTTTTCTTTCAACATCTAAACAATTTCTTCCGACCTAAGGGTGCTGTCTTTGCTAGAGACAGGCGTAGCTGCGTAGCAAAGCTATCTCACAGAGTTGGAACTAACATAATTACCAAATAGCTACAAGCTCCCCTTGTCTCTTAGCTTCGTTTCCTCACTTGTTCCCATATTTTCTTCCTCTTCTTGGCGTCGCCTCGGTCGGCTTTCCTCTTCCACCAATTTCGATGCCGTTGCTTCCATGGAATTTCTCGCCGCCGACGCGTACGGCAGTAATCCTCACTTCCGGCTTTTGATCGAAAACGATGTTCGTTCCTCGGGACGAAGAAACGAATGAGAAAGTTCGAGAAAACAACGTCTGTCGGTGGCTTTCTGTAATTTTTGTGCACGTCTCTACAAAATCGGTTCTCTCAAGAAAATGAAAAACCTTAATTCTCATTTTAACTTCACGTCTGACTCTGGAGTCACAACTTCTGGTGTGGGATGAGAAGTGGAGTTGTGTGCAGACTCGAGAAGTACGTATCTCGGAAACAGAAAAAGAGAACAATAAGATGAATAATGAATTTCGCTTTCATTACAAATACTTATACAACACATTCAAAATTTGGACATTAACTGATCGCGCTTTTCAGTAATGTTGAACGTTTGACAGAACAAATAGTTAATAAACGAAGCGAGACTAGTCTTCGATACATATAAAATCCCGTCACTTCTCAAATCTTATTTTCATGATAATTAGTTTTCAAATAAACACAGTACATACTTAAAAAGAAAAAAAAATCGCTTATGTGAGTGGACAAGTATGGTAGAGATATGAGTCGAAGGGGAAATTAATTTTATTCACGTTCCACGTTCACAGATGAAATATACTGGAATGTGATATAAACTAAAATCAAATGTTAGTAATTTTCAGTGGAAAAGGGTCTATACTTCAAATGAAAACAAATATTATGCGTAGATGATTCAGACTTACACTTATTACTGAGAATGTTTTGCTTAATTATGCACTTTTTCAAATATTATCATAAGTATAACTTATGCATAGTCTGTTAAAGACGAAGTCATGAAATCTCGGAATAATAATGCTCCAAAAATAGAGACATGTTATGAAATAAATGCTTTTAAAACATGGTGATGAATTAAATGTACTTCAGTCACTCATGGAAAAACTTAAATTTGTTATCATGGTATATTTAGACAATAGAAATGTTTTGCATTATCAAAATTCTAAATATACGAGTAGATGAGATATTTTAAGTATATTGCGAATATTAAAATGCAACAGAAATATATTTGTGTTTGTCCCAGATACAACCTCGGGGTGGGAAAATGTCCCCACACGCTCCCCTTTCAATGTCGCATTATAATCGTGCGACGTATCAGTCAAAGCCACGTTCACACGTGAACACAATGAATATCACGAAACGATTAAGAGCCGGAGCTACGATCGTATATCGACGCATCTGCACACGTCAAGCAGCGTCTCAACTCCCCTTCCATACCCCTCAAACCGTGACTTTGGTGGAAGGGGGAGTGAAGGGAGACGAAGGTCAGTGAGCGCATCAGGATACGAAAGGCGATGGTGGTGGCGGCGGCGAAGGCGGGTGTATTTAAATCGATTTCTTTGTGACAGGGGGCGTGGTGATGGAGGGTGTTCGGGGAAGGGGAGAAGCAGATGAAGGTGGGGAGATAGGAACCTAGTAAATGCATGCCAACTGACCGAGTTCAGGGGAGAGGTGAAATTGTTACATTGCATTCAATTTGTTAGGGAAAAATTCTAGGAGTATACTGTGTGAAAATTTAATATATGACTAGGTCTTCAAAATTCATTTTCTATTCCCGATATAACCGTAATGTACTCTTAACGTCGTCATATATTACGAATAATTTGACAATATTCGGGTTTCTGTATTAAATATGCAAGTATATTGTCGCTTGTAAATGATTTGTTTTCGACCCCAAAAATAAAGAAACTGGAAAAGACTCTTGAGATCAATTGGTGTGCAATTCTATTTATGAAAATATAATTCTGGCGTCTCCTGTATTTATTTCGTATTTTATAACAATATTTATTTTTAACGTAAATGGCCAAATTTCCTCAACAATGAAATTTAGTGTAATTTTGACAATGTATTGTTCTGTTTTTGAATTATAGCGAGTGATCTAATTCTGAGTTCTTCTATAAAGGTAAAATTAAAATATTTCAATAAATTTTGACAAAGTTATAGTCAACTAAAAGCGCCGTATCTTCATGTAGTCTGTTCCGAAATTACGCATTTTGGCACACATTGTTCAGAAAAGAGCACATAAAATCATACACACTTACAATGAATTTATTTCTTAATTCGAAAAAAACCCATCAAATTGCTCTGACATAAAACAATCCAATTGATATTCAGATATTTTACAGACTTTTTACCTGAATTATGTATAAATTATTTACAGTATCATGACTAGAGCTCGGGTTTTGCATGTTTTGTATATTTTTTCTTTACTTTCTGTGGCTTTCAGGAATCAATGTTTAGCATTTTACCCCATGGAGCTATTTGAATTTAATTAAACAGTGCATATCAATGCATATTTTGAAGATTCTTTTGCATATTAATGTGCATTTTGAGGATTTTTATGCAAACTCTGAACTTTTTAGGTTAAATTACCGCAATCAATCAAAATTTACATCTTAATTATTTAAATATAACTTATACTGTATGAACGAGCTCAAATATATTATTCAACTAACAAAATTTACAGAGGCACCTTTTTAGTAATAAGTAGATATATTCGTAACTTGCTTTTCAATGTACATATTTCGAATTCTTTAGTACATTTAATTGGATTCTTCTGTATACTCTGGACGTTTTAAGTGCGTATGTTGAACATTTTTACTACATATTTTTTCAATTATTAGTGAATATCAATCTGAGTCCTGGTCATGATTTACAAACTAAATTATTTTAAAGGGAATTTTTAACATAAAATTAATAGGAACTCAAGTTGTTATTTCTTCCAGCGAGTGACTAACAAATAACTTTTCATCCACCACTCGTATATCTTCGCCACTGGTAGATGACTACTATATTATATCTGTGTCTATAATTTTGGAGCATCTGTGTCAAAACAGTAACGAAACAATGGAAATTCTAATACTAGAAATATAGTTCTTACACAAACATTGTCAGATTCTTGAGAATTTTTCGAGGCATTTAACAAATGTGGCTAAAATTGTGGCATTTTTCATAAAACAATGAAAATGATTCCTTCTCATTCCCCAAGATCTACTAATAAATTGCGAGAGCGTCGCCACTTTAAAAATGAACACGGGGGTAGACTCTGATTGGCAACTCATAACACCGCTTTCTATCATATCTCGACCCAAATATATAGTTTATTGATTTTGTGAATAATTATTTATTTAATTAGTGACATTTTACAAAAGAAATTAAAATCAGTAAGTAATAAAAATAATCGGTAATAAAAATAAAATAAACTCTTCGTAATTTACATTTCAAGTACTTTTTTATTGTTGAAAGAAATAATTTGATGTTTTCGGGCAAAAACTAAAAAATGGACCCAAAATATTTTCTCGACCAGAATCTGAGATTTTCGTTTTAAACGGTCATGTGACCCGCAGTTTATCCTTTGATCGACGAAGCTTCTCCTAACACCGAAGTGCGTCTCGCGCGTAAAAGAGAGGGTGACCTGTGTTCAACGCACGCTTCTCCGTCGCTAATTGAGCAGTGACGGCGTCTGACGCTGGGGATGAATCGCACTCACAAAAAAGTGTGACGCTCGCGCGCTGGAGCCAATGGATTTGCGCTCATTATGCGTTGAGCACGTGAGGGGCTGAACGGACCGCTTTACAACTGGAGGTTATAGCCACAGTGCTCTGTGTGTGGTACACGATCGTAGAAAACATAAAGCGCTGTTTTACGAGGACAGCTGCGCGGCTTCGAGTCCTCTAGACAGTGACTGGCTGCGTTTAAAAAATGAAGACAGTGCTAAAGACAGACCGCCGTAGCGTGGTTCTCTTGCACCTTTTGCAAAAATAGACGGCAGCTTCTCCCGTGGTCATACTGTTGACAATAAATATATTGATGTTTTTATTTTCTAGAAAGGTTTTACAGAGAAATTAATGATTTTCAAACATTCATTCCGACCAATAAACTTATTTCAAGAGGCGCTGATTGCACAATAGTGTCTTTTAGATTATTGTCTACCGCAACCATTGAGATGAAATGGAAGATAAAATTTTATTCTAATATTATGTTTGAATTATTGGAGCTTAACGTTCACGTGTCTATTTGTTAATCTTGTATTAAAAGAGTGCCTTTCGAGGATATTATGAACTAACCTCCACATATTTGTTAAGATTTCCTCTTTTTCGAGGAATAATTCATTAATGATACAGTATAATAATGCTTATAATATTTCACATATTAATCTCATAAAAATTGGTTCACCATTCAAGAAGTGGAAGGAGTGCGTGGTATTTTCTACCCGGGGACTAAGTCAAGTACGAAAATACTTATATATGCAACAAGAGTTAAGTTGAAAATATCGGAACGGTTCATTGTGTTTTCATGCCATTTTCGTGGATGTACTTTAAACACCCCAAAATACTCGATGCATAAATATACAATATAGTATAAATTCATACTTTGAAAAAAAAATTTTTTATAAATTTCTAATTATTATATTCTGCCGTCACGCATTGACAGTTTAGTCTCAGATGTCGGAAAACCTGATGGAATCTCTCTCAAAATGACAATTGAAAAACATGTCTTCTCATGTTAATAATTCGAACTCATTTTAGATTTGACGGTATAAACTGAAAATCGGATGAAGAAATAAAAATGATTAAACAAAAAATATCTCCGATTGGTTAATTCATCCGAATAATTATTTAAATAGATAACCATACAAAGTGAGACCTCACTTGTCTCTGTTGGTAAGTAGCATTAAGATTATTGGCATTTCTGTTTTACTTTTCAATTCCTCTTTCCTTGTGTTCCCTGCAGACACCTTTTCTCACCAGAAAAAAGTCATCTGCATCAGATTTCATAGTGAGCTATTTAGTTAGTTTTATTGAGTAATTTCTATAACTTGCACATCAAGTACTTGTATTAATCAAAACAAAATTTTAATTTAAAACGAAAGAGTTTTAATCACACACAATACACTTCCTATTTATTCCTTTTTATCCTAGCTTATACTCGAAGAAATAAATATCAATGGTCAATGCTGTAGTTTGTCCGTGATAACATGAGACAGAAGGTACTGTGATGTGTCGCCCTCTTTCTCTCGCACACCCGCTTTGAGGAGGGAAGAGGACTGGAAACGAAAGTGTGTCTCATTGGGACTTTTACCTCACTGTGACGTCTCAGGAAAATGATTCATGCGACACTTCCCACAGTCCTAGTGAAACATTAAACGCGCAAATTTCAGTTCACTTTCTAATTTTCTTCCAATATTTAATTCCTGTTAGTATAAAACATTGAACAAGAGTATTTATGATCTCATAATTGAATTACCTAATTAATGCGATACTAGAATGTTCAAATTTCGTAAATACTCGTGCATTTTACTTAGGAATATAAATATTACAGAAATGGATTGGAATTCCCAATAGCGCCATTTAAATTGAACATCTGAATCAACACATTAAAGAAAAAAAAGACTTTTACAATAAGATAATTCATTTATCTTTGTTTTCCATTGAAATTAAATTACTGATTCGAATACAAGGAGAGACAATGATTCATAATTAATTATAAAGAAATACAATTTTAAAATGACCTTTATTAGAGTTTTAAAGTAAAAGTGAAGCAATACAAGATTGATACTTTTCAAATTATGAAGATTACTCAATTGATTTAACAACTGCCCAGAATTACTGGTAGCTACACAACATAAAATATCTGGAGTGAGCTCCGCTGAACGTTTCAATTCCAATTTATTACGTAAATTATGGCACTTAATACCTACTATTATTAAAAATGTAAGAAAAAGGAAACACCCTAAACATCATAATATATTATAATTATTATACTAGACCACGCTCTAAAAAGATCAGTTGGTTTCATATAATTATCATCTCTTAAATAGTACACTCCTGAACATAATATCTAAAAACACGAGAAAAAATTGCATGAAGTATCTTCCACCTCAAACTCTTTGCAATAGCACTATAGGCTCATATAAAAAGCGCGCCTCCATTATTTTGCGTAATTTTCACTGTATCTCAAAAACTCCTCATTTCTCCTCATTCTACAAATTTCCTCATATTTGCGTAATTAATTTTCGCTTTATTTCATAAACGATGTGGCGTATAGGAAAGCGACTTGTCGATCTGTGCGCAAAATTATCTGAGCAATCAAAATGCTTCTATGCATATTTTCATAAATTTAACTTTTAAGGAACAGGAAGTGGAGCGCGGTGTGTAAATGAAGTCGGAATGAGCCGACCAGAAATAGACTTCTATTCCCAACGCATTCAAAGACAAATCTCAAGTTTGGTTTCAGTGCATCAATTTAATGCATCGGCGGAACATGATACATACCTTGAGACAAAATACAATTGAAGCAACATAATGGAAGGGAACATGTCAGTTGTTTTTACAAAACTTAATAAAAGAAACAGAATTAGGTGATTTCGGTGGCATTGAGAAAGAGGAGTGTACAACTGGGTATGAGGAAATTTAAATGCAAGACATAGTGAANCAAGGTACCAGGTTTCAATCTCATGACATACGAGATTATTAAAAAGGGAGGGAAAATTTTATGGAAAAAGTTTTTGATTTTATTCAACAAATCTCTAGAAGAGGCCCATTTCCCCAAATATGGGAAAATAGAACAATTAAAAATATTTTTAAAAGGAGAAGACAAGTATCCCAGGTCACCGAATTCGTATAGACCAATATGTCTCCTCCCCACTGTTTAGATTTTAGACAAAATATATGTTATTTTCTTGAACACCACCAAAATTTGACTCAAGGACAATATGGATTTAGACGAGGAAAAGGCACGGAAGAGGCGTTGCAAAGCTTAGTGACGCAAATAAGTGAGCGACAATCAAAATATTGCACGTGTTTTTGGACATAAAAGCAGCATTCGATAGTGTGGAGTGGAAGTTAGCTTCACATGATATGAAGAAGATGGGATTACCTGACTATATAAGNATTCGATAGTGTGGAGTGGAAGTTAGCTTCACATGATATGAAGAAGATGGGATTACCTGACTATATAAGAAAAATGTATAATTTTTTATTTGAAGGACGTTACATATTTATGGAAATGGGAGGGACGAGAGAAATTTGAAAAGTTACACGCAGTTGTCCTCAAGGATCTTGAAGTGGACCAGTAATATGGAATATTATTACAAAAGACTTATTATTTTTGCTGGAAGAGGAGAATATCGGATACGTAGAGTATGCAGACGATATTGCGATATTAGCAGAAGGAAATAGTCGGGAACAAGTTGAAATCACAACAAATAAAATACCAGTAAAATGTTACAACAAATGTTAAGAGTTATATTTAGGAATCTCAAAAGAGAAAACAAAAGCAATATGGTTTGGAGGTTCATATAGTGATGGAAGAAAGGAGTCAATTAAACGAATTGATGGATGTAAATTAAAAATAGTAAGGTACACAAAATTTTTAGGTGTACATATCGACGAAAGATTACTCTTCAAACAACATTTTGATTACGTGGAGAAAAAAGTGTAGAGGGTTTACGACGCTCTGCAACGTATAGGATATGACAAATTCAACATCGAGGACAAAGATCTGCTCGTTTTATTAAGGAGCGATACGACCAACAACGTGTTATGGAAGTACTGTGTGGGGTCATCGTGTTGTACGACAGTACGTAGAAAACGAGTCACAAAGTTTATGCTTGTTGCGGTTAAGTGGGTGTTACCGTATGGTTTCCATCGATGCATTACAGATTGTAACTGGGGTGATGCATATCAACCTACATCTACAGAAGGTAAAGTTTCGGAAATTATTGAAGATGACAGGAACAATAAACATTAATGGACAGGAATTTAAAAAAGAGGAAAAGAATGCGAGAAGCCAAATAACATCAGCTTTGATGAACGCTAGGCAGATACGCTGGACTAATTCATTTAAGAGTAGAGAGACATATGAGTAGATTAAAAACGTTCCGTTTGTGAATGAAAATTTTAGTGCTTACCTCCGAAGAATAGGAAAAATTTATAATGAGACATGTATAAGCCAAAAAGGTGAAGGAACTGCTGTCCACATACTATGGGATTGTGAGCTATACGGAGCGGAAAGGACACAATTCTTGAAAAGTTACAAGGAAATTGGTATGTTAAATTTAAGAGATAGGGAACGTATATTAAACAGTAGAGAAAAATTTGGTATCTTTCGTCAATTTGTAATACAGGTAGGGACTATCAATGACAAATTTACAGATTAAATACCCCAAACGAAAAATGTATTAAAATTGATCCTTTTAATGACTATTGTTGAAGAGAATAAATGAAAAAAAAATTAAATGAATGCATCAATTTGTTCGTGAGTTATCGGGGGAACAAAATTATCAACAAACAAACATACATACATACATACATGCATACATACATACATGCATACATACATACATACATACATACGCGCGCACGCACACGCATACATATATTCATAAATACGACATTGGACTTCATCGCCAAAATTTGAAAATAGACTCTCCTGGAGCCAATTCGTTAAGATCCGAAGAGATATCAAGATTTTCTTTTTCGATCGGTTACAATATTTTCCTTGCTCACTCTGTGTAATTGGAAAGTAAAAATAGTTGTCAACCTCAAATTATAATGGTAATAAAGTAACAAAATTATAAAGTGACGTAGGAGAAAGATATTTCCTGATACTATTACACTTTTGCGAAATGGCGTGGAAACTGTTTCATTAGCATTAACGATGAGACGCTTTGAATGAAACCAAGACGAGAGGTTAAATTGAACGTTTATTTATTTTTATTTTTTTTTGTGGGGCTTTAGGGCTCGTCAACATCAAAGGTCATTAGAGCCCTGAAAACTTGTACAGGTAGGGAAAATGCAGTTACGCACTAGGGAGAGCCAACATGACTCTCCCCGCGTGTGGGACTCGCCGAATGACTCAGCCATACCCACTAAAAATCCTCCTGAAATACAACTCAAAACTCAAATTCCGCCATATCTCACGACTTTACTTAATAACATTTAAAAAAAAAAGAAGAAGAAGAGGAAAGAAGAAAATGAACGATACCCTAGCCCTCGCAACCTAGTAGCGTCGGGATCGAAAAGAACAAGAGGTGACCAAGGAAGGTCAGAAAAGAGAAAGGAAGGAGCATGGCACAAGCAAGTGGAAGCAATGCCAGACTCAGCTCGGGGCCCCGTGTTCGCCAAACACGTACTTACTAGATGTAGGTCCCCTGGGGGGTTGAACGTTTTGCGCATTGACATGTTAACATAGTAAATTTGTGTCACCGGCAAAGAGCAATCAGGTGTGGTAGAGGACACAACTTTTACGTACAATAATGAGAGAATATGGCCTAGTTATCGTTTAATGTGGCAATTCAGCAAAACCGTGTGAATGCAGTTTTGAGAAAAAAAAATTTCGTGAACAATTACATCAAATGCTTTTGATATATCTAGAAAAATTCCTTGAATATTACCTCTACGGTTAAGATAACTTGTTACGCCATTAGGAAAAGAAAGTACTGAGTTATAAGATGAAAGGTATTTTTTTAGATCGTTTGAGAGAACATTATTATGCGGTAAAAAGTCTAAAAGTCATTTATAGAAAAATATTTCAAATATTTTTGAGAAAGTGGGCAATAAGGATATGAGTCGATAGTTTCTAACATTTATTTCCTTTTTTGTGTTATGGTTTCACTTCAGTTTTCTTAAATATGTCTGAAAACACATCTTCTGATAAAGAACTATTTAAAAATATTTATGGGTGGATTCAATATCACGCGGGAGAAAGATTTGCAATAATTTCAGGTATATCATCTATCCCTGCTGAAAATTTATTTTTTAATGAACTGATGACACTCATGCCTCCACTAGCGTTAGTTTCGGAAGTGAACATAAAATACGATACGTACGTGAATGTATATGGTGGATATCAATATTGAGTAACCGATTTCGATATTTTATCCACTTCTGAGAAATAAGAATGAAATAAATTTGCGATATTCTTTGGATTTGATACAATTTAATCATCGTCTAGTAGCGGAATGTTTTCTTGGCGAGTTTCTAAAAGGGTCGTGTAACTTTTTTACAATATGGTTTTGGTCCATTTGTTCGATTTTAGTATCTGCCTGTCATTTTCCATTACATCAGCTCTATAGACCATTTTTCTAAGAATGGACTTATAATTATGGAAATATGCAATTCGGGTGGTTGGTTATTAAGTTTTGAAAGATATAATAAATGAATTTTTTTTTGAATAAATTCTTATCCCTTGTGTTATCCATCTATTGTGATTGTTTACTTTAACTAACTTGAGCTTTACGGGAAGACTAGAGATGTAATACTTTAAGATTATTGAAATAATACATTGAATTTATCGTTGATGTTTTTCACAATTATACACGTCACCCCAAGTTTCCCAATATAAAAAATTTGTAAATATCGATTTTTTTCGTTAAACTGTCTGGAAAGATTGTAAAGGATTTTAAGTGGTGTTAATTAATAGTCAATATTTGGGCAAAGTGGTAACTGTATCCCGCGTTAAAAAACGCAAATGGGGCAGATGAAATCGGTCATGGGTGTAAGTCGTGCCAGGTGAAGTCCTTGGCAGAAGGGCGAGATTGCAGATCAACAAATGTGATGTTTGTGTCCGCCATGTGATGTCTTAGGGAGATATTTGCGTTGTTAAATCCATTGTTCATGTGTGGCCTGTTGTAGCGTGGGGGCAGGCTAGAAAGTACAATGTTGGTGACAATGCAAGTCAGTTAATATTATAATGCTATATTGAGGCGTGGAAGTGTTGTCTTTAAGTGTGTTGGACTGCTGTGTCGACCGGGTTTGTGAGGAGGGGTCGGAAGAAGGGGGAAATAGGACATGCCCTCTAACACCTATTTTGTATGAAGAGATGGACTGGTACTTATGTTTTGTATCGAACCAGGTGACAATAGTTGGAAGGATCGCGAAAATTCCTAACTGTTGTCCAATTGCCGTTTGTGTTGTTATTGACGATATTCGATTATCGATATATTGCACTTAGTGTTCGTAGTGCCTTCTCGAGGTCAACTTTGCATGCGTTAAGGAATGCGATGGTGTCCATTTTTGTGATTTGGTTAATAACGTACAACTATGAAATACTATTCGTTCCATGTTCTGTGGAGAGATAAGATGAATAATTTTAATAGTTCATTTTAATTTAGATGAAAATAGTCTGTGGAGTTTGATTATAGGATGATCTGAAGTTGTTCTAAAACCAGTTGCTAAAATTCCTTAGCCAAGAGTGAAACTAAGTAAAGATGTGTCATAATATAACGAACTGTAAAAAATTGTGATGAAAAAATATATACAATGTGCAAACCTCATACTAATGCTGAAATAATGAAGTTAATTTATCGTAAAGATCATTCTTTTGACACACAAACGTTCTCCTGACGATGAAAACAATATACTGCTGAAACTTTGAGATATTAGAAATAAATAATTGTGTACAAAAAATGTTGATAATAATTCAGTTTAATCATTGTTTTCAAATAGAAATGTTCCAGTTTGAAATGTCTTTCAGAATACAATCGGCTGGACCGTGTGGAACGTGCATTGGATCGGGTGAACAATACGTAGAAAATTTGGCAGCCACGGGACTCTACATGTAATTACATTTGCTTCGATCAGATTGAGTTTGGGAAATTGAAAAAGCAAAATATAATCTACAAAGTATCACATTATTGCTTTTTAATGAACGTGTTTTTTTTCGCAATTTAGTTTTCTATTGTTTGAAACAAACAAAATCAAAGTTGTCTAGGCAAATGTGAGTAATGAAATGAGAGAGTTTAGCGTCAGAGATAGCGCATCAAGATTTCCAGTTTCACAAAGCCTATCAGCGTACACAAATAATCATAATATTCTTAAATATACTACTGAGCATGTGTAACTACATATTTCTTCTTAATACATTTCTTAATCTTAATGATGTATTAAAAAATAAAATAACATTTGTTTGTAAGTCTTGGTATCTTGGAGAAACCTGATTATAGATTCTCTGCGTCATATCGGTAAAATACCTTAACACAGAGTCTACTCTTATTCGATATACCCACTTGCCATTTCCCATCCCCTAAAACCCTGTGACGATGTATTCTCAATACAAGTATATTGCGACTGCGTGGGTATGCAACCCGCATAGCAAATTATTTTTTATTTTTGTATTCCCACAGGTTTGACCAAGAAACTCGAGTTTCAACATCCTTGATATTTTTAATATTGTTTCATCTTTCTTTGTTCATTCGTGTATACACATACAACTATGGAAGCATTCAACATCTTATAATTCGACTGTACACATAAGAGCTCTATTGATACCGAACATCTCCGATCAGTTTCTCCAAATCGGAGACTGTTATTTACGAGGTGAGTTATGATTAAATAGTGTGTAATGAAATTTATCAGACGATATNTTTTTTTTTTTTTTAATTTCGTCACGGAACGAGGATGTACCAACAACGTTTCCTAATAGCATTTCCATGTCTATCTGTAATAAATGTTGCAAAGTTAATCCTTGAAGGGACTTTGGTGAGGATTGATGTTGTTTCTTTCGCAAATGGTGGAGCTCACGGCTTCAGTAAGCATATTTGAAACAGACAAACCCGAAAAAAACCCAGCAGGTTGTGGGCGAAATGTTATTTATGTTACAACAAAACGGGGTAAAACATGAAAAATACACATAATACCATAATAACTATTTCTATGTATATTTACTTCAAGTAATAACTTATTGTATGTGCTGCATCGGAGACAGCGTATCTTTGAGTTGCTGACTGGATGACCGGATTTTTCACCGAAACTGTCCCCCAGTTCTACTCAACCTGCTTAAAATTATCTATCCTGGGGTCAAACAGACCGAAGCGAGATGCTGGCCACGTCTCCTCCTCCTAGTGTAGAGGCCAAGAAATTGCAGACTAACCTCCGCGAACCCCTTGGACACCTTGATGCGCTGTATCATTGAAGGAACGCAACGCGATTTGTAATAGAAAGAGTGAAATATGAAGTTAACCATTTTCCTGAACCGTGACATTCGAATAAGAAAAATAAACACTGTATAAATACGAATATGAGTGACTTCTCAATAAAACTTGTAATTAATTCACCACAAAGAAATGAAAATAACTATTTAAAAAATTAATAGTTTAAGTCATTTTCGTACAAACTTCGACTTTTCTTTCACATAATTGCGACATTTAATGCTTTATTACTCTTCCATATCGTATTCAAAACGGCACTTCGTTTACTTATGCATGTAGGTTAGATATATACTTAACGAAAATTATGAGAATTCAGGCTGTTTCTATTCGCGAGAACACGTGCACAGCCTTCCATTTTTACTTCGTCAAAAATAAGGTACATTTTACTGAAATGATTACCGAGTTTTATTTGACTCTCCCTCCTTTCTTGCTAAAATTGAACAGTAATAAACTTGATAAGGATCCAATAAGTATCAGAATCAGAGTAAACTGTCACCGCACACAAAAATAAATTAATCCAAGGAGCAGCCACCCACCATCGAAGGATTGATTTGTGGTTGTCAGAGAGAAAACAAGCAAGCTGGGCTCCCCTGCAGCGTGGTTGCGTAGTGAATAATGGCCAGCAATCTATTGCTCCGTTCTCCGAGCAGGTGGGGTGTGTCTCATATTTCATGCTTTCACCATGGGAATGTACACTTGGCAGACACTTGCGCCGCGATTGTCTTCTTTTCATAGCGTGTACTCAAACGCTGAGAGCGAGCGTAGTGATTAACCTGCAGAGCGTGATGCTCAGTGCATTCAGTCAAATCAAACAGCAAACAAGAGATGAGGACAGTTTGTTCTTCGTTAACTTCGACAAACACGATCGATCTCCGATTTTCTCAACACCATTCCCCACATTAAAGAGGATTGACTATGGTTGGAACTACAAATGTTGGCTACATTTATCGTCCCGATACCCTTGTTGACAAATTTGATATGTTTATTAAGACGTTGATTAATGCATAAAGTGATGAGTTTATGGAGAGAACGGAAACAGACACAATTATCCTCATATTTTGCACACCAACCTTTCGCTTAATCAAACTCATAAGTATATTTGAGAGGAAAATGACCTTTAAAGTATGACTGATAATATCACGTTGATGAGAAGGGTCTTTGTCATACAAAGAGTTTGATATAAAAATGTGTTTTTTGCTTCCATAAGACTCGAAAGTAGTAAGTTTTTCACATAATATTGAACCAATGGAATTATAGGTACTGCATAAATCAATCAGCTGTGTAGGTACAGCATAAATCACTGACAGTTCAATATTGAATAGTCAAAAACGAACTTAAGTTGAATAG
>NNCF01128179.1:344843-362334 GCA_002313205.1 Laupala kohalensis | reverse complement strand
GCAACATACAAACGACTTATAATTTATCATTCTATAAAAAAATACACTGAAAAGCAAGATGTTAACGAGAAATGTGTAATCTGTCACCTGTCATCAGAAACAATAGATCACATTTCCACTGGATGTACAAATTTAGCTAACAGAAACTATCCGCACCGGCATAACTTGACTGCTAACATAATACACCAATCTATTGTAACAAGATTCGGACCTTTAACAGAAAAAGCTGAAATGGTCACTCCCTATTACGAATACCAAGCAAGACCTACAATAGATATTTTTTGGGGTTTTAGGGTTCGTCAATGTCAAGATTATTAGAGCCCTTATCTACAATAGAAAACAAAGATTTTAAACTATATTATGACCTACCAATACACACATAAAACAGACCCAGCTAATAGACCAGATATCATAATATATAATATAAGGGAGCAAAAATAATTCATCAATGATGTCACTCATCCAGCAGATCATAACATTGACTAAGCAGAAATGGATACGATTTCAAAATACATCCCACTTTCAATAGAATATAAAGCCATTTATAAACTCGAAACTAGAAATTCTACCAATCGTTGTTACAGCAAGTGGCCTCATAAAGAAAAGCCTGGGAAACAATTTGGAAAAACTAAGTTCGCACCCCGAAAACCGTATTCCCAAGATCCAAAAATCTGTTATCTTAGAAATGTCGTATTGTTCGCACATTGCTTAACTTACTAAGCTAGGAATGAGACATGCCAGGTAGCCCCTCAGACCTTTTTAAAATGAAAAAAAAAAAGATTCATTAAATTTAAAACAACGAAAAAAGACATATCATTTTGATAATTTCAACCCTTCAAAAGATGGTGTTCACTGATTAACATGCTTCTGAGTCATTGTTAGGCTCTTATATGTTTTAGAATACTAGTAGTATATTGTGTCTTTGGTTATCAAACAATATGTAGCTTCATTTTCCATCCCGGTCTGTCGCCTTTTAAATTAGACTATACATGATGCTACCTTTCCTCCACGAGTTTGTACTCGAAGTTACGAAATATGTTTATATGGTGTTGAAAACCTTGAACTAATTCAATCAATTCCACGCAGAAAATATTCACTCAACCTTGAAATTTTACTAACGCAAAATTTACATCTGAATTAAGTAAATACAGAACGTAATACATTAAAGTTCATATCCGTACTTGAGCTCAAGACAAGCTGATAGTTCTTGAAGCGTTAAAAATTATGTTCCTTCAGCAAACCAAACCTCCATTATATTATGCATACGTACAAGAAGGCCTGCTTTCGTCACCTGCAAGAATGATGTGTTGCACTTCTGATATACTTGGAGAGTTGCAATTTCTCTTCCTAATTTTATACGGAAGAAATTGTGGAAAGTCCCAGCATTCGTCCCATAGTATCCATGGCTACAACTACCTGAAAGGGACATAAATGCCAATAACTGTCCAACAAATCTGTATAAGAAGACTTAATTTTAAAGTGTTATTTATAAAAAATAATTTAAATATAAATAACAAAGATGAATATTTGCATGGTTGGAGTCTCGTAGGTATGAATTGTCTGTTGTATAAAATTATACATTTTAATGGTTCTTTATCAAACTTGGTGAAATTGTTCAAAACTGTCTAGATGAGATGTTAGGTAATTTTAAATGTTTATATTCTGCTCATACATTGTTTCGACACTTTACTGCTTGAAAATGTATTGCCACTGTGGGAGACACCCCAAAGTTATTCGTAAGGTGAGTGCACCTTCTACAGAAGAAACTGAGAATTGGAATCTGTCGTGTATTTAGGCGATTACCGCACAAGGCGAACCCTGCCTTGCCGCAAATACAAACTTCAAATACGTAGAGACATTCTTCAGATACACTTACTTCTTAAAAACTTCCATAACTTTCTTGTTAAAACGAAGTATCGAATTTCGTTCCTTATTAACCTTTACGTATGATACCCTTTAATAACTACATAAATGACTCTTAGACATAAAATGAAGCAGACTCGAAGTAAAGAATCGGTGCTCCAAGAATTCAAAGAACAGTTAATTACAAATAGTGCGCAATGAATTAAAATAAAAATCGACATCACTTATATATGTTTGTTCAATAGTCTCATGTCGTTTGTCGGAACTTCATCGATGTGAAATAAATTCGAACCTAAACTCGCCAGTTGAACTGAAAGATTGCTGATAGTCAATCAATCTTACGCGCATGAGATCAAAGGAGCAGCGTACCGTGAATCGCGACTACACGAGCGTCAAAGCGGAGTCACAGCGCTGGTGTCATCGTGGAGACTATCTGTCACTCGACACCCATGTGAGCGCAGGAGGGAAAGCCCTGGATCTGAGCGGCGCTCCGCCAGAAATCAATCGGGCTACGTAACTCCCCTTCAGCGGTCGTCAAGGTGATGTCTACGCCTTTCACCGCGACGAGACTTAACTCACCATCGCTCGCCACGAAATTGATGCGACTAAATTGGCTGTGTGGATACGAGTGTGAGGATCCGTGATACGTCAAGTTCTGGAAGTCACGGGATTGAATTCCAACTAGAAGACATTTTTCTTTTTTTTTGGCGTACGTCCTTCCTAGCAAACCTATCAGCCGTTAAGTTTCTTTCTCGATCCTCCCTGAATCGATATCTTCATTAACGGACAACAAAATTGCTTGTTATTTTTTTCTTCTTATGGACTGTTACCTCTGTCCAGTAAACTGGAGAATGTAGAGTTTAAAGAGAAACGTCATTTCAAGCTTCAAATGCTTTAAGACAGTCATATAACACCAAACAATTGAATATTTACATGTTTACTCTCGATCATCTTCGAAAAGGCACATCGCATTGCCATGTGACTTATTACGGATGCACTTAAAAATTCCTGGATGAACCCTCAGATGAACAGTTGTTCAGTAAAACGTACGTCAGTGCATATCATAAACACGTAGTGAATCAACCCGCTTATCTTTACAAACCAAAATTTTGTATTTATTTTTTTTCAGAATTTTTCTCTATGGTGGAGATTTTAGATGATTTTCACACACATTGACTAGACTAAAATAACATATTTTAAACAATTTTTTAAACGACAGACCATATCAATCATTCGTTATAAATTTTCTCATTCATCTACGTGCGATATCTAAATCACATACACATACGCCTACAAAAGAAATCTGCGTATTTAAGACATTTCCAAATAATCCACGACATCCCTATCTACGACGTGAATACCGGGAAGGTGCTACATACACTCCATCCTTCATGAGATAATCTTCTTATCTCTTATCCTTTTACCGTGTCAACATTTTCACAGTTCCTTCAATTTAGTCTAAATGAAATCAAATAAGGGAATATTCGAAACCATTTCATCTTCACATCGCGTATACGTATGTAAATGTTATTTTCAAGCGTTGAAAAGAAAAGCAAACAAGCTTGTAACGTTCGACTGATAATTTCTCTCTGATAGAGTAATTTCTTTTCTGCTCCGAAACACTTCATTACCAGTTAGTTGTTCAGAATATTAAACATTCAATACTTTTAGACAAAAATGCAAATTTACAATCTCGCATTCAAGTTAAGGTTTGTTTTTCTTGTTTCTAAATGAGCTTTTTTTTTACTTTTTAATTGCGAAAAATATATATTTTTTTAAAAATTGCGAATACTTTAATACCCACAATAAATTATATAAATGAAATAGTGTTTCTTGTAATTCAATGCCGAATTTTCAGAGTTTCGAAAACAAAAAACTTATTGTTAATAATAATAAATTTATTGTCAAAACACAGTACAAACTGCGTATGACCACGTGGAGGACAATAAACTAATTTACTCTCCGGAAGCAAGCAAGGGACCATCCAATCAACTCCGATCAAGGGCCCTAAGGCAGAGGCGGATTCAAACATTTCAGTAAAACTTCCTAGATAAGATATACAGTTAGCTGCGAGTTATATACATATATTATGTCAATATGTTTGTAATTTAACGCAAATATATTTGTAAATTTACATGTACAAGTTATTATCGAACTATAGATTATTCTGAGTATAGTATTTAAAAATCATAAGACTTGAGAAAACCACTAAATTCACGATTTATTGTTACAATAAACATGCCCCTAGACAAAGCCTAAAGAACCTGTATAAGAATTCCACCTCTACCCGAAGGAAAAACGGAGAAAAACCCGGGCCAGGATGGGGCTACAGAATTTATGTACACAACCGTGCCACAGTTGAGTACACATAAAACTAAATTAATATGAGCCATACGGCAACACAACCATGCAAGAAAATAGTTTTTGAAATTGTTATAAGTTATTTAAAAAGTGCTACAAGTGCTATTGTAAGAATTGGATAGGTTCTCATAATGATTGTAATCTGCTCCTATGCGAAATTCGACTTTGTCTTGTAACATTGACATTAAATAACTCACGATGTCATCTTTGAATCATATATTTTAAAATTTCATTCATGACGGTAGGAAAATAAATACTTGATGTGTTTTTTTTGCGGTAATCTCCGTATTCTACTACAAGCTCACCTGGTCAGCGGAGGTCTGTGCTCTTCCTTGGGGTGAAACCTGTATCTCCCTCTTCCTTGAGAGTGAAACCGCTCGTCTCTCGACGACACCCGCGTAGACTACAGACCGGTCGGGAATTTGTGAATGAATTTTTCATTATCCTGCTGGCTGCCGCGGTGAGGGGTTGCGAGGAGCCGCTAAGGGTGGGTGGGGTGAAAGGGAGGTAGAGAGAGCGATGGAGGCGGAAGGGCGCCTCATGATTGATGAGATCCGACGTCTTGTTGCGTGCGTCACACGACGATACTTCACTGTAGTCAGCGGAGACAAATACTTCTAGTGAAGATACAGGAAGAGCGGCTAGGTTAAATCTGACGCATTGACTAATGTTCTCACTCATTTCCACCTGAGGAAAAACTTTAATCAATATTTAGTTGTTATTAATATGTCTATGAATATTTCACAACCCATTGATATCAGTGCTGACATTTTTTTTGTCCAGATTAAAGTAGAAATGTAAGGATCTAGTCAATGCTTTTATTTATTTTTACAATGTTTTTCGTACGATATGAAAGTACATATGATTACTATTTGTTGTATTTCCCACTACGAAGGAAGGACACGAGCTTTGTCCCACATTTTCATGTGGTTGTAAAAACAGTTCTCACTCCCCCAATTACAAATGGTAGGGTTAGGTGGGCTAATTGTAAACAAATTTTGAAACTTTCTCTTTCACGTTTAAATTTAAATGTCTTACTTCTGAACACACTTATGTGTTAAGTCACTATCCTACTTCATAAATTTAATGTAGCGAGGATTCTAAGTAAGAAATATTCCAGATTAATTCGTAAACTAACATGTGTAACTAACAAGAAACCTTTGTTGTATTGTCTCAAACAACTCATTTGTCACTAGGAAGAGAACGTAACACCGCCAAGCATTTGTTTTTATGTGCAGCACAATTGTAACTCCATATTATTGGTTCCATATTTTGTTGTTATTCCAGTATTCAACTTCTCATCCATTGAATGCAAATCAAATGAATGGCATATTTCACCTCCCTTATGAAATTGGCCAAGGACTTAGCACTGCTGCCATTTCGTGATGGTCCATAGAACTCTTTAAAGTTTTCTGTGGACTTTGCCATGTTAATATGTCATTCACTACGGGTTTTTGCAATAAAATGGAGTGCAGTATCTCAATTTTACAAATTTTGGCACTTTGCACCTTTCTACTGAATTACCTCGACCCCAGAAAAACGAAGGGTAAACATGGAACTGTGTGGTCTAAGAAATTGCTAGAAGATAGTTTTAATAATTTTCTGTTAGAAGTATACATTAATAACACTGATAAATAACAAAAAAAACATTTCAATAATTTACCCACTGCAGTAGAATAAACGCAGTGCTGTAATTTTGAATTTCTATCTTCAGGATTCCTCAACTTTAATCAGATTTTATTCCATCAACAGTTGATTTAAGATGCATGAAATTGTTATATCTTACCCACTGTGGCATCCACGTGTAGTTGTAATCGTTTCTCTGACACACAGCGGTGGACAGATCACTTGATAACATTTACTCCGTGTTTAAAACTACCTTATCTGACCATACAATTACTCAGCTTCAGCAAGATAATGTTTTGGAATTTTAATGGAGAAATTCTGATCAAATGGAAATGTTACGTCTCTATTAGTATTATCGTTGTACGAATCTACATAAATATTCTCTCTAATAGAAAAAGGTGAATTGAAGAAGTGGAATTCACTGCAAAGTTAGAAGTGATTTTAGTTTGCATGGTATAGGTTTGAGTTAAGTTTTACTCGTACCTACAGTTTCAGATGCGTATGGTTAGAAGTAATGTATTCGAGATGTTTCATATTAATTACAAAGCAACCATTGAGTCAGTGTGACGTAGTGATCCTCTTGTCCTCCAGGTATCTGTTCAGACCATTTTAATCTTTTGTCCTTTTGTTTAGATGTAAATTATTTTTCCTTCAATCACACCTTGTACAAACAAAACTTCGGTTTACCCACGGGCTCCCCCCTCTCACCCCTATTCGCAGACATTTTTATGGACAATCTAGAAAATAACATTTTTAACTCAAATTTTCTTTTATTACCCAACATAATTTATTGGTACAGATATGTTAATGATATCATTGTACTATGGAGTAGTACACTTCGGCAGCTTAACAGTTTTAAACACTTCCTAAATTCTTTAACTCCTCCATCAAATTCACTATGGAAATTGAAAAAGAAAAATCCTTGAACTTTTTAGATATTAACATAAAGATTATTGACAAACATATTTTTGACATTTTTCCGAAACCGACAACCACTGACAGTCATACACACATCTGCTCATCCTACTTCCCACAAACATGTAGGTTTCCACTCAATGATCAACAGAGCTCTCCAAATTCTAATGTCTAAAGTAAACTTCATAAAAGAAAATAACACAATCAAATACATAGCTTACGTCACTGGTTACACAACGAAATTAATTGACAACATTCTACACAAAAAACTTTCTAAACAAAACACTTCACACATCACTCTTTAACCTTACTCCTGAAATCTACATTCAAACCTACATTTATCCCTTATCTAGGACACATTGCTAACACTCTTTCTTCCTTGGGTTAGAGGACAGTTTGCAAAACATACAACACTACCCAAAACCAAATTTTACGACCAACAGACACCACTCCCACCTGGAAAAAAGTGGAGTATACCTTCAATCTTGTAATGATTGTGATGTCAAATATGTGGGAATGACCAATAGGAAATTTAAAATCAGAATTAAATAACACATTCACGCCTTACACAATAACATTCAATCCACCTACGCGCTTTCACCTACTCTTTAACATTGATCAATACGTCCACATCCTTGAAAGAGAAAACACCTTGAGAAAAAAATTAATCTTAGAAAATTTCCACATACATAAATTATTAAAACAGAATGTTCTACTCTGCAATGAACATAAAAGCAACCTTTCTCCGCTATGTCATGTTTTAGATTCAATAAAATATTGAATCTAAACTAAATTGAATTTAAATTAAGTCATCTTTAAATTTATCTGCTTAGCAGTGCCTTTAGTAGAAGATACAAGAATACAATACAATTTCTTTTTATTTGTGGCTTCATTATGGGACCTCCAAATACGACCCCATCTCACACCTGATCGGACGTCGGTACGCCTCACTTCATGAGTCTTCGTTGACTATGAAGTGACACATGAAAACAGACAATGTGAGTATCATGTATTTGAAAAATAACTTCAAATATTTACAAGAACTGAAAATGGAAAGTTGAAAAGACGATTATGAAAAGTGTCTGATCAATCCATCTTGTCCCGAGCTCTTCTATCATTCTTTGTTTGAATACCGTAGTGAACAATCAAATATTTTCTGTGAATAGTGAATATCATCTCCTTTTCAATTACATGTCTATAAAATATTGTATTTATTTTCTACAATTTAGGGAAAAGAGGCATTTTTTCTCAGGTCTAAAATCTAGATCCAAAAATACCATGATGATAAACTTTGATGATAATAGTTTCGGTAGAAATAAACTTTTTTCATGGAAACAGCAAAGGAAATTTCTAATTTTTTTCACAACGATATTTACTTGTAGATATCACGATGGGACGATTTTTGTGTTTCCTAATGTATTTCGATTAAGTATTTATGTATTCAAAATCTTCAAATACTGTGCAATACACTTATTTTATATGAAACTGCGCGAGCGTTTGGTTGTCCAAAACTCTCCCATTACCTTTGGATCAATAATCTCTTTATAACTTGGCCTGAAATGATTTTGTGTACACAAGAAAGGTTGACAAACAGCACGGGCGGGTAATCATTTATGAAGCAATGGACGCCCCTGAACACCGTCGATACAGGTCGGACGTGGAATCGCCCTCCCACTCCACCCACCATAGCTCACACCACCTTCGCGAATGGAACAAGCGCTACGCAACTCGCTGCTGAGAGTTGTTTCGGCGCATAGCTTATGTTCTATGACTGGTAGTTTTGTTGTTAAAAGGATTAGAGTTGAACTAATTCCTATATTATGAAAATTCATATTTGTATTAATACAGTATACGCCATTATTCTCGAATATGTATTACGAATTATCATATCTATTTTTTTACGTTTTTGTTATTTAGCACAAGTATTTACAGGTAAATTACGAGAATTTAATAATATTTATTCTAATTTCAAAGTTCGTTTACATATATTTTCCGGTATAAAAGTGTGACGAGTACTATAGATAATACAGTTTATTCCAAGTTTTAATGTCATTTACTTTCCATAAACATCATGGCTCTTGAATGTTACACAGTTGTATGTTGAGAGGCATGCGTACGTACACAGTCTTTAAATTCCAACAAAATAAGGAAGAGATGTCTCTTTATATAGTGAAGTGTGTCCATGGATGCCAGTCTGTCTTTCAAACAAATCTGCAGATTTAATACGAGCTTGATGAAATGTTGCACACTTCAATGACCTAAAACTCATAACATTATAAAGACACAACAATTAAACAAAAGGAAAATTATTGTTTACATTCGACTTTGAAAACCATCTCCATCCACCTTATCCCCCCTCTTGAAGCAGAATTTTGAGACTTCTTTATGAAATGTTGTACGCTTTACTGACACAAAACACGAGAAAAATTAATATCTGCCGATGATTTCATAAGTAACTACATTTCACCGTATTTCCTCATTTTTAAGGCAAAATTTGAGGGAATGTTTTATTTCTTGCGCGCAACCGCTACAATGTGGTGTATAAAAATGTATTAAACTGCCGTAGCCCAAAGAGTGATACTTTTACTCAATGCGGCGCAGAGTTGGAAGTAGATGAATTCTATATTGGATCCACAATAGGAACAATATACTATCTGCATGTTTGTGACATTTTCAGACCTCCAAAGAGTTAACCGCTACTTAACAATTGAAATGCTAGTTAAAAAGGAAATTTTTATTCACGATTGGTTTTATGTGAATATTTCTTTTGAACAAAGTTCTTCTTCCCATTAACAATTATTTTTATGCTATACGTTTAACGTAGATNTTTACTCAATGCGGCGCAGAGTTGGAAGTAGATGAATTCTATATTGGATCCACAATAGGAACAATATACTATCTGAAAATTTGTTTTTTAGATTTTTCTTTCTAACACAGAGTAAATAATAATGCAATTACTCATTTTCATTTTATAATTCTTAATTTATTTTTCGTGGCTTTGAGTTGATTTTTATCTTCATTTTCACACATTTGAAAAATAAAAGTTAGTTGAGATGATAGTTAAGGAAAATACAGGTTATTTCCTTACCTAATTTTATCAAGTGGGGTTCGGTGGTTTAGTCGTGAAAAGGTAGCAAATCACTATATTCAGATTTATATATTAGAATGGATTAAATGTCAGTAAAAAAACGATAGAAATTTTCATACGATCTAAAAAAACGCAATTTCCCAGGTGTAACAAAGGGAAAAGAGAAAACTATGGGTGGATTTACTTTACCGTATCAAGCAAAAAATAATTTTTCTCATCAAATATTGTATTATCCGGGACATTTTCAAAGTGTGTGAACACAACCATACTTGTTTACAAGTGATATGTTTGTTTACAATCGCGAAATCATCATAGAAGGCTGTTTACGCAGTCTGAGACAAAAGCAGGGTATGCGTCACCTACTTATCATTTCTTTATATTGATAATAAATTCTCAAGTCTGCTATATAATAGTAGAGAGTACAGGTGACCTAGACCACTCTATATTCCACACTGCAATTGAGCAATAAATTCGTATATGCTTCATAGTCATATGCCAACATCTGGTTAGGTTTTTTCCTGTAATATATTAAGCACTAGTCATTTAGCATTGCTCGAGAGTTTAAATGACTTCCTTTCTGGCCGTTTCACACTATTTGAAAAAGATAAGGAGATAGTTTAACAGTTTATACAACCACAAATTGAACAAGATCATTTGTTGATGAAAGTGACTACCCTGCTTCACTCGGTGACCCCCGCGCTCATCGTTACCCGGGTACTTTTACAAGACGGTTTGTTGATTTTTCTTTTCACGCAACGTCTACAGAACGGTTTGAAAAGAAACGTTCTCCGCATTAATAATCCTTAGTGTTAGAAGAAGTCATAGATAGGTTTAATTTTTATCAGAGGTACATCAGAGTTTGGAGTGAGAATGAAAAATTCCAGAGATATTTAGTATTAAACTATTTTGACCACCATTCAATATCAACAATTTCTTCATTTATGTATTTATTTAGGAGGGGTGAGTCATGGCGTAGTCCTTACCTCTGGTGACTCTGGTTCAAAACCTCATATGATCCAAGTGGAATTCGCAGTGGTGGACGAAGCGGGTTCTCGGCATGTTTTCACAGGATACTCCCATTTCTCCTGCCTTTCATTTCACCACAACATACACTCATCATTCACCTTTCACTTCATTCATGAATCACCTACGTCGGGGAGGTGCATGGAAGGGCGAGGAATAAAATCCTTGTCACTCTCCAGCAACATTAAGAGGCCTCGTCCTTCATCCCGACACACTGGGGTAAAAGGAAATAAAGACTAAGTCACAGCATTTATTTAGGAATCAGAGGTTACACATTGCCCAATACAATACAATAATTATTAATTCCGTTTATCTAGTCCACCTTGTCTACAACTGCGTTGTTACAAGGTTCATTTCTAATTCTTTTCCGTTATAGTGCCCGTCAGTATTACTCTCCCATGGCCTCATCTTCCCCAGTATTTCATTCCACCATCATTTATGAGCACCCTTACCTCTGCTTCTAGTGTTCGATACACACGTTGTCTTATTTAACATATCGTCTGTTATTTCCAATTTTTGAACCAGTGTCCTAAGAAGCAAGAATTATCAATTTTGTAGAGCGAATTTTAGTGAGTCATTGACACGCACCAGTGCTTCACTAGCTCCGTTCAACATTCCCACGCGAGTGCTACATTGTCATGAAAAAGCTTTAATTCAATGGCGGTTGCCAGCAGGACGCAGAGTCCTACATTCTGACACCAGTCAAAACCGGCGTCATTAGCAAAACAGCCTAACTGAACCCACAGATGCATCATGGCTCTATACAGCTGTTTCGTTCCCTGGCTCGGTTTCGCGTTCATACTTTTACCATTATACGCCGGCGGAGTGTAAACTCTTACGGTTTGTCTGAACGTTTAATTGTGATAATTAATCTGCTAGGACAACTCCCCCAGAAGTCCGTTATTTTCAAATAGAAATAGACGTATAAGATTTCGAAAAAAAAAGTTACAGAGTTTAACTTGCGCGCTAATCGGAGAAGCAGACATTTTTGTAGGTAACAATCCGTCGAGGATCTAAGTACGTATTGTTATACATCCCAAAAACAACTCTTCAAAGATAAATAGATTCTTTAAAGTCATCTTCATTTGATTTCTCTCTTCAAGCAAGATCTCATTGTATTTGGTCGGGAAAAAAGTGACATCCACAGAGGATTCCATATGTAACAAGTCTTCAGCCCGTTAAGTGTTAACTTAAGTTTCACTTTTTTGACACTTTCATCTCACAGAAATAAATTAGTTTTAAGTCCCTGGAAAAATGTGGAAAAGAATAAGATCTTCTTCTGCAGACAAAATGCAAAAGGAGAGCTTGCTTCTTTATCAGAGACAGAAGATATGTTAATGTTGAGAAAGAGGTATATTTGAAATATATTTGGAAATAAGTATCCTATACTTGTGCATGGAGGATACAAAAACATGAATTTGCAATGAAAAAAAAAACCCGCAATATGAAATATAAACGTAATCTAATGACAGTACAGTATGTTTGAGTCATTGTGAAAACTTCTTCCGAAAGAAAACTATAAAGCGAAAATATTTGGCAATTGTAAATACGTTCTTTTTCAAAAAATTTATCCGGGTTATACGTTAATGTTAAGACAAATGCAGAAAAATGGTAATTGCTTTTTCTATTACACAATGGCACTCTATCCATGTCTGTCATACATTTGGAAGTGTTGCTGACCATTCGGGATGAATTACCAAACCCGAACTTTAAAAATATTCTCGTCATTATGGGGGAGAAAATTTACTAAACTGATCTGTTTTGTATTCCTTGCACCTCATCTTTAACTTGGTAGTGGTGGGATGTTGGAAACATTATCAAAACTGATAAATTATAAGGCGTTGTTATGTTGCTCATGGTTTTATTTTCACTAAAAAGCTTTTTCGCCTGCATAGTCATCGTCAGTAACATACACAGGAAACTATATATACATGAAATAACACAAAAGTACAACAATAATTGAAATGAAAAATAGAAAGTCTTTAATGAAGCGTAAAAAGTATTGAAATGAAATTATGAAAATGAATGAACGAATACATACAGAGCGAGCGAGTCAACAGAATAACATATAGAGAAATGTTTGGCAAGTGCTCTGAGGTCGCCGAACGGAGGTCATTATATTCTAAGTGAATGAGAGGGTCGGTGTTTTCTACGAACTGACGTCAGAAGGTGGAATTTATCGTTGTCCTAAAAATCGTCTATCGTTGTCCTAAAGATCGCGAACATACAAGTTATTCGGGAATGTAGTATTTTATATAGTTAAAACTTACGAGGAAATTTGAGGTAATTCATACCCTCCAACCAGTGACTACCATACTGACTTCCGTACCTATGAAACCCGCAGAAAAATGAGTACCGCCTTTTATTTCTTAGAAGAACATTTTGACGTTAGAGCAATGCTTGACACATCTCCCGTCCTTGTATAATTGAACAAGCTATGAACACCTAAACAGTGTTTAAATTGATTAATGGCAGCAAGTTGATTTATTTGCCTCGAACCTTAATATTGAACTTGTCTTGGAAATTATGTGATATTGAAATTAGGTTTCTTTTGGAATTATCAAATCTCTGATGCGAAATATAGTGGTGATTGACCTTCAGTCAAATAAATGCTCTGCGAATGTCAAATTAATGCTATCGAAAACTAATATCCCATAACTGAATCTAACTATTGGTATGTATACGTATAAACCTAGTGCTAATGTAATACAGTTATTAACAGGTCACGGGATTTTTAATACTACTATTCGGACAGCGAAGATAAAAAGGAAACTTGTTTTTGTAGAAAAGGAGACTAATGAACTAAAAGCAATGAATATGTTCTATGAGATCGCCAACTATACGTCGTAGATGCTGCAACTTATTTGAAACAAATGTTATGTGATACTATTAATATCCAGAACTACGCTTTGATGAAAGATGCTCACAAATGTCACAGGTCAGGTTAATTAAAAATGTATTACATGACAATTCACCTATAGGAGGCAGTCTTTGACGTATCAATGGTGTCATTTATGGATAATGGTGCCTCCCCTCTCCATATTATTAAAACAAAGACAAAAGAACATGTATTAGGATGTAATCTTATTATGTTGTGTTGATAACTATAGTAGTCTTAGTTACAGCTATGTAAATTCAAGAAGTAGAACCTGAAAAAAATCGATACAAAAATATCAAAAACTGTAAGCACAAAAAATAATTATATTAATGCAATAAAACTTTTCAATATATTACCAAATGATCCAAAAAATTTAAATAGCTCTACAAGATCTACAATTTTCTAAATGGGTTACAAAAAACGCTTGAAAGTACAAATAGAGTACATTGTAATATTTGTAAATGGGAAATGCAGCATGCCATTGAAGCTTATCTTCATGTACAGATAGGAGTAAGAGTTTGGTGGTAGGCTACTGACAGTAGGTGGGCCGGTTATCTGGGTTAACCAATAACTTGACCCACATGGAGGGGTTAGTAGAAGTGGTTAGTAATTGTTGGAGTTATTGATACCAGAAGGAGGTGGATAGAGGAAGGAAGGTTTGCTTTTCAATAGTCACAGCAATATGAACTGGGACATTAATATGTAAAAGCTACGAATTCTTCTGGCCCCACGGGAAATTGAACCCAGTATGACTTGGTGATGAGTAAGAACAATAACACCTCAGCCACTAGAGGGAGCGCTCATCATATAATTTCTGAAAATTATCTATACGTAACTATTATGAGCACTAGTCAGTTGTTTACTATTTACGTTTTCAGTATAAGTAACTACAGTATGAGATGTATGTGCACCAGTTTTGTGCACAGGTAACTTTGTTTACCTCTGCAGTAATGCTAATCGACAATAGTTGTTAGTAATTTTCTGGTAAATAAAGTTAAAGATGATCCATCAAAAGAAAGATAGTAATAGCTGAAAACAATCCCTGGCACAGCGCAGACAAACGACTGCAGTGAAGCCCGCCGTGTGGCGTGGACGAGGGGGTTGGGGAGACGGGGGTGGCAGCGGTACGTGTCGCCACAGCACGCGCGCGCGTGATGATCGTGGCGGCCGCAGAGCGCGCCACCTCCCGCAGCCACACTCCCACCACTTCCACCACGTCCCCGCCGCGGCGCACGTTCGCGATTTACGACACGTGGGCGCGTGATCGCTGGTGCCGTTGGCGAGAGTGCGGCGGCCTCTCCGTTTTCGTGCTGACCCCGCCACTCTGCCCGGAGGCGGGCGTCACAGCAATCGAGCGAGCTTACCTTTATGAAGTTATCTTTTTACTACACAGATTTTACGAATTCGCTTAGGTGAATAAACTTTACAATACAGAACCTTAATTATATTTATTGTCTTCTTGGCGAATTTGGTTTTTTTTTCAATACATACACAAAATACGACACTCTAAGGGAATACTTTATTATATACAATATTCTCCTCTGATTGTATAACCACAGAGTTTACTGTCATACATTTATTTCTTCTTCAACAATAGTCTCGCATTTTTATAATTTAAAAAATGATAGGTTTTAAGTTACGAATTTAAGAAATCTCCCTAAAGATTGTCAATCCATAGAAGCAAAAACTCTGGAACTAGGTTTAACTAGTTCCGAGGATTCACATACATCAATTTAAGCACAAAATCAGGATTAAATGGAAAACAGAAAACAGTTCAAACTTAAAATTGTCACCAATACCGGTTTTTCTTTCCATTTTCTCTAAAGGTCGGTCAACAAAAACGGAATAAAAATAATTTATCAGCATCATCATGACTGACAAAGGCGAAGTTTCCTCTTTTAATCTTCGATATATATAAATTAATAACACAAAATATTAATCTTCTGTATAAATAAAAATTAAATGCTTTTCGTCGTTAACCGCATCACTCGAGAACGGTCGGACCTAATTGGTTCTTCTTTTCTAATGTTTGTAATATTAAGAATAAGGTGTTTAGGGCAAGATAAATTCGAAAAGTTGCTTGGAAACTTTGGGAAAAACTGAAAATGCTTTGTTCTATGGGATTTTTGTAAGATCTCAAGACCATAACTCATGATTTGAAGGATGGATATGCGTAATTCTTTTTTCGTTTTGTTCGTTATGGTCCTGAAAAAGTTTTCATTAATAACAATTCAGGACTATTTTTAAAAAAAGTCGGAAAATTCGGACAAGCAGCAAAAATCATAATTTTTGTACTCACTCTCGATCATACCGGACGATAGGAACGACATATTTGGCTAACTTTTTTAAATGTTCGTAATAGTCATAATAATGTTTCTAGGGATAAAAAAAGGAAAAGTTGCCGGGAAAATTTGAAAATTCGGGAAAAACTGAAATTGCTTTTTTCTATACGATTTTTCTATGAACTCAAGACCACAACTCACGATTCTAACGGTGGATGCGTAATTCTTTTTTTTTGTTTTGTTTGTAATGGTCCTGGAAAAAGTGTTTTAAAAAATTAACCTAAATTATTAATAAAAATTAGTTTAAAATAGAAGTGTTTAAATTTTTTAGTTTTAGAGAGTAATTTAAGAAGGAAAAAACTAATCATCATTAAAGTTAATGAATTTTTTATTTTGTATATTTAACAAAGTCAAATAACGTCTTTAAATCGTTAAATTTCGACGAATAGTTTACATTTTACAAACGTTTTAATGAAATGATACCGCCGCGTCATGCCTCGGTGGCGGCTCTCGCGAGATGGTGTTGTGTACACAGTAAACTTTTGTATTAAAGTAGTATTATTACGAATTTGAAAAGTACATGTTTTCAAAAAGAGTTAATAAAAGTATTTTGACCTTACAATATAGGATGATTTTATTTTTTCCTGAGTAAAAGAAGATTAGTCTAAGAAAATTCCCGAGCAACACAGTGTGATCAGCTAGTTTCTTATAAATATAAGCCAGATCGTCCTGTGTGACTAGCTTACTTTGTGGGATGGGAACTTTACTATACAAAATTTAAACCCCGACAAAATATAGTCAGATTTGAAAAGAATTTTTCGAAATTCCACGTTCTAAGCGCAGATTTGAGATGAAGGTGATTTTTGAAGGTTTCACTGTAATCATTATATCTAATAAACTAATGAAGATATCTGTTTTCTTACATGTAATGATAGTTAATGCAACTTTCTTAAAACGGGTTATGTGCAAATGTTTGGCGTGTTGTCCTGGCAGACTATTATTTATATATATAATAGACTTACGGGAATTTCTCCCGTAAATCCCGAAAAACGCCCTCAAATTCCCCGCCCACTTGGAGTGCGCCGCACCTCCGAAAGGATGCGTTGCCGTGGCTCCATCCCGCGTGCGGCAATTACCACCTGGCTGCACCGCCCAATGTCTTGCGATGGTGACGGTGGAGGCGGCGCGCGGACAGAAGAGGTACGGGAGGGAAGACAAGAAATCAGTCGGTGGGCAGAATAGAATAAGTCGGTTGGCAGAATAGATCCACAGTGGGTCGTAAGACCTCAAGCAGTCGGAAGACAGTCAACAGCAGTCATCAGTCGGAAGAAGCGATCAGCAATCGGCAGTTGGTGAGATAAGGAGCTTCGACGCCGGAGTGGTGAATTCCCGGCCACTTCGCGACGGATCTCCCGGCGGTGAACGCCGGAACCCCGCACGCTCACGCCTCCTGCG
>NNCF01128179.1:284638-343767 GCA_002313205.1 Laupala kohalensis | reverse complement strand
TAGAAGCAGTTAGTAATAGAGTTATTGATACTAGGAGGAGGTGGATAGAGGAAGGAAGGTTCACTCTTCAATAGTCACAGCTACATAAACTGGGACAAATGTGAGAAGCTACATTTTTTTTCTGGCCTCATCGGGAATTGAACCCGGTGATGAGTGAGAACGCTACCACCTGAGCCATCAGAGGGTCTAATCAAGTTACTTGACTTATGAATAAAAAAGATACATCCGATAAAGCTTTATAAAATTATTATTTTACTCCGCAATTATTAGAAATTTTACGGTTTTTGATTTCAATTTTATATCAAATTTGAATCAAGTTTGTATGCATATTGAAAACCAATTTATATTATGTTGTTTTTGTTACACTTATTTACTGTTCAATATCTGCGAGTGAATCAATAATCTTTTTGCGTTAAAATTTCTTTGGTTAATTTATTTGGGAGACGATTCCATTTGGAATATAATATTGCAATGCTTCTTAAATTGAAGAAAATAGTTTTCCAGGCATAATGTTTAATATTGCTTTTATTTTATAATGATGACTATGAAGTTAATATAAGGAATTATGAGCGATATTTTGCACTTCTAGTTTTCAAAAATATTCGTGTACATCCAATCTATGTTACGTACACTTGCCGACGCCTTCACCTTCCATGCGTTGGTACATCTGAACTTTTTTATGTCTGTACTTTTCGGCACGCGTACCGGTAATATTGATTGGATTGAATAAATTGTGGTGAGACTTCAGATATTTTTGTTTGAAAGTTTTCCCCAATGTGGTGCTTCGTTTGATGTTCGAATTCAGACGTCAGGAAGAATCCATATATTAACGCTCATCGGTAGATATCGATCGTATCATAAACTTTGTCAATCCGGTTTAGTGATGTATATACGATTCTATTTCCGAGAGGTCTCAGATCCCCGGAACATCTGTTTTTTGGAAAATATTATGTAAAACGATGCATAGTGAAAGTAATTTACGATTATGTTAGAACAAATTTTTACTAAGCATTACAAATATTTTTATTCAAACAAAATTTATATTTTTTAGAAAATTTAATTCAAATTTAATTTTTCACATTCTGGGAGGAAACTTAAGTTTAAAAGCTCTGCAAAAACGTGGAAAATTAAAATTGTATTCTTTTTGTGTGTGTGTGTGTGTAAAAGTATAAATTTTAAGATAGGGTGGCTACTGGTTAAAACCCTTAATAACTGTAAGTGTTTGTCGCTTGTTAAGCGTGAATGACGTATTTACACGAACCCTGAGTTATAAGTTAGGGTATTCTGTGTGTCTTGAGTTCACATTCAATTTTCTCAGCGCAACGAGTCTCGGGTGGTTCAAATATGATGACGAAGACACTGCAACATGCAACAACTATTTTATATTCGACAAGTGTCGAGTGAGCATCGGTTAACATATTTCCAGAAAAAAACACTAGGTATCGTAAACATGAAGTGGAAGAACACTGCCAGGGAAACACACGAGAAAAACTTATATCTCTTAGCTTCCACAGAACTGCTAAACCTCGATTACTAGAGTGAGGTATCGGCGCTTTTTTTCGCGGACAACACATGTATTGTGTGACTCCACGGAATATTCGACCCCCACCCCGCGCCACTGTCACGCCAGTGAAATGAAGTGGACTTCGCTCGTTCATGTGGACGCAATATGGCGCCTAAGCATGCAAGTGTTTCATGAAATCGTGCCACCACTTGCATGTTTCCCACAAATCTTTAGTATCCAAGTTGGACGAAGTTTAACACGGGATATGAAATTGACGGAGGCACGATTCACACTAACGTATATTTAAGCTGACGAGATTTCCTAGCAAAAAATCCTCACTCGTTTACTTGTTGCTTGAGAAGGTGTTTCAGAATGATGTATTAATTAACTACATGTGTTCGAAGAAAAACAATCCTTCCCAGACGTACTATGTTGACTTAATTCGTTTCACTTTCACTTGGGTTATAATTTCTCCTGCATTAATGAGATTTCTCGTTAAATTAGGATATTTCTTTCAGATACCATGGGATATAATTTGAAAGAACCATTTACATACGCTTCCTAATATAGAAACGTTATACAAAGAGCGTACATTGTAATTTGTTCACTGAAGAACAATACAAGTTTGTCATTCCAACTCAAGAAAGAAATCAGTACGTTTTAGTCCCAAGAAACATGAATTGTAATATATATATATATATATATATNATATATATATATATATATATATATATATATATATATATATATATATATATATATATATATATATATATATATATATATATAACAAATTTAAAACAGAAGAATAATCATTTGTTTAAAATGAAAAACATGTTTAAACTTACATGTTTTATTACATTGCGCTGGGACACAAATTTCAAAATTATTGCTTTGAGTAATCATTGATCAACTTTATGTTAAGGTTAACACAAATATAATCCAAATGGTTATATTACTGGTTATATTATATTACAAAACTTATTTATAACTTATTTCAATATTATTATAATGTTAATTGAAATAATAAATTTTATATCAATAATACAATCATATATGTACGGTTAATTATAGAATGATCTTGTACACTTTAACTGCCGTGTGCATAATTCCGTTAAAAAACAATAGATTTTAAAGAATAAACATCGTAAAACTTGTAAAGAACTGCGTGTGACTACGTGGACATCTGGAAGCTACTGTACTCTCCTGAGGGACAATCGCATCAACTGCTCAGCGTCAGTACAGCAATGCCTCTAAATGAAATTTGCGTGTTGTGAGCCGACTTCTATACCACATAAATATTGTTTTTGAAAAAGAAGATTCTCTACGGGAGTAAACTAGCGTCAAGCAGGAATACGGGACTAGCCTCACGGCTATCCCGAGCTCAAGTTCGGCGACCATGGAGACCAACGTATCGCTTCCGGACGCTATTTCAACGACCCTCGAAGTGCTACAACAGCACCACGCTTCGCCTCCAGCTCTTCTAGAATCTCCACAGCAGCAGCAACAAATCCTATCAGGTTTTTCACCATCGCAATGCGACAATAGCGTTACTGCGCCGTTGAACGCCAGTGATCTCACTCAAAGTAGATGCAGTGTTAGTAATAGTGATCCCTCTTCCTATTTCTCTCAACCAGTTAAACGTCAACGCACTAAGTCTCACTTTGAAACAACATCTCAATCCGTGGTGTATATCATCCCAACTAGAAACACTTTCCAGAACCTACCCTTTGAAGATGATATGCCTCAAGCTGATAGCATTCAAAATATACAACCTACTAGAGTTAATATTTCCCCCATCTGTATTCACAACAATTCAAACCATGTAGAACTTGTATAAAACTTAAAAGAAATTTTGCAACACGAAGATTTTCAAAAACAAAAGTACAAGGTTATAATACAAAAATTCAAGTAAAACGATTAATGATTTCTTGTATCTCCGTAATAGATTTTGAGAGAAAAATATTTTCTATCATACGTACAGTGACCCCACACAATACACTATTTCTGTTGTCATTAGAAATGTACCAACATCATAATCCACAGATGAAATTCCAGATGAGTTGCCAAATCTGAACTTCCCAGTCATTACAGTCATTCGTTTAATTGATGTAAATAAGAAACCTTGGCCACTTTACGCTATAACACTCACTAAATCACAAGCTGCGCAAATGAACTATAGTACTTATTCAATGCTGTTGAGGTTGAAGAAAGACGTCAGCGTCCCGGACGCGTTAGATGCCGTAGGTGTCAATATTACGGACATACTAAGAAAAACTGTGGACTTACAAATCGTTGTGGTCGCTGTGCCTACGAAAATCACATTACATCAGAGTGTACAAAGCAGAATCTTACATGCGTTAATTGTAAGGAAGCACATGCATCATCTAGTCGCAACTGTCCTTATTACAAGAATGTTATACATAAGAAAGGTATACAAAACAGACAAAGCCAAAATAGCAGTCATTCTACCAATTTTATCACTGACCATAATCCTCGTCCAAACCCTTCTCCACCTCCAAAAATACGCCCTCAAACATCCAACCCACCTCTACAACCTTCATCCTCTCATGCACTGTGTTTCGAAATGATCAAGCAGGTAACAGATAAAGTACACCTGAAATGCTCAACGAGCTATTGCGTATAGGTACGACACGCGCTTGCGCAGTTCGGCAGAATTGACGTTCCCGCCTTGAAGATATAGTAAAATATTATTCAGTAAGCTGTTGACCGCCGCTGGAACAACATTGAATCATATCATAGCTCCTACTCTCTCGCAAAAGGGTAGTTTAAACTTACGCCACCAGGGCGCGCCAGTGACCGGCTAAAACTTATTAGGTCTCGAAGGAAATATTTCCGAATTCCTGCGTCAGAGAGCGCGGCGGTAGCTCGACCTTGACCGTCGAATAATATGGTATTCATTTGTTTCTTTTTTATTGTATATTTTTAGGGCTGCCTTTGTACGAGCAACAAGACGAAGAATAAAAAATACGTATTGTATCGTGTATAATTTGTTTTGTGCTCATTTTTTTCATATTGAAACATTTATTTAACATTCACATTATAAATAGTGTGAATTATTTCTTGATTGAACTTATTATTGACGAGGCAATTGAAATTCTTCACGAGAATGAAATCTTGTTTTTTATAAGCTCCAATGAGATTAATTCTGCTTCAACAATAGGTGTATTTTTTATTGAAGTGATATTTTTTGCATTCACTCTTGTGAAAACGCTGTTCTTAGGATCCTGCTTCCAGCTCCAGATGTCTTCTAGCTGAATCTTCTGGTAGAATTTTGTGTTTTGTGTTAAACACACTGTACTCCGACAAAGTAAAAACAAGTTCACAACCTAGCTCTCAAAATTCATTTCAAGCTCTCTCACTTGCACAGATAATAAATCAACACACCTCTTTATTAAATCACCTCATCTTTATCATCACCCAATCAATTTTTCAATCATTCTATTAAACATGGTTACCTCAGAATCGACTAATCCATATACCTCATGTAAAATACTTTCATGGAATGTCGATGTCGTTACTAGCACATTTTCTGCGATCTAACCATATCAGCGTCGCTTTCATTCAAGAAACTCACCTCTCCTCATAAAAGAATGCAGGCTTTCACGGCCGGAGTCAATATATGTAAAATATTCTGGGCTATTAAGCCGTGGTCCAGGTAAAGAGTCCTTCACAAACGTTTCGGTCACTACTGCGGCGGCCATCTTCAATGTAGATGTTGACGTGGACACAGGCCTTTCCTCAGCGGCGACCCACCAGCTACTGATGTGACGAGTGGAGACTCAGTTCTATTTACACAGTGGGAAAGAGCGGGAAACGGGAGCATGATTCTCTCTGATTGGTTGGAAGGTGATAGATTTGGAGATTTATTATTATTAACAAGTTTAGGATCTAAGTTTCGAAGCATGGGATACCAGGCACTATTCATCTTAAGATTTTCCTCTTTTCTGTTGAAATTATTCCGGTGCTTATAAATTTCAATTGCCACTCAATGTAATCTAGCATTGTTCTGGAACGTGGAAGCAATTTTCAAGGTTTCATGAAATTGAATATCGTGTCCCTCTTTCCTTGTGTGTTCAGCGACAGATGACTTGTCTTCTTGGCGGAATCTGCAGCATCTGGAATGTTCTGCAACACGGGTGTTAACACTGCGCTTTGTAGTGCCAATATATCCACCTCCACATGTACAAGGGACCCGGTATATCCCACCACTGGTAAGAGGATCCTATGTGTCTTTGATGGGTCGGAGAATGTTGTGAATCTGATTGATAGGTTTAAAAATGATCTTGACCTTGTGTCTCTTTAGCAGTTTACTGATGCGGACCGTGACTTTGTGTACGTAGGGCAAGTGAGCAATGCCCAGTGTCTGATTTTTAGTTGATGAATTGATAACCGTTGTTTTGTTGGAATGGAGAGTCCTATTTATCTCACGTTGTGAATAGCCATTAGATTGCAGTGCCAAGTTTAAATGTATGTTCTCTTCCTTTCAATGTTTGGGTTTACAGATACGTGAGGCTCTATCAAACAGGGTTTTTATCATGGCCCTCTTTCGAGCTGGATGGTGATTTGAGGTTTTATGTAAGTACCGGTCCGTATTTTCTTCTTCCGGTATACCTTATGGCCGAAGCTTCCGTCTTCCTCTCTTATGACCATGACATCCATGAACGGTAGTTGTCCATTGCTTTCTCTTTCCATAGTAAATTCAATGTTAGGGTGTATATTGTTCAAATGTTTTAAGAATTCCAGAAGGGAAGGCTCACCGTGGCTCCAAGTGACGTCTACGTATCTTAGTCAACAAATTTGTGCTTGAGAAGCAGTACTTAGTGCCTCTGTCTCAAAGAATTCCATGAAGAAATTCGCAACTACTGGGCTAAGTGGACTACCCATTGTTCATCCCGTCAATTTGTTCATAGTATTCATTGTTCCATTGAAAATAGGTTGTAATGAGTACTTGATGAAACAGCGCCGTTATGTCCTGTGGGAAAATCTGAGATATATGTTCTTATGTGTCCTTGATAGGTACTCTTGTAAATAAGGAAACAACATCGAAACTAATCAGTAAGTCATTCGGTTTTAATTTCCAATTCTTCAGTTTACCGATAAATTCAGTGGAATATTTAACTTGAAAATCAGTGGTGCCCACATGTTTTTGGAGAAATCTGGACAAAAGTTTAGCAACAGCGTATTTGAGAGAAACTATCGCACTCACAATACCACTCACAAGTGGTATTTCCGGTTTATGGATTTTTGGTAAACCATAGAGTCTAGGAGGTAGTGATTCCGATTTGTTTATGAATCGTTGATCTTCCAATGGAATAGATGATTTTTTTTATCAGTTCGTTGGTTTTGCGTAGTATTTTACTTGTAGGGTTACGTGGCAATTTTCTATACGTGGTGGGTTCTAGTAGGTCAAGAATATTACTGTAGTAGTCCTGAGTGTTCATGACCACTGTAGCATTGCCCTTGTCAGCTAGTGAAACAATTATCTCTTTGTTCTTGTTGAGTGATATCAGCGACGACCTCTCCTGAGAACATAAATTGCTTTTTTGTGGACGTGCTCGTTGTAAGATTCTAGATGCATCCCGACGGATCTCTTCGGCTATATCTACGGGGAGTGCCCGAATACCGGATTCAATATTAGCAATAATATCTTCTTTTGGTAGAATGGAAGGAGTAATAGTAAATTTCCCTCCTTTGGTAAGAACAGAGGTTAACTAAGGTTAAGTACAATCTTATCAGTATTCAAGTTCTTGTTGTTTGTCTGTTTACAATTAAGACGTTCAAATTTCTTCTTATGACGTTATGTGATCAGTTCCCATTCTGTAGACATGGAAATGTACATTATCCTATCTACACGGTCCCAACCGTCATGTCGAATGTCGTTGCTGAGAGAAAGACGTAACGAAAGCAAATTTTTTTCATTGTAAGCAAGGTCATGTCGCGTTTGATGGAAGGAAGGCACGTTCACTCCGGTTGTAAATGCGATGAGTCGCAGCCGTGAGAAAATGACGCTTCTATTCTAAAAAAAGAGGAATGGTAACCGTATCACGGCAACGGAGTAGGAATGTGAGAGGGCAGAGAAGCTGTGATTTTTTCTTCCGTAGTGTCTCCAATCGTCTAATCGTTTTGTACATACCTTCCCCATATAGATGTTGAATAAAAGAATGCTGAAAACGCATTAAAATTATTTGTTTGGAATGGGGAAAAAGTCTTGCGTCAAAAGAACATCAAGTTACGGAAACAGTATAAAACGACCGTATTAGAGACCAAATTAGCATGACAAGAGTCGGAATCAATTAGAATACAAAATATAATTAATACCAGCAATACTACCGATATCTGGTCTACTATACGAAAATTAACAAAAAAACGTACATTATTAATCATATAGACGGATTAAGATGATATACCCACTTCTGCGAGCTCCTCAGTACTCAAAATATAGTAGTTACTACAACAATGGAAATGGAACTTCAAGTAGCTGAATTAGATAAGAATATAGAGATTGATGTAATGTTCGCGATCCAGGAACTAAAAAATAGCAAGGCGATACGACGATCTTCCACCCGATTTTTCTTTTAGTATTAAACCACGAAATTGCTCCGGTACGTTGGTATATCTTTAACTACACGTATACAATGGGCGTATTCCCTGTTATCTGGAACACGTCAATTATTTTTCCATTATATAAAAACAAGGGCAATGTAAATGACACCAATAACTATAGAGGAATATCACTCATCAGTGTTGTAGTAAAGGTTTTTTTAAATACTGTGTAGTAGGCTGAAAAGATGGGTCAAGAATGAGGAAAACCTCTCAATTTTACAAGCAGGATTCAGAACAAATAATAGCACAATAGGCAATATTTTTATTCTTACCTCTCTCGCGGAACGGGCAACAGCCGTTAAAAGAAGAAAACTATATTGCGCTTATGTCCATTTCGAAAAAGCTTTTGACACGATAAATAGGAATATACTTTGGACTACATTAAGAGAAAATGGTATATCGACTAAATTTATCACTATGTTAAAATCCATATATAGTACTGAAAGTGCATGTGTCCATCTTTATGAGGCACCGTCCAAAATATTTTCTCAGTTAATCAAGGTGTCAAGCAGGGTTGTATGCTTTCTCCACTTCTTTTCATATTATTCATAGAAGGACTCATTTATAAGTTACGTAATATTAATTCGGATGCTCTTACAATAGGAGAAAACTATAGACCAATACCAGGAGTTCGCTGACGATCTAGTTATACTTTCAAAAACTCAAATTGGATTACAAAATAATCTAAACACGCTTGAAATATTCTGCCGAAATGCAGCTTAAAGTAAACATTAAGAAGACAAAAACAATGATTTTCAAAAATGACTGGGTGATCGGATTAAATGAAAAGTGGTCTTATCGGGGAGAAACGCTGGAAAATGTGAAAGAATACACATATTTAGGTAAAGCTATAACTACGAATGTATCGTGGACCAGGCACAAAGAAAAAGCAAAACGCAGAGACATATTAAATAGTATCATGCGAAGTAAAGTAACGGTACCGGAAATAGCGCCAAATCTTGCATATACAATGTTCAATTCAATCTTAGTACCCGGAATAGCGTACGGGGCAGAATTATGGGGTGGGCAGAAGAAAATACCATGTTCGATCCTCTTCAAAATACATATCTCAAAAATATAATTTGTCTTGCAAAAGGCGCTGCTAACAGTGTAATTCTCTGGGAATTTGGCCAGGTACCGGTTGAATTTACACTGAAATACAGAGCAATAAAATATTAGCTATCGATTTGGGCGGGGACAAAAAATGCTATTGTTAGGGAATCGTATCATAATAATGGAAATGGTAAATGGAGTAGGCAAATTAGAGAAATTATCTGTAATTAGGGCTGGAATACTTATGGCAGGCCATACCTGAGAGTAGTGATAGCAAGGTAATTCTAAATAAATTATATGAAGCGTACATACTAGAAATAGAGTAGGTTAGAAAAAAGGTCACTCATAGATCAAACAGTTGTAGCAGGTCACTGGGGATGCAAATCATATATAAACTCACTGAAATCGAGGACGCGATCAGTTTACGGGTGGTTTCGACTAGGGGGATGGAAACTACGAAAATACAAGCGAAAACGAAGCAGGAAGAAGATTGGATTAACATCCTGTACTCAAACAGAAAAATATCCAAAAAGTTTTGCAAGTCGGGGGTTTTATAAACGAAAATAAAAACATTAACTTGACAATTAATATAATGCGTAACAACAGAATGTCTGTAGTGGAATTTTTGGGGAAGTTTTTAAGCTACGTAAGGGAAAAAGGGAGAAATGTATGAAGGAGATTATAATGGTTGGATAAAATGCAACATGATACAGCCCGCTTTTTTGCTTTCTATGTTACAGGTTACGAGACTTCTTCCTACGTACGGGTGAAGAAATACTATGTTGTAAATACTTTTTCTTAAAGACTCTTGTCTTATGTAAATACTTTTGTAAATATTGTCTCTTGTAAATATATTTTCCATGAACAGTCTTTGAGTCCTCACCGTTGGTTTTCCGTGTTTCCCAACGGTGCTCAATAAATTAGTCAGTTGCACCTATTTCAGATTTAAGAAACTACAGTATGCCAAAAGTTTATAATATAACAATAATTAATTTTCTATTCATGCATAACCAAATTTAATATTACGGCAGCAGTAAATAAAAATATCAACCTTTCTATGAAAAATGTAGACGCAACTGAACAATTCATTGAGAGTGAATACCAGGGTATTTAACGCATAGCCCACAGCATTAAATAGTTTAAGAAGGCAAAGGGGCTGAAGTCACGCCAAATGTAATTTAAAATGTATATATTGTAAATAAAATGCCCTATTGAATTGAAAAATAATAATAATAACACATATAGCAGCAATATTTAATGCAGCTCTTCGCCTCGGCTACTTTCCATACTTATGGAATTGTGCTAATATTCTACCAATTCTGAAGCCTGGAAAATGACCAAATGTTCCCTCTAGTTACCGCCCGATCAGGTTGCTTTCATATACCAGCAAAATGTTTGAAAAATGTTTACTCATCCGACTGAATTCTTATTTATTCTCTGTTGGGACAATCCCACATCACCAATTCGAATTTAGAACCCTTCTATCTACAAACTATCAAATATTGCGTCTAACTAATGATATAATTCAAGCCTTTTATAGTCCTCAACACGTAGTTGCTCTTTATATACAAGCTGCAAAGTCTTGGTCTACCTCAATACCTATTAAATATAGTCATCAGCTTTCTATCTAACTGCTCGTTCTCAAAGCACCTTGGTTTATCTCGAACTCCCAATTGCACACAGAACTTGGTATTCAACACATGCAAACTTACTTCCAGCAAATAGCTTAAAAATTTTACAAAAAATCGCTTCTATTCCTTCCGCTCATAATTTCGAACTAGGAAAATATTTTCCGCATACGAAACGCATCAAAAGAAAGCTCCCAGGCATTTTTTTTATCCTCCGTAGAATAAAGACATCAAATGTATATATGACGCATGATCTTTCAACTTCATTAATGCATCTTTATAATGTGCTTAGCATTTAGTTTTTTAATATAAGTTTTTAATACGCAGTTTTTTAATATTATAACACATGTATTGTAAATATTTATAACCTGCACTGTATTCCGAACCTGCTGCCCAAAAGTAATAAAAATAATCGCGTCAACTCGATCGATGCCATCACAGATAACTCACACACCTTAGGTGAAATTGAGTATATACAAAATATAATACTATAACTAACAGTACCCGCTGCTTTCCTAGTCAAAGTTTGAATATTTGTACAACTATTCTTTCTAAATCGTTATTCATATATGTTAGAAATATCTTAATCGAATTTCGTAAACATCGGTCCATTATGCACGTGCACCCACCCTGCAAAATGCATGTACCAAATTTTTAAGCTCTATGACTTTCGGTATCGCAACTGCGTGGTAGAAAAAAAAGCTTTCAAATTAACAAAAGAAAAATCGTTCTCGAATTTGGGAAAAAGCATTGTCATGTTCATATGGACCATCTCTTGATATTACATGGGCCAAATTTTAAAGTTCTAAGACCTAAACACTGTGTTAAGAGGGATAATAAAAAAGTCTTGGTGGTGCTCTTAAGCGTATCTCGGAAAACGCGTGAATCGAATTTCGAAACTCCAGGTCTTTTCGTAGTCTTTATGCGTGCCGCATTTTTTCTACTATTTTTTAAAATAGTTTATCGCATGGTTTTCTTTCCTAACTTGAATGTCTCGAATTATCACTTGAATATATAAATACGCAGCTTACGGTTTTATCATTATTTAGGGGATGCGTTTCTCAATTCGAACTAGAAAAGTAACTTGTAAATTACTGGTGACTTAAGTACACAATCAGAGGACAAGATGGAGTATAGTATTTAACTGTAATCCTCGTGTGCAGATAAGCAATGAGTNGACATTGTCTATGGACAATAGTGCCTCTTATCGTAGTAGGGTAGTTGGATTTTTTGTTGGAGATAATTTGAGTTGCTTTTGATCATTAACACACGAACATCATTAATGTCCGATTGAGAAAACGTGTTAGTCTATGAGTTCTGTCATCATTCGAATTTAAATACTTACTTTCCAAGCAGAACCTGTTGGTAACGGGCCAACAACCGCACCACATGTTACTACACAAACAAACCGAAAAGTGCGAGTTGGTATTTGATCACAACCTTCACGCGCATTTCAGCTTCAACTTTCCAGACGCGTGAGTCCAAGACCAACTTCTGAACTCAGACACATGTTTGTTAATTTTTTGCACGTTGCGAATATATACCTCTCATAACATCTTTCGGGTCCTAATTACGAGTAACTCGAAACGACAGACCCGAGAGCAACGAATCTGCTGACGAACAATTATTAGATGATCTCGGCAACTATCAGCAACTAGTTGCCTGCCACTAGTTTCCTAGTGTAATAGGGCCAAAAACGCAACAATCATATAACATAAATAGTTTCATGAGATATCTTCCAGTACACAGTACTATAGAATTCCGCATTAAAGACTGTTCACATGCATCCATAGGCCCTACGAATCCGATATATAGGTTGAAAACATGAAATATGAGAGCTAAGTTTGATGCAGAGGAAATGCAGGAAAAACTCCGCCCACGAAGAATATTTATCGACATGCGCCTTTACGTGATAAAGTTCCTTCATGGTTTGGTCGAATCGAATTTTGCGAACCTCATTTTCAACGCAATTATTTCCTACGTATTAATAGTTCAATAATAATATTCCTTTTTTAATANAATCGAATTTTGCGAACCTCATTTTCAACGCAATTATTTCCTACGTATTAATAGTTCAATAATAATAGTCCTTTTTTTAATAGTTCTTTTTCGTGTCTAACTTTCTCGACAATATCTTGAAGTAGCGCGCACATCATGATATAATGTTGAGTGCTGAAGTTCCAGAATATCTTTGTAAGTGTATAACCATATCTATGAAAACAAAATACATGATTTTCGTTAAGGCATCTTAAAATCCATAGCCAAAAATTCAATGGGCTATATTAAAAAACAATTTCTTCAAATTATATTCAAATTTGTCACTTTTTTATAATACGTTTTGATAACTCACGTACAATACCGATTGATTTTATAATTCAAACGAATTGTTGTGGAATAAGCGACCTGGGATGTTTACATCTTGAAGTATCATGATCACATCCGAAAGTAATTTCTGTATTTCCATTATTTGCTTCTGCCACCGATTGTTTTGTGAACATTTTTAAACACATATTGTTGTTCAAATATTTATTTTTTCGTTAAATATCAATTTAATCATTACTGTTTGTGACAGTGTGATTAAATCTTATAATCAAAATTATTCTAAAAAGTGAAAAAAATGAATTAAGAAAGGTTAGACACAACCTTGGGAAGACAAATACACAAGGGGGGCGGGAGAATTTGCATTGGACAACTCCTACAGTTATTGAACTATCAGTTGTCTTACATATTCCAGTATACGTAACATACATACAGCCAATATATTCATAAATTATCAGTTATTTTTACTGTTTTAAATAAAATATAAGTAACAATAGTTTGTTCAAATAATATTACCGTTATCAATTATACTGAAAATACTCAAAAACACTTCCTGCATCTTTCCGAAAAGGAGTGAGTTTGCAAATTTACAAAACTCTCCAATCTCCACTTAACCCCTCCTTTCAGAGGGTCCTAGATACTGTTGTAAAGGAAGATACGGTTTATGTAAATGACTCTCTGCCTTATACAGATTTACCGTCTCTTCATTATCACCTCGAGAATCCATAATTTTCTTCCTGGTTTTTCAGCTGATTCTCCAATCTACATGTGCGCATATAAAAATTATTTCCGAAAAACCCATTTCCTCCCACACTTCATGGCATATCGAAACCTGCAATACAAATAGTTTTGCATGATTATTAAACTAATTTATCTTATAGCTAGTCGTGTTACATAAATTCTATGTAAACATACAAACCTAAATAATTAAATAAATGACTTTTTATTCATTTATTGTTGTGGTGATTTATTTGTCTGTTAATAGAGAAAGTAAATTACATTGCTTACGTGGAAATCTCTCAATACGTCAGAAATATATGAAGTTTTTTGTGTGTTCGAAGCAACAAGTTCATGCAGTGCAGTCAGTCATTCGATTACAAACGTCTTCTCGCAAACTAAACCAAAGCTGTCTCGAAGAAAAAGGGCTCTCCCACTCGGACTCCGGTGAAATTTATGACAGACATTTTTCCTAACGGCGACACCAACTCCCTCGAAGTATGAAGTTGTTTTCAAATACACATCGGGTGGGAGCAGAAACTACGGTTGCCGTGACACTAGTATTGCGTTCCGATTTCTATAAATATTTCGCTTCCACGTGAAAGACTTTATGGACTGTTACATCCTCTCTAATTTTATACCGTCATGCTAGCTTAGCCGATGTAAAACAAATTGAAAAGAAAATTCGATTAGTGAATACGAATTTTCCTAGGAGTATGGTAAAAAACATTAATCGATTTTTTTTTAATTCCTGTAACATACTTGTGCAGATCCATGAATAATTTAAATTAATTCAAGTATAATATACGAACGCGAATATATTCAAAGCATGACATTTCTTTTGTGCAAATACAACGAGTTGATCTGAAGCATTTGAGTTTTTGTGCCCTGACCAGAAGTTTAATGATCGTCATCGTCGACAAACTTTGACATTATTTTGTTTCTCTAAAGCTCTCTACTTAAAAAATACCATTCTTGGAATTTTAGAATTTAAAAACAAATTCAGAACGCATTTCCTTCTAACCAATATTAATTTGAAACCATAATTTCTTTATACACTTCAGTCAAAGTCTGCTTTATGAAGAAGCATTTTAAGTAAAAGAAATAAATGAAATTAACAAATACAATACAAAGAAGCACCTTTGTCTAAACTCAGTTTTTGAATAAATTTTTCCATGACGCAAATATTTTTTCTATATTGCATTTTTGGATTTGATAATCTATTGGAAAATAATCTACAATTCGTTGATCTTGATTTTACGACGTAAATGATAGATGAGTGTGATGTGGATTAACAATTTAAGTCTTTAAAAATCATTTTTTATATTTAACTTTCCAACATTTTTCTTCTTCAGAGGATGTTAGTTTCTCTTCCTCCAAACCAAACATATTGTTAGGCATACGTTTTACGAGTGACCGCGGTGGAAAGATAAATTTGAAAAAAAAATATTAAGACCTACAGCTGAAATCCACATTCCTATCACACGATTTTGTTGATTGCCATAGCCACTTCCGTTCATTGGACGTAAATTTTGGTATGTGATAACAGTATTTTCGTAGTAAGGTAACATGTTTGCAGCAGAATGTGAAAGCACGAGTAGGAATCTCTCTCAAAGTCAAACTAAGAGGATTTCAACTCTCCAACTTTCTCGAAAACTCCAACTTTCTTCTTCCAAAGCACCCTTTTCAACAAAAATGGTTTGGACCGAACACACCTTATGATCCAAACCTCACAACACAAAAATTATTCAAATAAATAAAAACTGAGTAAGAAAACTTCTCTCAGATAAATATTATATTCGTAACCATTTCAGTAATTTGGTGACTTAGTATTGTGAATACAATCTACATCGTCTGGTTTTTTTTTTTTTTTTGCCCAGGTCAAAGATATAATTCAAGATTTTATCGATTTTTTCCTTGTAAATTTTGTCTGTAGTAAACACGCACAATAAACAGAAGGTATCAAACAAAACGTACAGTAAACAGAAGGTACATGGTAATATATTTCACTTGATGAGAGCCATGAATTTGATCGAAACGTATAGTGGACTTGTTTTGATGTATATGAAAGTACGAATAAACCTTGCCCTGAATATTTATTTAATTATTTTTATTTATTTATTTTTATTTATTTTTATTTATTTTTATTTATTTTTATTTATTTATATTTATTCATTTATTTATGAACTATAAACCTTTTGACGAGGTTCAGGCCATGAGGCCTGCTCTTCCACCTATCCGTAGGACTTGGGTAAGGGAATTGGGAAGGAGAGATGTTTGGTTGTCAGGAAACTTATGGAAATGAACCGACATTTGTCTGGAGGAGGTGAGGGAAACCCCAGCTGAAAACCTCACCTAGTTCCGCCGAGCAGGGTCTTCGGCTCCACCGCTCAGCGGGATCGTGGAAGCGAAGACCGCAGTCGATCGATTTAAAGATTCCGTTTCACTAATAATACATTAAATACTTTGCTGAAGAGTACAGTATTGAATTATTAAATCAGTCATTTACACAAATACCCAACTTTGGACATAATCGATAAAAAGTTTGAAAATGTATCGCTAATGGTCGAAATTATTTCAGATACCAAGAACCGAATTGTTTTACAGCAATTGAAATGTATTTTCTCACACTATATGGGAAATTCTTAAGTTGAAAACTCCCATGGAAGTTAAATTTCTCCTGAAGAAGAAAAATTTTACCTCCATACAAGTAACTTCTCGTTAGTAGGTAATATTTTCATTTTTCGAATGTAATTATCATCTTCAAAACTAATAATTTTATTTACCTATTGATTTTCCTTTTACAATTTTTCAAGATTTAATGAGAAGAAATATCTTTATTTCTTTTTCTATCTTCGTAGAAGAACATTCCATATACGTAGAAGAGTTTCTGAAAGTCCTGAATTACAGCGATACTAGTATCGCCATATATATAATGATTACACGCATATAAAAGATATTACGTCATCCATTTCAAATTTCATAATGATGTAACAACAGCAATATTAATTATTGAAAAGTAGCCAACAGTTAAAATAATTCGTTTCTTACGCAGTACTTTGAACCAGAATTTTTAAATTCTGATAACTGTCAGATGTATAATTACAATCGACAATATCATCAGGAGGGAAAGTCACAAGAGTTGAGGAACGGGAATGGGAATTCAGGCCTTAACATTCCGAAATTTTCTAGACCATCGGTTCCTTCATTTTCATCATCCTATCATTTTCAACGGCACTATCTACTAATATTACTCGTTTTCTTTCCCCATCAATAATCCAATGATATAAATATGAAGTGCTCGGAATAAATAAATAAATATATCCAAGATAAAAGTTCGTGTAAAGAGTTTTGTTGTAAATATTTTGTTACAATATACATCATACTTGGACTGATTGCACCGAGTGCCTGGGCGCGGCCTCCTGACGGGCACTCTTTTGGAGTCACTGGTGTAGAGAGAAAATACGATGGTCAACTCCAGAACGAAATTTACATTTCTTCTTCAATGTGTAGAGTACACGAAAGGAAGAATAGAACAAACAAATAAAAAATTATACACATATCTTTTCTTTGTATTCCGATCGTTTAAATATATTACATGAAAGTGCAAGAATCTTGAAATTAGCCTGGGAAATATCGTTGTTATTAAATACTCTTGTTGCCCCGTGAAGACCGTGTATGTTCGGCTGCTGCGGTCGGGCGACCCAATTCAGTTCTCAGAACGAACACTGAAGTTATGAGGGCTATTGATCCTCAAGCAGAAAGCATTGACCACCCCCTAGCGTTAACACGATTGGGCTGAGGGCCAGCTCTGCCCTAATGTCCTTCCACAGAATACGGTGGCGAGCACTCAACCGTGTCATCGATTCAATGCATAAAAACATTTAGGCGTCAAAATGTAACGACGAATATGTGGAGGGAGGAGGAAGACACAGTGATCGAACAACTTGAAGAATGTTTCGTGTGACACAATTCCTGTAGGAATCTTATCAATCAAGTCACAAGAAACTTTCAAATATGTTTAATGGAATTATTATGTGATGATAACGATGATGATGAGGTATTACGATGGTGGTAAGTGACAAATGTGATAGTCGTCATGTGTACGACTTCATACCAACAATTTGTCTCTTCTTACAAAGGATGCAAAAATAGATAAACCGATTTTGTCTTTCATTTTTCCAGTGAGTATGAAATAAATAGGTAATACTGCGGATTCGTGATTAAAAAATTAAGTAATAAATAATCGTAATAACAAATTGTCATGAAAGATTTTTATAAATTCATAATAATTCAATTCAGTTCAAAAGGGCTTTATTTTAACATTAAAGTATACAATATATGGCGGGGTTTAGGACCCGTGCGCCTCATAGAAGTCCTAAAATGTGCCGTGAGCTGGGCATACTATACCTTAGAATTAAAATCTCAATGAACTAAAACAGTCACTAAAAATACAAATATTAAACGATTCCAATTATTTGGCAGGTAACTGATATCAGTAGCGGCAAAAGAAAATTAATAAGTGAAATAAGTAATAGTTAAAAAATGTATGCTTTTTTTAAATCCCAGCTATTGTTATATATACTTAAGTGACTGTTTCGTTCACTGAACACCGTTGGGAACCACGGAAAACCAACGGTTAGAGGGCAAGCGCGCAAAAGACGAAACATATGGATGGTAACAGAACAAAATCGGCGCCAAAATAAAATAAATTCATAGAAAGAATACACACTTCTCTGCAGACCAAATAACATATGCCTTATTTGGGGGGAAAAAAATTATTTCTGAAAATTAAAACGCATACCTCTATTATTTTCATTTAGTCCTAAATCTCCATATACAAAATATTATAATCCTAGGATGATGTTAACCCGTGCCAAATTCACGTCAAAGTTGCTATGTGGTAATAAAAGCTTAACNCGAAAGTGATGAACTCAAGAAAAGGTTGACCGCTCCGCTGTAGACTCCAATATCAGATAAAAGTATTTGATGAAGCTTTAAAATTTTTCCTCAGTCCGTTATTACTGTTTAATCTATTTGAAATTTTTGTCACAGCTTTGAAATGTTTCGTAAAAAAATAAGGTCAAAATTTTATGTTGGTTGGATGAAATAAAAAATATGGGGAAACGTTTAAGCGCTGGTGGCTCCGATTTTATTGGTCTATGTAGCAAACATAGTTATAAGCAATTCAGTACTCTAGTTGTTGGGAAGAAAAAAAGAAAACATATTTAAAACATAAATTATATATTAATGTTTTATAATTATATTACAAAATATAATGAAGTAATCATAGAGGACACTTTCTCTTCAAAGTTTCTCTTTTACAGTCAGGAAACAACTCACGATATTTTTCAACACAACGGAATAAAAATTGTTTCTGCTCTTCATCAGCACAACTAAAAACCATAAAAGTCTTGCATTAGTTTTNATCAGCACAACTAAAAACCATAAAAGTCTTGCATTAGTTTTACATATCGACACAGTATCGACAGCTTTAAGGAACGAAACAATTTGTTCGATTTTCAAGCGATGAGAAAAAATCTTTATCGTGATAGATATAAAGTCTTGTATATTCTTTTCTGACATAAAAGGAGAACAGGAAGGAATAAAAATCATTGTGAGTTGTTGATTCAGAAAATGTTCATATTAATTAATATAATGAATTTCTTGATAGCATCAGTGAAATAACTGTTAAAAAATGGTATGTCTTTCTATTTAAACGTAAAGTCAAAATTAAAATGCTTGAGTGAATTACAGATTCACACAAGATCTCTTATTTAAAAATAAACTTATCATACAATGAACCGTTGAGATCTTTATAAGATGATTTCGCTTCCCAGTGGTCTCCTGATTTTCTCTACTCAAATTTTCCACTATTCTTACTCTCCTTTCTTCATCCACAGAATCATCCAACGGTGCCAAGAGTGCCACTTCGTCCATGAAGTATCATAAGTGCTGACAAAACTTCTGCAGATATGATTTTGATATGACACCGTCTACGTTCTTACACATTTCAGAGATTTCAGGAAACTCTAGTCTTGAGGACTTTTCACAGCAGAAACACTACGAAGCCAGGGACTAATATAGCAGGTCATTTATGTCCTGCACAGTGGTTTTGTCTTCGGGGGTTAGTTCAAATTGAGAGCTGAGTAGAATTGATTTTAGACAATAAAGTGCAATGTGACGCAGAATTTGCACTACAAGATGGAAAGCTCAACCAACTCTCGATAGTCAAGTCTTGTCTTATCTTCTCTTGTAGTTCAGGTCGATAGGAGTCAAGCAATGCGTCAATTTCGGCACCGTTCCTGTGAGCCTCAGCAATTTCTTTACAGACATTGATGTAGTCCGGATCAATATTTTTCTAATTTTCTTTAAACTTCTTGAAAAAGTGATGTCTGGACTTGTGTTAATTTGGTGAATTTTTGCTTCGAAAACGCTTTGCATAAAAAGTTCATAAACGTGATGGCAGCCACCGAAAATTATCAAATCTCTGCTTAATTTCTGCTTCAAAAACACAAGCACCATTGATATGACTTGTATTAGAGGCCGTTGTATCATAACATAGGAACTCCACTTTGTCTTCAAGATTCCAGTCGGAGATTGCAGTCGAAACACCTTGCGCCTGTTCCTTTCCTCTAGAATTGTCAAATTTAGGAACAACTAGAATTTGATCTTTATATCCTAATGAAATCGCAATAGGAAGACGCTTTTTTTGGCATTTAAAACATCGACAGACGAGGATTCTTTGGCATTACAAATCCAGATTTACTTGCAAACTCTTGTCTACGGAGTTTAAAGATATCTTGATTTTTCTTTGCATCTTTTTGGAAGTCCCTCCAGATCTCGTTAAATTTAATGAGATTTTTACACGATTTGGAAGTGATTTAATTGGAATCCTCTCCTTTTTTCGAACTATATTGCGCTCTCGAACAGTGAGTTAACACTTTCGTTCCAAGATAATTTCTCAACACGAATATTGTAAAAAGAACACCATGAGTACCTCGTGATATGACGGAAACTTATGATTCCCTTCACCCAGTAGAAATATTCCTTTATTTGAACTATGAAAGTCCAATGACATTGTTTATCTAAAACGAACCACACTTGATAAATGACAAACTGCTAATGAAGAATACGAGGACAGTGAAGGCACGTGTAATTCATAAACGCGCAAGAATTGACAGATTTCTGTGCAAGTCGGTACATATCCGTCATCGTCCCGCATCTTCGATAACGCACAGAAAAGAAGCTAGATCGGTGTTAGAAGATTTAGGTTTTGGTAAATTTTTTTGGAATAATGATAACTTTCGATAAAAAAATCTTATACGATTTGCATGTAACTCCCAGATTCCTTGAATCAAGAAATAATTACAGTTACTCTGAATTTAAGCTTCTATTCGTATTTGGAGCATTAACAAATTTACCTAGCCGTTTATTTTATCCAATTGACTTGGAACTTTTATCCGACCTTTTAAACATCATTCCAAAAGGTATGGTAAAAATTTCAAGTCGATTAGAGAGAAATGATGGACGTGGGAAAAGTTTCTTTAAATTGTATGTCTGTTTTTTAATATAACAATTTTGACGTGAATTCGGCACGGGTTAACGTCATCCAAGGGTTATAATATTTCATATACTAGCTATTGGGATGAAATATAAAAAATTCAGAGTGCATACCTTCAAAAATAAAGAAGTCGAAAAATAAAGGACACCCTAATGTGCATACATACCAACATACCCAAATAAATCTTGTTTACATATTTACCTATATATACGTACTACATGTACATGACCCATATCCGCACATGTACACATTTGTTTTAATCAATGAAAAAAGACTAAAATATAATACTAATATTACTACTACTACTATCACTTATCATAAATAATAATAACAATAATAATAATTTAAACAGATTTAAATTAAGTATGTTCATTCTGGTCAATCTCCTTCCTCAATTCCGCCTCCCTCTTTTTTTTAACCATACTCAGAAACGTGCCAAGGAGTAAGGTAACGGAGATTCTATTATCTCGCGTTATTTCGTAATGAAATACATAAGATTGAGATACTTCAAAAATGTAAATTCGAGCTTGAAAAAAAGGACTTTGTTAGCTGCAAAGATAGGCCCTCCATCTATCATTGTTTTGCTGGTTCAATAACTTCTATTTTTATTTTATAAAAAGCAACAAATATTATATCATAACCGAAAAGATTTTTATTCAGTTCGCTTTGATACTTCAAGTATATTTTCGTGTAATTTAGATGTATAAGAATATGACCTTGGGCTTTTGTTTACGACATATGTGCCTAAATACGTCAGAGAAAATAACATTTAATCAAGAAAACATCAAGTTTATATGACTACGAGCAGAAGCAGAAGCTAACAGTGATCCATACAAATATCTATGTACAGGATTAAACTGGAGATAAAGGAAGATTAAAATGAATTGTATCGTACTATACGGGATTTTACTATAATATTATTATTCTTTAATATAACTTTGCGAAATTCAAATTGAAAGATATATTACAGTTTTATAGTGACAAAAATAGTTATCAAAAAGGATATTCTTGGATAAGATCATATTAGGTCTATTAATTTCGAACAAATTATGATACCGATTGCTTTTTGAATTCTCGCCGTCGTTTGTGAGTTAAACGCCAACCGATGGTATTCCAACTCAGGGAATTGTACTTTAAAGGTATCATCATAAAGCCCTAATCAACTGAAATGACATTTTTCAAAAAGAAATACAAAGCTTCTGCTCCAACGAAATGAGACCAATACTTGTTTATTTTTTGTTTCAGTGGTGTAGTTTACCGGTTTCTCTTATATTATGTCACAATGATAATTGTATAAACATAACATTCTTAACATTTTACAACTAAAATCCATTAGAATATAAAAATAGGATATTACATCGGCAATATTACTTAAAAGAATCGCTATAATTTAATACGAAATACGTGACTTGAAAAGAGATATACGGATTGGTTCATCATAAAAACGTATGCAATTGATATCATCTTTGGAATTCTCTCTTGTTCCACCGAATTCGCAATATCGCTCATTGCTTTTTCACGCGAGGAAGTGACAGCAAGATACGCGATCGTATCTCATAACAAATGAGTTTAACTTCCTCACTGTTCGAAGCATGTCCTTTTTATTTGTAAAACATTGACAATTTACCTAGCTTCCATTCACTGACTTGCAGAGATATCGAGTGCGGAGATAATTCAATCACCAATACACTGCTTGTTATGTTTTCCAGGTGCTTCGAAAAAGTACAACGCACAGTGTGGAATTCTCAAATGAACGGAGTTGATATGCGTTTTATAGAAGTAAGAAAAGTGATTGGATTCTCCTTTCTGTCAAAGTTAATTTTTTGCTTCCACAACGGTTAACAAATAAGTTATAATTAAATGCATTTGCAAAGTAATGTCATATTAATTCAACGATTTTTGAAACTGAAAATTCACGAAGATACCATTTCCCATCTTAATATAGTTTATAAAGAAAATACTTTATAAACAAAATGGAGGTAAGATGATCAGACGTACACCAAGTTCATAAATAAACGAAAGTCTACTAACACCATTCTTGATTCTCTCCCTCAAAAATACAGGACAATGAAAAATATAAAAAATTCAAATGAGGTTCTTCTTAAGAAAGATATTATTAAATTAAGTCTCTGATATAGGATAAAGGGATTAACAAATGATTCTTTGAAAACTCATTACCGAGATGGCTGAACTTGCATGGCAATAGTGTAAACAAATTTCCGAGAAGGAATCTTGTGACGCTGTTTAGCATTCTCGATGTATGCAGACGATGAAAGAAGATACATTGTGTTACCTTTACTAATAAAAGTGAATTATTTGGAAAGTTCTTTGTACAGAAAACAGAAACAGTAATCGATGAAATTATTTGAAATTTTGATGGTTAAAAAGCAAAGTATGGTAATTATTGATGAATTACAAGAGCAAAAGCCAATGGAAATTGACTGCTAATCATTAGATGTAAATCTTCACTCGCATGATTTTACTGTGAAGCTTACTAATGTATCCGCTTGAAATAACTGATAACTACCTGGGAGTAAAGGCATGGATAGATGAAGGGTTGCTCATAATCAGAATAAATCATTCTTTTGAATAAAAGAATAAGAGCATATTAAAATACTTCAATATTTCACGTAGCAAAAATAACGAATAAAAAGAAATTATTTTTTATTCGATTCACATGGAATGACAAATAAAAAAGTATTCTTATATTCCACTAATATGGAACGACGAGTAAAAAGTTATTCTTTTATTTGACAAAATTACTTGTAATAACGAATAAAAAGTACAATGAAGTCTTGCTTGACGTACAATGAATAATAAGTTACTCTTTTATCGTGTTGCCGTCGAGATTGAATTATTTTCAGTATGCAATACAAAACGTTTCTTTTTTCTTGTTTATTTTTGTTCTTGGTACAAATGAATCTGCACTTCTTTGTGTTTCAAAAAAAACATTAATTGAATGAGAATGGTAGTCATATTGACTAAGGAGTGTGCAATTCTTTTCCATCACTAGTTTTCTCCTTGGTTAGTCATTAATCGAACACAAAGTATATTTTCGATATGAAACCTAGGATCGAGAAAGTGCAGAGAGGAAACTATTAAGTAATTTGTAACTTAAGTATTTAGTTAAGAAAGTAATTCAAAAAAGTTTTAATCTATCCATTATAAAAAGAAATCAATATTTTGAACTTCATTGCACATAAATCAGCTAAAAAGTAAAAGAAGTCCATTTGCTCTCTAATTGTATATTGAAGAAAATTTCTTACATTTACCTAAAGAATGCATTTCAAAATTAAGGAAAAGGCCTCTCTTATTTATATAAGATATTTTTCAATTACAGCTGACGTATCGTCGTCATACCCTGCTCTATCCTACTTTATTTCGCCTTTCACCTCACAAGTGGATTTTTGTATATTCTTTGGGCTCATTCTAATATAAACCTGAGGAGGAGGGGGAGGGAATCTCGCATTATTTTACTTAGAATAAATAATCAGATGAACATTGATAACATATATTATGAACTAATATCTATAATTTGTAACGGTCGGAATTATTAAGTTAGGTATACACATCGGAAGAGTAGGGTAGTGTACAAGGTGAATCACTGGGCGGTACTTATTCTAAACGATGCAGAAATGAGAGTACCGGTTCTTGATAAATACGTCCCCATTGTAGGGTAAAATAATTTTGTTCTGGGGAGTAAGTATATCAAATATTTTACGGATATAAAGGTCTGCATGGATATAATTGAGAAAAACGTGAAAGAAATGAGAAGGAAATACGAGGTGACTTGTATGGAATATATAGATTACGAATGTGATATATATATATATATATATATATATATNAGGAGAAAAAAGCATACATAGTCACTTAATAAATCTGTAATAATCTCGACAATAACGAATAAATGATATATTTTCCTATCTACACTGCGTTTGCTGTCCTCCTAAATATTTTGTCATTATCATACCTATCATTTCAGTTTACCAAAAGTGTATTCTACGTCTGCTTAGTGCATTTACACTGCTAAATATTATTCAAGCTTCTTGAAGCAGTTAACTAATGTGTAAGTGTAGCAGACAAAAATTATTTTACTGCGTCTATACTAAACTTTCAAACGATATATCGCTTATGTGGTTGTAATGCATACTAATTGTACTTTACCTACAGAAAATTTAAGCAAAATCGTTGGTGCCGTTTTGAAGAAACATTCAAAAGAGTACTTTGACCTTTATGTGAAGTACCTTTTGTTTTAAATTTAAAAAATAGTGCATGTGCATTGACAACACGTAAATTCTACCGTAAATACGAAATGCGAATTAAATTGATTCATTCATTTGCTCAGAATCCTTGCACACAGACGGACAGACGGACGGACGGACAGACAGACGGGTCAGAAGTTATGCCACATTTTCAGAATCAGGGATCGTCAAACCGCAAATTTCGGCTTTCGATTTTTTTCACAATTGCAATACTATATACTACGTGTATGAGAAAGTAACATTACTGACATCGGTGGAGTAGTGGTAGCGTCGTATCATCCGCAATACCTCCGAACTCTAGAACGTGGGTTAAAATCCTCCTCGATCGGATAATATGTTTCTCTCACCCACTCCAGACAATTAATGATTTGGAACCAAGTATCCCAGCATCCCACCACCTGACTATCCCAATTTCTCATCCCCGTCACGGTCAGGCGGAAGAGCAGGCTTCTTGGCAATAAATAAAAAAATACGAGATATTCCATTATTTTGGTATTTGTATTCTTTTAGCAATTGATAACACAAAAGGCTATTTTTTTGCATTGCAAGGAATAATTTGTTTTGTACGGAACTCTGTTATTACACTGTGAATGATTTTCAAGCAATATCTGGATATTAATAAAAGTAATAATATAAATAGTATTGTCTCGTGGGAATGTATAACCGATGAAATAACCAGCCTAGGCATCGCATCTTGATCTGAAGATTATGATTGCAGTGTAGTGCTATAATGTTTCTATGATTAGTTACGATAGGAGTCTTCTGAATTCCGTATGTAGCTCTCTAAGAGGGAATGAACGTTCGTTTATGAGGCTTGGTCTTACAATCCCACTGGTTGCCGCTGTGTGGAATATTTTCAGGAAATTTGTTTCTATATCTATCTCTCACTGGATAAATGTATATTGCCACATGACTAGTAGTAATACAGACTAAATGTGAAAATACTTCTTATATGCTCATGAACGTTGTAAGTATTATAAAACATTTAATGCAATTAAGAGCCAAACAATGAAAACTCTTTTTGCATTATTTGAATCTTACGACTCTAGCACTGCGGGGATATCGTAGCGACGTATTATACTACGACGTATGAATGTTTCATTATTAAACTTCATTTTTATGATTAAAGCTTTAAATTATTGACATACTAAAAGTATTAACTCTAAAACGGTGTTACTTAAGAGGGTTTGATCGTTAAAAAATCAAAAGTACATTAATACATTCTGAATTGTTTGTAAATATTTTATATAACTGTAACATCAGGACCAGTGCAATCTATCGATTTTTGAAATATTAGCATTTTCAAGCATTTTGCTAGCCGGAAATTCCTAAGGAGAAAAACGGTCGGGCCAGTCGCCGCCAAATAAAAAAAAATCCCCGCCACTAAGCCTTCCCGTTCATTGTGTAGATGCTGAACAGTTTCCATCTACTTCTAAAAATTGAGTAAGAATGTTGCAGAAGCGCGTGGCGAGTGTCAATGGAATATTTCTAGCGGATGCAAAAATAATGGTCAGCTCGCGAAGGACGCTGGCGTATCGGTAAAGACATCGTGTTCTCAGAAGCTAAGGGGTGACCAAGATGATGTAGAGTGCTCAGTGCGTTAGCGAGGGCGTGATCACGTGACCTCCGCTTCTGTATACATTGGGAGGATTGAAGATCCTCAGAGACTTTCAGACTTTCTGCGGCAGTGTATGAAAGTACCCAGGTTATTTGAGATGTGACTTGGTTAGATTGGTCGTCAGACCACTGATAATTGCTGCGGTAATTCTATTACATTGCTATTAGGCGCGAGTGACGTAACTTGGAACAGTTAGTTATTTCGGGATAGCAACTTGTAAATTTTTGAGATTCGGATAATCTGGGTAGATTTCCGAGTTCATTGATAACACCAGTATTTATATCTGTGTGTAATTGTTGCTTTCAGATAACAATAACTCTGTAATAACAAATTCCAACTTGTATTTATGATTTGAGAGTTCGTTCAAATTTGTAAACACGCAGATTTCAATTTGACTTGTATTAAAGGAATATTTTATTGTTATTACACGTGTGTTTGATTGCTTGGGGAAACCAAGCTAGTGGCAGCGAACTCCATCATAAATGTTGTGATTAATGGTTGAATCCCGTTTCTACCCAAAAAAATACCCACATCGCATCTGGGCTTGCGGTGTGCCGTAACAATAACTTAAACCACTTCAGTAAATTCCTGCTCTCATGTGCCACGATAAATGATATGAAGTTTAGATGTAGACTCCTCCTCTTCTTCTTCACCAGGTTCTACAACTCTGATGGGAGAGTTCTCAACAATCTGCTTCCACGCCTTCCTATATTTGACCTTCTTTCTCCAATCCACTTTCATTCAACATATATCATTGTAGACGTCCTCAGACTATTTCTTCTTCGGTCTTCCTTGAGGTGTAACACCCAATGGTTTCAATTCCCATACCTTCTTAATGGTTCTTTGTTCCCCCCATTCTGCAGAGATGACCAAACCAGATCAATCTTTGAGATTTAATGCAATTTATTATATGTCTATTATGAATTAGTTTGTTTAATTCTGCATTTGCTTTAATTCTCCATACACTACATTCTTCTCTTGTAGGACCAAATATCTTCCTGAGTATTTTCCTTTCAAACACTGCACATTTTTCCTTATTTGCATCTTTTAACATAACTTTTACCATATGTTACTATGGACCTTATGATTGTACAATATAGTTTTAATTTCATGGTTTTGGTTACTAGTTTGCTCTTAAATAGTGTTGCATTCGAAAAATATGCCTTATTGCCCAGAGTGATTCTTTTTTTTATTTCTTCGTCAATTTCATTCATACCATTAACTATGGATCCTAGAAATTTGAATGAGTTAAATGCTTCTATTTGAGTGTTGTTCACTTTGAGATTTTAAGTCCTTTTGGCTTTACGGCAGCATTGCAGAAATTTCGTTTTCTTTTCATTAACTGCAAGATCGAGAGGTGCAAATAATAACTTAAACTCATGGTAATTTTCTGTTAATTACTGTTTGGTCCTTGCAGTTATTAATATATCATCTGCGTATGCCATGATTTGCTTAAACGCGTGGAAATGTTCCCTCTGTGTTCATTTGCTTCAAGACTGTGTCTATTACTTTGTTAAAGATGATTGAAGATAGAGGATCCCCTATCTTGACACCAGATATCACATCAAATTGGTCGCCGAGCTCATTATTAACTATTACGCTTGCTTTGTTATTTGTTAATGTTAGCATAACTAGCCGTACAAGCTTAGGTGGAACTTTATTTAATTATAGGCAATCAGGCATTTCATCACTTTTAACTGAGTCAAAGGCTCTAGTATGATCCACAAAAATATTGTAGAGGCCAATGCTATATTCATGGCATTTTTCAAAAAATTGCCTGGTCATAAAAATGTTATCTATTGTTGATTTATTTGGTCAAAATCGTTTCTGGGACTCATCAAGTTGACATTGAACAATATCGGTACGCCTCTTATTCACCAAGATTGCAAAAATCTTGAAGGTTATATTCAACAGAGTGATTGGCCTACAGCTTTCACAGTCCAGACTCCCATCTTTTTTGAACATTGGGCATATAATCCATTTAGTTGGTATTTGATCCTTTTCCCATACATTTAGGATTAATCCGTATAATTTTATAACAGGTCCAAGTGACCTGCCTTTGCTTTTTATGAGCTCTGGGGGAATTTTGTCTGAACCGGCAGCTTTACCAGATTGTTAATTTCGAATTACATAACATACTTCGTTATATGAGGGAGGTTCCAGTTCATGCTCTAGTTCTGATAATCCTTCTGGGCAGTGGGGTGAAACATCCTGTGTATCTGCAGTTGTTATGTTTATATTACTTTTAAAATAATATTTCCAGCTTTCTAGTAGTGGAGGTTTTTGAAAGACAATATTTCTTTCTTCGTCCTTGCATGGGGTAGGAACACTTGATTTTTTCTCTTACAGTTCCTTGATATCCTTAAAAAAGGTTCCTAGTCTCTTTTGTCCTGTAACTCTCTTTCACTTGGTTGATTTTATTATTTATCCCATCTTTCTTCTTTGCGTTACAGATTTTGTTGGCCTGCAGTCTTTTAAATTNTTCTTCTTTGCGTTACAGATTTTGTTGGCCTGCAGTCTTTTAAATTTGTATAACTCATAGGTAGCTCCAGTTTTAGCTTGTGTGTTTCTAGATCTTGTATGATTTTTCTCCTCTATTATTTATGTGCATTTATTGACTACCAGGTTTTTGCTTCCCTATTGTTTTAATAGCAATATCATTAACTGTTTTCGAATGTTATTCCATTTTTTATTTTTTTATTCTGCAACAGGGAGATCGTTAAATTTCCCGTTGAGTTCTGAGCGATATTCCTGGAGATTTGCGGGATTAGACAAGCTGGCTTTATTCCAATTGTTTACATACGGTATTTTCTTCTTATATACCGCAGAAAGATTTAGGCGAAGAACAGTACGCACTAAATAGTGATCTGAATCAATATTTGGGCCTCTTAGGCTCTTACATCACTTATGAGGTCTTTTTTGGCGCTGTTGATTAAGACGTGATCAATTTGGTTCACCACTGTTTGTCCGAGAGCATTCCATGTTCCTGGGGCCATTCTCTTATGCTGGAATTGTGTGCTCATTATCGTGAATATGTGTTCTAATGCAAAGGGAGTTCTCCATTGTTGTGTGCCTGCCAATTACTTTGCTATAGCTAAATGCGCGTTCATATCTCCTATAATTAAAATTGTGTCACTTCTGGGAACATTTTCTAGTACGTGTTGCAGATCTTCATAAAACTCCTCTTTATATTCTATTTCTTTCTCTTCCATGGGGGTATATTCACTGACTAATGATACTCGTATGTTATTATATTTTCCTTTAATACGTAATTTACACATTCTTTCATTACGGGGAACAAATCTGATGACATGTATTTGAAGATGTTTTTTAACAAAAAAGACCTGTACTCCCTTGATCTGATGTGGTTTTTGTGCCACTGTAATACAGAGTAATAATTTCCTTTTCCTTCCATCTTATTTCCTGCTATGCAACAATATCTGGTTTAAGTTTGTCGACCTGTTCTGCCAATTCATTAATTTTTCCTGGTTGCAGTAGGGTAGGTACATTCCAAATACCAATATTCATAACCTTATTTCTTAGCATGATTCGTTGTCTGTCTCTGACACTTTTCCCAGGCAGATTATTGGTATTTTTAACAGTGGGATTTTTTCACAGGGGAGAGGTCGCTGGCCTAACGCCCTAACCCTCCTCCTTGATCCGGGTTTGGGACCGGCAACAGCACTGGGTGACTACTCGATCCCCCCCCCCACCATACCAAGCACTGTAGGCGGAGTTGATGTTGACTCCAGTTATTCAAATTTTATAACGAACTGTTCGTAATTTTTCATTCAATATTTGTTAGTGAAAATCTGAAGAAACCGTATTATATTAGAATTAATCCGTATACTCATAAAATTTTTATGTCAAAAAATATTCAATAAACAATTTTCCCTTTAATCATACTTAATTTTTAAGATAAATTCTCAATTAATCTTAAGAGTATCAACATTTACTGTACAATATAATTATTCATGAATTTTGCATGTTCATATGTCAGATAATAATTACATTCCAGTTATGAACAGTACAACCACAATTCACTCTCGTCTTAGTTATTCATTACAGCAAAAAAGCATAAGAGTATTTGTCATTTTTTTCTACCAAGAACAAAGAAGTGTAATTTAAATTATGTTTTTATATTTTTAGATTGAAAGAATAATTCATTATTTGTTTAGGGGTGAAATAAAAAATAACTTATTTGTCAATCAGTATTACTCGAATAAAAGAACAGCATTTTATTCGTCATTTATTTACGTCAAGTGAATGAATAACTTGTTATTCTTCATTCAAATTTGACGAATAAAAGAATTTTTTTGTCATTCAAAGTTTGTCGAATAAAAGAATAATTTTTTAATCGTTATTCTTGCCACGTGAAATAAAAGAATATAATTTTATTCGTTATTTTTTCTACGGAGAATAACGGATGGTTTTTCAGTTTATAATCTTTTATTCATAAGAATATTGTCAACCCTGGATCGCCCCAGGGGACTTACCTCTAGTAAGTACATGTTTGGCAAACACGGGGCCCCGAGCTGAGTCTGGCATTACTTCCACTTACTTGTGCGAGGCTCCTTCCTTTCTCTTTCCTGACCTCCCTTGGTCACTTCTTGTTCTTTTCGATCCCGACGCTAGGGTATCTTTCATTTTCCTCTTTCTTCCTTTTTTATGTAATGTTGTAATGTTTTGAGATATGTTGATATTTGAGTTTTGCGTTGTAATTCAGGAGGGTTTTTAGTGGGTACGGTTGAGTCATTCGGCGAGTCCCACACGCGGGGAGAATCATGTTGGCTCTCCCTAGTGCGTAACTGCATTTTCCCTACCTGTACAAGTTTTTAGGGCTCTAATGACCTGGATGTCGACGAGCCGAAAAGTCCCACACAAAAAATAAACCCTGGATAGTAGTAACTGTGGCCTTACCTTGGTGGAGTAGGGTTCAAGATCCTATTGACCGTATATTCTATGATACGTTCTTGTGCTCAGTGTACTTTGTAGGTGGATTTTTATCATAATTTTTACTAGTGTGACTGTTGAATCATTAACCGGGATTACTTGAACTGTTCTTAGAATTTGTCAGGTAAGTTTGATTGTTACCTATTAGTGTCTATTTCTGTTTTATACGGTCTTTTTTCTGTTTCAAAAGGATCGTTTGTCTTCATGTAATATTATCTTATAGATTTAGAAATAAACGTTTCTCTACATGAGTCACCGTGGCGCAAGAGGTAGCGTATCGACGGTTCTCGCAAATAGTGTGCTCTTATAGATTCAGACCCGACTGTGGTATATTATTTTAAAACGCTTTTGTCAGTATAATATTATGCCTCTTTACACGTTGGTACTGTTTTTAACAAGTTAATTGAAGTGAATCAATGCGTTTGAGGTATGCATTATTGCCATACCAGCAATTTGCTCCATTATCCATAGACCCTTTATAATGAACCCACGCACCCTTTGAAAAAAATATCCACGAAAAGGACCCTTTTATCCATTTAAATGGGTCAACAAAAAGGATCCTGTTTGATATGGGGAAGGTTATTTGTACTGTTCTCGACGAATACAGCACGTTAATTGTATAGACATATGCAAATACGATTGAACGTAAAAATTAATTAATTGTTAAATCGCATTCTTTAAACATAAAAGTATTATTTTATAATGAAATTAGCATTTTCGTGTTTGATTTCCAGTAACGCGGTCCGTAACTTATCTCTTTTTTCAAATATCAAACTAAAACTTTTCCCGAAACTCGTCTTTTAAATAACCATACCTACACAATAAAAATTTTCATTTATCATGTGTTTATTATACCTACATAATAGCCTAGTTTCTACTCCTGTTCCGCACTCATTATGTTATTCAATGCAGCCTTACACCGTTTTGGTTCCACTTAGTACTTCGTGCGCCATGCTTTTGAGAGACAGGCCAGTGAAATTCTTGGTCGCAAGATAACAATGATGTTCACTTACTCTTATTTCTTCTCGAACTTCTGAGTCAATTGAACCATAGAATAGTTCGAAGTTTCTCGCGGTTATATTCAGACCATGAGGTCTGTTCTTCCACTGAACCATGATCTGAGTTTAAAAATTGGAAATTGCTGTATTACCGGGGAATATACAATCTAGAACGGACATTGGCGTGAAGTAGGTGATAAAAAACCTGAGCGGAAAACTTCACCTTGTTCGGCTGACCGGAAATCGAACTTACGCGAAGCAAAGAAACCTCCACTATCTGGTGAGTTAGAACAATCGATGGTGTACTGATCACCCTGGTTAAAATTTTTAGCTACTTGTATCTAAAATGATATAGTTAGTCACAATTCGATAATTACTACCAAATTACAAAAATATGACAGCCATATATTCAAACTGTTTGATGACGTAGAATGAGGCGCGTGACAATAATTTCCATGACGTCACATTTCGTAATATAATTAAATCAAACACAAATCTCACCATTTATAAGGAAACGAAAACATACTGAAGTATAATTGTTACGTATTTGTCATGATTTAGATGGCTCTACTAGGATTCATTATTAATATTCTCATCGAGAAATCCCTTTCACTTCCAACCACAATCTGCGGGTGAACAGATTTCGATAAGGAAGTTTGCACAACGAAATGGTGGTGCAACAAAGAAAATTCAGTAGGTGTCAGATTCATATCAACAACATACCGTATCAGCCATTACACTTCACGGCATCTCTGAAAACGAGGTATAGTATGGAACAGTGAAGGAGAACATAAAACATTTTGACAACAAAGACGAGATTACTACCAAACGAAGTATCGCCTCTGTTCGGAATTGATGTTGAATGAATTACTATTTTTTTAATACATTCAATTATATTGAAATATTGAAATATTTGAATCACGCATATCAATTTGACAAGTAGGAATTTAATAAGAAATATGGCAATAAGAAATCTCCAAACTCAGCTAATAACAAATCTTTTTTCACATGATGAAGGAAAATCACAAACAATTCTTTCATACAGTATTGTGTGCAATCATAAGTAACGAAAAATGATCGACGTATTACTAACGCTTTTTTGTCCATTCTAATTTAAATGATTTTTTTCCTTATATCCAAAATAAACGTTTGATGGTTAGCAAAAAACATTTTTTTGTTGGGTTATTTTTTCTTCCACATAAAAGAGAATTTTAAATTTTGACCGCAAGTGAACTTAAAACTTTCAGTACCCGGAAAGAAACTAACAACACACATAGTTGGAGGAAACTGAAGAATCACAGGGCAAATGCACTTTGGATTTTACAACCGAATAATAAGACTTCAGGGTGCTTTTACATAACAGTTTTAATTTTGAGGCAACTTCCAATACCTTAATCAGAAATTATGCATGCAATGTAGCTTATAATGGCAATGAAGGGAGGTTTGAGTCAGTGGATTCTGTCATGCGTCTGAGTGTCAGTGAAACGTGTTGACACTAGGAAAGGTCAAATTCAATTTTGATTTTTCGTCAGAATATTGCTATAAAGTATGAAATTCCTATATTTTCGTATTCTTTTTTCGTTTTGCTTACGCGTGCCAAAAATCAATTGCTTTGGTAGTTTACAAAAAATTTTGACGCGTCAATTAAATATTGAATTTTTTATTAGTGTTCAACAATATTGAAACAAATGTGCCACAAAGAATCATAATCGTTTTCCGTGCTTTGTTGTAGAAATCAATAATGGACTGGGTATTGTAAGCAAACACAAAAAAAGAGAGATGAAAAGATGACAAAGTGTTTTTTGACAGCGTCGTAAGCAAGTGCAATGTTTACCATGACTGTCCATAATTGTGTCCACTAACAGTAATACATGCTTGGCAGCGTCGGTGGGACTATTTGTGTACACATTCAAAGATGTTAGGATTTTCACGCTGACGTACTGCAATTACGGATATTCGAGCAACGAGATGCTCATCTAAGTCAAGTTGAGAAGTCTTTTCAGATGCGTCGATAAAAACTAATGTTTGCGCCTCACCGCGTCTTCTGCGGCCGTACTATACAATACAATAATACAACACTATACAATAAATTATTGTTACAGTGTGTTACGATTACTGTTACCCAAGTTTGTACTATGAATTCGGGATCACTCTGAAGGCATACATAAAATTAATGCTGGAATAATTAAAGAGTAAAACTCTCATTTGTAAACCCATTTGATAATATATTTTGTATCGATTGTTATAATAATGGAATACAGAGTTTCTTCCATTTTTCAGTTAAAAGGAATAAAGTTTTTAGATAAATAAATTCCTTTATTTTTGGCGAGACTAAGACCGAAGTCTGCTCTTCCAACTTATTTTATTTTGTTTAACCCGAAGATTTCATAATCATTCTCAATTTATAAATAATGTAAGACTTTTGATGTAGGAATACGATTTATTTTGTGATTTTTCAGAAGAACGTTTCGACTCTAGGTCTTGCATTATTTATGAATCTTGATTATATAATGGACGTTAATAGTACAATTCTCAATTTATCATTTCTACGATAAGACCGACAAACATTAAATTAATATACCATCAAACATTTCTCACAGAGAACTCGAACTGGTTTACGTGGATCACAATACTGTCACCTGTAAAATACAGAAAACCCTTCTTTGAGCGATGTGATAAATGATGAGTATAATATTTTCATGGAATAGGTTTTTAAGTCAATGACATCGATATAAATGAGAGTTGACGAAGGGATAGTAAGCAGTGCTTGGATATGAAGCGCTACAATGCCATTTCAACTCCATAGCAGCCTTTTCTAAGAATGTAAACCCTTCGCTTCATCCAAAGCTTTTTCTTTCCTCTTTCTTCCTGGTTTGCCCGCCGGTGATTCTTCACCTCCACAACCATCCAATGATTTATCCGAGCCAATAAGAGCGCTCGAGACGGCGGGTTATTGTTTCCAAGGGGTCGTTACCCCAATGTTCTTTCTGCATCGAGCGCCCTCCGCTGCGGGAGAGCCGAAACTCCTTCCCCCCACCCTCATTAACCCCTTGACAGATGGAAATAAAACGACTTATTCCAATGGCGGGGAAGGCTAGGTAAAGGGGAGAAAATCTTCAAGTGCTTTGCTGGAGAGCGTCTTAATGTTTCGGCCACGTGTTTCCCTTCCTCTCCGTCGCTCTTCTCTATTCCGAGTACCGCGCAGTGGGTCAGATTCCAAACGTAGCCATGTTGAACGAAAATCTCGACAACGCTCCACATTGAGCCTATTTAAGCTAACTTTCGTGTTGTAGCACACGAGAACATCATAAGCAGAATGACATTTTCTATGTATCATGAGTAATAGGTGTAATACAGAAACTTGAAAGAAACATATGCACTTTTAGGGTTTCTATTAGGCGCACGGACCCTAAGTTCCGTCATATATTGTACACATTTATATTGAAATAAGGCCCTTTTGAAATTGAATGTATCATGAAGCAGGGTAATGACGAGTGCACCATATACGCATCCTGCTGCTACACCTTCTAGAGATCAATATCTGAATAGTGCAAATAAGGGTAAATCGTAGGATTAAACGAGAATGTTTTCCCCTTCTTTTTTGTCTGATCATTGTGGGAGCCTAGTCTAAATCAGCGTCATTTCTTAATACATTACTCCGAAAATTATTGGTTTTCTATGACAGCATGTTTTCCGTATATCTGCGATTCCTTCGCATTTTGCCTTCTAATTCTCCATCATTCCACTTATGTCTCTCTTCATTTCATCCAATACTCTTTTTAAATCCTTAAAAAGGTCATACTTTTCATTACTCTCCATCAATGAAATGACAAGGAAAACAGAAGTATCCAGCGAAAATCTGTCATAGCCCTAATTTATACACTATAGGAAATTTCACGTGGATAAACCGAGTTTAAACCACCGCGTCGCCGTGTCCAGACATGATAGATGAGCGCACTAACCACGACACCACGAACCAACTCTAACATACTAGATACTATCTGAATTCACCCAACGTCGCCCTGAAATTTGAATGAATCACTTTCCGGCCGCTTCACACAATTCTTTTTAGTTTGATAAATAAATATAACAGAGACACTACCCCTACCCACCCTTCAACATTGCCGGGGAAAAATAATGAAATAGCGTACTGGCATCGTTATATCATGTCAGAGAACTTCACCGTGTTCGATGAAAATCCATGAAACGGTACTGAATTGTATACCAGATGAAGCAAACATATAAAACTTTATACATTAGACAAGTCCCGGCTTCGTACGGGAGTTTTTGAGTTTGAATCTTTTGTAATAGTTTATTATAGACAACAATTACCCGTTTATATACAAAAAGTGTGATGATATGTTGATTATTTCGCAAAAATTCAGAAAAATACATTCACCCTAAATGATCCCTTTAGGATAATAATTTCAAAACATCTTTCCTTATTGAGTCTTCATAATATATAAACAATCTCCTGTCAAAATTTCAAATTACTATCTTGAATCTTTTTTCTCTCCTTTGATGAATGTGTCGGTCATTTATGACAACGCATGGAATATTTTGACTCCTATTTAAAATTTAAATTTCTAAACTTCCTCAAATTTATTTGTAGATATTTATTTTAATATTTTTTTTATGTTTAGTATCTCACTTACATATTCTTAAAAATTTATTCCGTAAATAAGGGGAATTGATAGCATTAGTATTCAGACTACGAATATCTCACTTACTTCAAGTTAGTCGTTGTGTGTCGTACTAAGTCTATTGTTACTCTGTGATTGATTAAAAACGTGCTACATAATCAGAGACGAAATACCTCCTTAGTTTTGAAAATTAAGTTCAAATAAATTATTTTCCGTATTGTGCGGGAGAGGAGACTGACCCAACAGCTGTCACGCGCAACAGAAAGCAAGTAAAGCATAGTCATGACGACCGAATCAACATTACCAAGTTTAGCACGAGATATTTCCCGTAGACTGCCCCACGTGGTAATTCCGACCTCTCTGAGGTTTGCCAATAATTAATATTAAGGCAAACTCTAATTAATATTAAGGCAATAATTATTTTTAAGGCCCTTTCTCAGAATTCTTTCCAATTCGTGTTTGCTTACTATGTAGAACACTTTGATGTTTGTTAGGCCTCAATTAGGTTTGTTTCAAACCTAATTTATTTTCATTTATTCCTCAATTTCCAGACTTAATTCGCTCTAAAATGGGTTCCGAACCAACACCGGAAGTCAAATTGGTCGCATTGTGAATATGGCATAATAATCTCTTCTTTGGGCCGAGATCAAGAAATCGGGAGTGCTATCCTCCATAAATTCAAGAAGGAATATACTATTGCTAATATGTGGTAACGATTTGCCCATTTGATCAAGTGTTATTAGGATTCCTTTTGATTCGGGGATTCGTTCATGAGTAATCGAAGGAGTAAATTTGGGCACAGGAATAATGCGTTACACTATTATAAGACTTTAAGAAGTTGTTCTCTTGGGGGGAAAACAGAAAAAAGATGAAGTTTATGACATTTTTTATGATTGTACGTTACTCTGTAATTACATGAAGATAATTCCCTACATATAATAATTTTACTTTGGGCATTGTTGGGGTGTGAATGTTAATATTGTTAGACATTGTTCATACAAGAACAAGCCGTTGGACAACTGCTTCACTACTCTTACTCGAAACTTATCGAATACTTTTGACCTTCCATCGACACTGGAGAATAACGGTTGAAATTTGTACGACGTTATACACTTAACTCTATCCACTGTTTACAAGTCCTCGTCCTTGATGCATTTCATATTGAATTACAGTGAGTAATTTTCTTTTTGTAATTTCATCATTCATTTGCCACTCAATCATTCAATCGTCACTCATTCATCATTCGCTTAATGCTTTAAATTCAAAACAGCTATGTTTCAATACGAAAATGTCTTTACAAAATGAAGAATGAATAATAACAATAATAATAATAATAATAAAAGCTGAAGTACTTTTAAGGAGTTTAGTTGTTTATTTATTTTATAAAAATTTCTCTAATTGCTGAAATATTTAGTTCTTACTAAGCGACTCTCTCTCTCTAGATTTCTCTGCTTTTCACGGTTCATTTCTGCCATGCTCAGACGTGATATTTAATTTTCCAACAACGATACTGATGAAATAAATAGTTTACACAGCGAAAACATAGGAAAATGTACTTGAGTGTTTAGAAAAAATATATTTTGTATCGCATAATTAAAAATTACGCTCCACGTACAGTCATGAAGATAGAAAGTCTGCGACAACGCTTCCTTCAATTAAAATCTCAGTCACATTTTATCATTATTTTTATTTCAACCGAGTCGTTATATCGAACTTTCATACCTTTGCTGTGTCAAATTATTTTAACCCTTGACTAAGATAGCGGTTTATTGTACAAATCATTTTCAATCTGGGGGGGAAAACTAATTATTTACATTATAACCTATATTGAAGCGTCGCCGAAATACTATTTAATGTTAAAATGGAAACATTTTTTTTTTCTGAAAAATATGGGCGTGAAATCTTGCTTGAAAAGCTTTAAATATTAATGTATTTGAAATATTTATGGTAGAAATCTTTTTTCCTCGTTTAATTCTAACCAATGAACAATACACGCATTATGATTCGCAGCAAATTCCACTTGTTATTGATCCATAACATTTTCCTGAGCATGAAGACACTACTGAATTAACTGTTCCCCATGTGAATAGTAGGTGAAAGACGTTGAAAATGTTACTATGAGGTTTTTTATATTATTGTTTACCGTTATATTTAAAATCTTGATCTGTTCTTTTGTTCATTGTTTTTTTTTCGTACTGAGTAATTATAAGTCATAAATCTTGAATCGTGTTGGTCCCTGAAGAAGACCCGATGAAAGGTCGAAACGCCATGTTCAAAGAAGACATTATATTTAGTCTACATAAAATGCCGTCGGATGGAGATTGAAATACTAATTCTTTTGTTTCATGTATTTTGAGTTCAACTAAACCTCACTTATCTATTTGGAGATACACAATTTTATTTCATAACGTGAATCTTTTATTATAATCCACGCGTATATTTAACAAAAGTTAAATCTTGAAAATACCAACAAGCTAAGTTGTTAACTAAAGCGTGTTTAAATTAACTATTGTTTTATTCAGTAAATATTATTTTACTGAATATTCACTTTATTAATTACATTGAATTTTCCAAAAATTTGAATGATTGAAACAAACAAAACTTTGCAACAATTGAAGAAAATTGTTCTTCTCAAATGTGTTTTACAAAACCTCAAAAATTAGTGAAGAAACAAAACGATTTGCAAATGAACTTGGCAAAATATTTTGTGTATGTCCAACTTACTGGAGTTCGGGACCACTGTGAAGAGACAAAGAGAGAGAGGAAGAGGAAAGTAGGCGGATTCGTCAGTTTAGAGGCGTGATTTGTGCTTATTGAAAGCGGAGGGACTGCTGTCCCCTTACTTTTTGACGGAGTGTGTTTGCTATTGTGCGAAAATGACGTGGATTAAAATGGCCTTATCACCTAAAGGGAGACGACGAGATCGGAAGAGATTTTGTGAGATGACGAGGGTTGGCTCGCGTTTTAACGCTCGGGTTCTTTCTTATCGGCTGTAAACTGACAGAACTTGGAGTATTCAAGGGGGTAATTTTACTCAATGTTCTTCGCAAATCATGTATTTCAATCGTAACAAAAATTGAATTTTAAGATGAGACGAGAGGAGAAACAAAAGATTGTGCATTGAAACGCAATATCAATAAAATGGAGAATACAACGTAATAGAATTACAAATTTCATTTATTGGAGAAATTATTTATTTTTATAGAGTGAAAATCCCTAATTTGAAGATTTAATTAAAAATCACTATTTATAGGAAAATGAAATCAAAATCATGTCTTTCTTGATAATCGAAAAACAAGTTGATAACGATGAAACTTTAGTTCCAATATTTATAAAGGTTTATTACAATCACAACAGCCTGTGATTTGTACGTACTTCAGTATTATCAGGCGAGCTCAATTCATTACGAGAATTCTCATATCTCTATAAGTATGTTATGTTAGTAAAGGATTATTGATTAATTACAAATCAATTCATGACAATGAATATATTTGGTTACCTAATATTAAACATAATAGTGTAATCATGTTGAAAGAAATAAGTGATAAATTCTCAAAATTATATTTTAATGCATATGTGTCCATTCAAGCACATGCTATGTAAGTAAACAATTAATGACGCGTTAAGTTCAATCTATCTATTATTATGTCTGGTTTTTAATTTTTATTTCAGCTTAACTATAATTATGTAATTTATTACCTCAATTTAAGACCGATTAATTATGAAAATATTGGTTAATATTGTTTAATAAATCACCAGTTAATCTGATATCGTATCTACTGCAATTACTAATTAACACGCTTCCCTCCGCGGTACAGTTAATAGTTAATGGTTGCTATGTTAGAGTTAAATGCTAAAAAGCGAATGTTAAAAAGTTAATGTTCAAAAGTGAATGTAGAAAAGTTAATGTTGAAAAGTTAGAGTTGAAAAGTATCGTAATTCCATACAAATGAGAAACAATGTTCATATTCTTGTCCACTAACTCATCATACATCATATTATTCCTGATGATAAAAACTTAATTAATATTGAATTTTATAAATCAGGAAATTGGATGTTATAAACGTTTACTGGAAGAAATATTCATTGAGTGAATAATGTGTTTAACGCCTTATTCCCCCACCACCACCACCACCACACACACATTTTTCCTTTTCGTATTCGTCTACATAGATATTTACCTAATTTAAAATAATTTAATAGCTTCCCGAGGGTATTCTTATAATTTATTCCGTTTTGTAAAATTTTCATGTTTCTTGTCTTTCGAGTGTTTTGGAGGGGTAACTTCTTGAAAAAGGTTTCAAATCATGCTTCTAAAATAATATATATACCAGAATATTTTCGAATTTGTTGTTTGACTGGTGACCGGTGGTGTAGTGGTAGAATCTCCGCTCATGCTGACTCGAGAGCGCGGATTGGATCCCCTGCTCTACCAAACTGAGTAAGGTTTTCAGCTGGTGTTTCCTCATCCATTCCAGTCTAAGGTTGATTGAGTACTAAGGTCTAGCAATCGAACATCGCTCCATCCCACATTTTTCACTGAAAGCAGGGTTAGCTGGAAAAGCAAACATCATGACCTGAATAGTGCCGTTAATCAGATAAAAAATATCCTCTCTTTTACATGCATAAGTTTGAGCAACTCAATTTGTATTAATTCGGAAAACATTTTTATTGTATTCTTCAGAAAGGAGAAAGGTCAATGAATTAATAACAATATAGTGCAACATTTCTCACGTCATTTTGATATGTATTGAAAATCAATATACTTCACTACATGATGTAGAGAGGATGAAAAGTATATTCTAATTAAATGCTGAAACCATTTTCAAAAGACATTCATACAAGTTTCAACTTAAGCAGTAATTACGTTGAGCATTTTCCGCTCTCAAATTTTGCTTTAAATAAAATTAACTGTCACTTAAAAATTTATCATGAATCATTTTGTAAAACAATTACTTTCCTTTTATTTCATTAAGAGCACTTGGGTCTCCAAGTAGCTTAAATGTTAAACCGTCTCTTTTGTATCTGAGGCCTACTAACATTTAATCAGCAGACGTAGTTGGAACAATAGAAAAGAGTCATATTTCTCGCTATCGTCGAATGAAAATGTTATTAGCGAGCTCCTTAATGACCTCGTCCCCGGCATGGGAACATGTAAATGGTGTACTTTTCCTGGCCGTCCAGCAACAACCATCGTCTGCCACCGGAGAAAAGTTGGTGGCATGGGGCCTCCATTTCTCTAATTCCAACGCGAGGAGGTGATACCACTTTCTTATGCAAATCCCAGCCAGGTGAAGCGGCAGCGCTGTTCGCAGCCATAATAGCCGCTGCGGGCAGACGTGGAATTCATCAAAACTCAGATTGTCTTTTGTTATCTTCGTTGCGCCGATGTTTTATTCATCGAGTGCGGTTCGTTATGCGGCCGAGAAAGGATATTTTAAGTTGTCGCTGCTCATGATCTCGATTGCTCGACTACAGCTGCGGAATGGTGAAATCGTATTGCGATATCGACACGAGTAAGGGAATGGAGAATGTCAAAATATAAGACGTATGGTGAATGGAAATATACAATATGTGACCCATTGCAACGTTACTCCTGTACAAATCAATTGAAAGAATTTTAAAAAGAACGTCAAATTTCCGTCATATGTTATTTTCCTTTCACACACGTTCAGTTTGTTTGCTTTTCGAGAAAATGATGAACATTCATCTGCCTAGAAAAAATATTATATTTTAGTAGATGGTGTTTTGTAACATCTCATGGTAAAGCAAAAAGTGCCCTAGTAAAAATTCAATGTGACTGGGAACTCTCGCCCAGGTCTTTAAATCAACTTCTCACATTATTGAATATGAATTCATTACTCTCATAAAAAAATGTTGGTGAAATTTCATGAAAAATACTTGTTAGAACATCAAACATACTTAAATAAACTATTTTGGTACAAATATTTATATTACGAGCAATTTTGGTCGTAATACTATTTTCATGATTCGTGCGTTGTTTCCAATGAACAATGGTTTCACTTTTTTATTCTACAATTTCTCGTATTGTATGTGTGCCTAGAAATGTTTGTTTAAGTATTATATAATAAGCTATATTTAATGAACATTCAGAAAAAATATATTATGTGAGTAATGAAATCATATTCGTAAATGTGAATTGATTTATTTTATTCAATTTGAAATCAAACAAAAAAGTTTGACACAAAGTTACGCTTTTTTCTATACTTATAAAAATCTTTTAAAAATATAGGATTTCCACTTAAAATTTTGAATACTAGAGAAGAGGTTTTGTAATATTTTTTGTATGTAAGGTCACTGTTTGTCATTCAATAGAGATAAGAAAAAAAATTGCCGAATTTCAAAGTTTTCACCTTTATTTTAAGACTCGTATAATTCTTTTTCTGAGTTTCAAAAAGTCTGGATGATGGATGAGTGGATTGGTACATCCTGTATATTACTTTTATAATGCGACATGAATTGACAGAATGCAAAAGTTAACCATGGACTTAATCATAAGTAGCTGTATCGTCTTCCAGATTAAGTAAATAAATTTGGAGTTTGTCCCATTCAACTTCCCCATTACAACTTTTTGAACAGAATGAATACTTTTGACATGCGAATAAAGTAAATCTTACGCAGAATAAGGGTTCAAATACACAATAAAAACTTTTTATTTCTTTATAGTGAGACAACATTCTTTCTTTTACTATTACTATAGTGTGAACAAATACTAGATGTTGAGGTATTAAGTAATCTTCACCAACACTCATTCATATCTACCTATTGACACGACAAACGTTACTTCACATGATTTAACATCAAGAATTTCAAGAAGTTGCAACACGTACAAACCATTGTTTTTTAGAAATGTTTATAGAATATAAATTTGTATAACAAAATTTCAAGGGATCAAAACTTAATAAATATTCATAAATACAAAATAATCACTCATATATATATGAGTCACCGGACATCATCCCAAAAGTTTNATATATATATATATATATATATATATATATATATATATATATATATATATATATATATATATATATATGAGTCACCGGACATCATCCCAAAAGTTTGAGAATACGAAATTCTGGGTCCCACTAATAAATACCTAAACATGTTTTGTAAATTACTACTCATTGATTTCAAAATACCTTATTTTCAATGAAAACTAAAAGACCTTACAAGGTCACATTGAGGTCAATAATATACTTTTCTGTGAAAGAAAGCAAGAAATCGTCCCTTCAATTTATATCAAAGAAGTGTTGGGTTGGGACTGAGTACAGAACTGTACTACGGTGTCAAGATGGGGAACAAATTTTAAAAAATTAATTGTAAAAAGTAAGAAACAATTAGCATTAAGAAAGTATTAAATAATTATTTTTGCTTTCCTCAGCACTTTGAACTTCCTCAGCATTGATCTTAGAATAAATTTACTCACTATTTCTTGGAACTGATCCCACAATTGATGAAGAACCGGAATGAACCGCAATAGAAACAAAAAACCAACAACAACAATAATAAAAAAAGATATACAATGATTAGTGAAATAAGAAAAGACCTCAAATTATCAGGGATTACACAAGAGGACATTCAAAATAGGAAGACATTTAGAGCCAAAGTCCACACTTGGCAAGTTGATCCGGAGGAAGTGCCAAAGGGTAGAACGGGGAGAGTATGGACCGAAGAGAGGAAAAAAGTGCACAGCAGAAGGATGAAAGAAATATGGGCACAAAGGAAGGCTAGGAAGCGCATCTGAATACTTTGCGTTTGGGCTTATTGCTTATTGCCAATTTGGCATATTTGCAAGAAGAAGAAGAAGAAGAAGATGATGATGATGATGATATACAATGATGATAGATAAATAAATAAAAATGTATCACCAAAACGCAGATAAAACAGCACATGATTACGCCAAGGGACTTTTCTAGATCACTGCCTGCATAAAAGGAATGCAGTACACTCATCCCAAAAGACGCATCGAAAGTACGAAATGCACGTTTTGCATAAATATAAGAGGAAAAAGAGTAGTTTTTTTAGATACAAAATTGGTTTAAGTTGTTCCTAAACGCATTTTGCTCAAAAGTTATCTCTGATGTCGTGGGCATGTATTTAAAACTGAGGATAGCCATCTCAATTTTTTCAAGCAGTTATCTTTAAAGCTTCATGGTTCAAAATAATCAGCAAAGTACACATTGATAAATTTTGTTGAAAACGTTTCTTTGTAATTCAGTTGTCAAGATAGCAATATCCATCGTACTCATAAATACACACCCCATTATTGCAAATTTTGTGAAAAGAGTAAATATATACTCATTAATTAATTTTGTTCGTCTGTTTGACAAAATTTACGTCGAGGATGCACAGTTTGCACTACTCTGCACCTACTTCTTATCTGTCAACGACGGCATTTCTTATTCATTACTTTTTAAATCTGTAGTATTTTTAAATCTATTAATAAAATAATACTCATTCATTCTTATCATTGGGTCAGCATTTTACATGAAGCGTGTTATAACGTTTCTATTCCTCGTAAAATAATCAAAGAAGTGTACGGAGTGATACGAGTTCTATATTTCGTAACAACTGTAGCTTTCTAGATAACCCCACGAACAGAAGCGACCATCATACAATAAAATCACCTCGTCACAATGAAAAGGCAGTAGGACAGTTATTCGAGCCAAGATAGCATACCGCAGCCATCGCAATTCAAAAGCAATCGCATTTTAAACGATTGAACGCTATCACACCTTTCCCACGACGTGCGAGAGGCATGGGGGTGCGCGTATCGTCGTTTCTGCCCCAGCGCTTCAAGCACCCCGCGGGGCGCAGAGCGGCAGATTAAGCGTCGGGGGGCGGGGCTCGACGTCGCGTTGCCGTCGCTGCGATGATAGGCAACGCCCCTGCCTTCCCTGCCATCCCTCGCCGCCTCACAATGCTTCCTTCATTGGAACAATGCGTGGTGGGCGTGATCGCAACGAATGAGTTAACAGAAAGGGATCGCACGTCTTTTTTACAAGTTGAGAAGTACTGCCGGCTTCGCACGCGTGAAATTTTTGAATAAATTGTGTGTTTTAAGATTATTTATTATTGATTCCATCGACCGAAATAATCCGCGGGAAAACTGCCAAGTAGTTACGACATACGGTCCACTACGAAAAGGGTCCTGTGCGCATCATTGTACCGCTTGGTGATGACAGTGTTTTTCTTTCGGTTTTAATGTAAAAACTCTCCTTCTTAATGGTTCAAACATGTCTCATCCAAGTAGAATGTGCGATAGTGGACGAATCGCGGTCACGACATGTTTCCACATAGGACTTCCGTTTCCCCTGCCTTTCATTCCACCACAACATTCACCCTTCACTTCAATTTGCCGCCTCGGAGAGGTGCACGGAAGGCCATCCGGCGCCCTTGTCATGCCACGGGTATATTAGGAGGCCTCATCCCATCATTCACTTCAGGCACAATGNGGAAAAAAAACTAATTTACTCTCCGGAAGCAAGCAAGGGACCATCCCATCAATTCCGATCAAGGGCCCTAAGGCAGAGGCGGATTCAAAAAATTCAGCAAAAATTCCTAAATAAGATAAAAAGTTACCATACTTAGTTACCATTGAAGGAAAAGAATCTCCAAATCGGGGTCGGGGATAATCCTTAGCGAACGAACCGAGTAAATGAAATAAAATAAAACAAAAAGAAAATCAAACGGAAAAATAAAATATTATACGAAACATCAAGAGACAAAAAAGGTGTTTTAGATGAATTGCTTTCCCCAGCAGTGGCGGATCTAGTCCGTAATCAAGGAGGGGCTAACCGGGCAGAGTTTCTGTTTAAAAATTATGGTTTTACAACAAATTTTATAAATATTAACTTTAAATAAATACATCAAATAAATAATTAACTATTAACAATCTCGTATTATTAATAACAATAACAATTATTAATCTGGTAACACTTTTACAAAGTATGACATTTATCAACTTAAATTACATCTGTGAAGAGTTCAGCCCCCAACCCCCACCCCTGTCCCCCAGCTATAATAAGCGTATTAATTTTTTCAATTTCGTTTCATTTAATTGCGAAAAGTAATGTTGCTATAAGAACTCTCAAAGGAAAGAGAAAAAAGTAAGTAATAAAAATGGCACCCTAACATCAAGTTCTGGACACTGGTAATATATAATAGTACAGAATAAAAATCAAGTCATGGAATATAAAGTAATGTAAAATTCCTTAATGTTCTACGACAAGTAATAAAAGAAATTACAAAAACGTGAATAATGGGGGAAAAAAATTTCTTAAACCGGAGAATTACGTAAAACGAACCCCTAGGTTACGCGTTTACTATAAATATTACTTTCTTTAACTTCTTCTTCCTTTCCTACCTCGTTGTCTTTCTTCGACTTCCATCTGTGGAAACCCAAGACTTCAGAATGCAATATTAACGTAACCTAATTAAAATGACAAGTGAGATAACTCATTAAGCAATATTCCTTATTACCCAAGATCAGACCAAACATTCTTCTACTCTAATAGCAAAATAAGTCCGTGGAACACACACCTTGGGTCCGTACCGGTAAAACACGTAAGCTGCATTTTTTTATCTTTACTTTTATTTTAGGAACAACTATTATTTGTCATTAAAAATACCATTTTTCAGTTTTATTACTTCAGTTGAAAGATTTTTAACGTTCAATTTTTATTAAAATGATTAGGTTTGATTGCTTGTTTTTTTATAACATTGATCATATCTGTACTGCACATACTAATTGATTACCCAGCTTTGACCAAGATTCTTCGTAGACCAATTTTCTCTCATTCAGGAAAAAAATCAATTTGCCTAGCACACCACCTCACCCTTAGGAGAGCTATTTCACCCCCATTCGCACAGAACTTTTCTTACACGGCATCATGATACCGTTTATCTGAAAGGTTGCGAAATCTATGGATTACACCCGTCTTTTTGGATTAAAGACCTCCCTTCCAACTCCATCCATGGGGATTACAGGGATATTTACCCCGCTCCCCAACCCCAATGTTGGCCCAGCTCTGACATAACAAAGGAAGTGTCTCTATTTATCTCTGCAACCCTGAAAGCTAGTGCATTGACACTAATATCGATACGGTTACGTATCAGCATAAGAAATAAGCAATAGAAAACCATCCGGGAGCACCTTCGTCTGATTCCGCGATGTTGCCGTCTTGTAACAACTCCACCAATCTGGCAGAAGCGACTACTACCAGCTTTTGTTGCACAATTTGTAGAAAATTATACAACAAAAAATTAAATTTTCTCAATACAACAATTTAGTTGATATTTATGAATCATATATTATTATTGGTACGGAGTCGTGGCTATTGGAGGGCGTGAAAAATGCAGAAATATTTCGTTCAGATTTTTCGGTCTTCAGACAGGATGTGAGTCGTGGGGGTGGAGTTTTTATTTGCGTTAAAAACAGTTTATCGTGCTCTGTAAACTCGGCAGATGAAGTTCACGAATTAATATCTGTTGAAATTGAAGGTTATTTAGGTAAAACTCTCGAAATTACAGAAATATGGGTCTCAATTCAAATATAACAAGAAATAACATTATCCGCGGGGACCATAACTTACCGCTTGTTGACTGGGAGGGTGATTCAGATAGCATTAGCAGTACGCAATCATTAGTAAACAATCTAGTTTGGGACAGTGGCTACTGTCAGGTAGTGAAGAACCAACAAGAGGTTAAAGTATTGACGGTATAAGTGACCACCGCGCGGTTATCTTTGAAGCCCAGTGGTCTACTTTTCAAATTTCTAAACAACAGGAAAGAAAGAAATATCAGTATTATGAAACAAATGTGCCAGATTTCCATTTTTTCTACGTCTCAACAGTCATTAAAATTGAAGAAAAATATTCAAGAATGTTTTTTACGGAAATTTTTTCAAAATAAAGACAACTGTTGGTCGCAAATTTATAAGTGCCTGAAAAGACGGAAAGGGAATAAAAAAATTACACCCGCGATTAAAAACAACAGAGTATTTTACATAAAACCCCAGGATAAGGCCAATGTTTTTAACACATTACTTGTCGGTTTTTGGCATTTCCTCTAGTAACGACAGTCTAAATTTGATATGTGTATATTCTTGTTCTAAATACTAGGACGCTGCGACATCGAATTTCTAATATTAACAATAAAAAATCAATCAGTCACGATAATATTCGTACTTAATCAGGCTTTTTGATAATACATTAAATAATTCGTTATTACCACGCGACTGGAAAAAAACCAACGTGGTACCAATTCACATAGGTGTTCGCTCATTAGTTATAAATTATTGACCAATTAGTTTAACCTCCGTAGTATGTAAACAGATGGAACACACATTACGGATTATTTGAAGAATACTTGGGGAAAAAATAATTTTTACATCCCGGACAACATGGTTTTAGATTCGGGTACTCATGTGAAAGCCAACTTATTTCCGTTTGCCAGGACTTAGCTGAATCAGTTGACGCGGGAGGGAGAACTGATCCAATAGTTATTGATCTACCAAAAGCGTTTGATTTAGTGCCACATGATCGACTTCTTGTTAAAATCGCGAAGAGATAAATTGATTTGTGTGTTGACAAATGTATCAGTAAATTTCTCCGGGATCGGTCACAACAAGTTAAGATAGATGGGTGTTTTTTCCTAAAGAAATTGCGGTGACGTCGGGAGTACCTCAGGGGAGCGTTTTGGGTCCACTTCTTTTTCTTGCATATATTAACGACATATCAATTTGGTAGTGCGCTTATTTGCATATGACTGTACTACATATAGGAATATTAAAGAAGATAGAGACCATTATATGTTACAGTGCGATCTAAACGTATTGTAGAAATAGGTTGAGACGAATAAAACGGAAATAAACCATCTAAAAAGAATATCTTTATGTTTTTTAGATCGAAAATAAAACCTGCTCTTTACTATACATTAAATTATCAGATGATTCCTGAAGTTTCAAGTTGTAAATACTTAGGTGTTATAATTTCACATGATTTAAATTGGGCAGAACATGTAAAATACACAGCACAAAAAGCTCGGAGAGAGCTGAACTTCATGAGACGCGTATTTAGAACAGAGAATTCGAAATCTAAAAGCTTGGCATACACTTCATTTGTCCTACATATACTGGGTAACGGTGCCGCTTGCTGAGATCCGTATAGGGAGGGTCAGATCAATGAGTTAGGTCGGATACAAAGAAAGGCTGCAAACTTTGTTAGGGACAACACACGTAATATTATTTTAGAGTGGGACATACTTTCTAATAGAAGGAAGTTCCCGCGTCTTTGTGCATTCTTTAAAGCCTACACGGGAGAACCTGCATAGAAATCAGTGAACGCTAGGCTCCACCAACCGAACTACGTTAGTCGCGGCGACCACAAGCGTAAAAGAAAATGTAGGAAACAGAAAACGGATATTGGTAAATACTCCTTTGTCAATAGAACCATTGTAGACTGGAATAACTTACTTGCAACAACACATACGAACTTACCAAAAAGAGTAAAATGTTTCCGCAACCGTCTTCTTGCTGCTTCGAAATTGGAGCACATGTGAAGTGTAGTGTAGTGTGTAGAGTGGAGACAAGGGTATAGAAAATGCTCAGAGCGAATAGTAGTGTAATGCAGTGTAGTGTAATGATATGAAGTGTGCGTTTTCGTTTTATTTTTTATAGTTATTAATTTCTTTTAATTATATTACAGCAACTATTTTTACGTCAAGGAGGAATAATGATAAATGAGTGTGTATTGAAGCATGCTTGTACGTATGAGAGTGTGTCCGTATTTGTATGTGTTGTATTCTCGAATAGGCCAATTAAGGACCACGATAACGAATGTTCTGTGTGAGTTACTAGACACATCGTGAATTTTTTGGGGGGAACAGCGTCTAGATAGAATCTAGATAGCTATATCCGAGTATCACAAGTGCGGTTGTTAGCCGCAGAGGGTGAACTTTTCAAACGCCACGGCTATATGAACTGAGACATATCATTGAAAAGCAATAAATTATTATTGCCCCCACCGGGAATTGAACCCGGGTTTACCTGGTGACGAGCGAGCACGCTGAGGGTATTGTCTGTATTTGTTTGTAAGCGAAAATGTGTTTGTGTAGGTATGTGAATATACACACATAGTAGCCTCATTTAGATTATGAATTTCTTAACTGTAATTTCTTCCTCGTTTCTTGAGTACTAGTTTTCTAAACATTTTATTCCGTTTGTACATATTTTATTATTTTATACTTTTTTTGAGACATTTCGTTATTTAATTTTTTATTATTGTGTTACGAATACGCTTATTATGTCTCCTTTCCAACTGCCTCCGAGCATTGCTCATTTGCAGATTAATAAATTATTATAATGTATTATTAAACCCACTCACGGAAGCTGCGCCGTTCAAATTTTGGCTTCCGAGGTGGCAGTGGAAGGGAAAATAACAGCGGCAGCACGGCAGCACNCTTGTAAAATTAAAACTATTCGCCCAAAATTTTACGATACTAACACATTTTTAGTTTTGTTAAATGTACAAAACAAATAACCCATTAAAATTGACGATAGATTTTTTACTAATTACATTAATATATTTTTATACTTCTATTCTTAATAATTTTAGATTCAATAATTAAGGTTAATCTTTGTAGATAGACATATGCTGTCAGACATTTTGTAGAATTTTGAGGCAAACAATATTGCTACTCATAGTTGTCACCTATCTCTAACGTTTAGGCAGCGTAAGCGAATATATTTCTCTCCGAAGATGGATTTTCTTTCCGAATTCAACGATATTCATCGTAACAAACAATTTTATATCTTTCTTTTCACACATTTTTATAATAAAAGTTAACCTATGTTCTTCCTGAACATGTGAACCATCTCCTGGCCAAATTTCATCACGATCGGTTCAGTGGTTTAGACGTGAAAAAGTCGCGTACGGACAAACACGTTCGCATTTATATATTAGAGTGGGCATAAATTTTCTAACAGTGATTTCGTTTTTTTAATCAATTTGAAAATCATTACTCTGCTTTATAAAAATTATTTTATTATTTTCTGCATATGCTCCACAATCGCGGAATAATCACGTGACCTCTGGTTTCAAGTATAAAAAATTCGGATATTTTGGGATTTTCGAACAGGACCAAAATGGAAGCCCCTAATTGCGAACAACGGTATCATCTCACGAAACATTGTATTGCTTTATGTGGTCATGTTTCAATTTCGACCAGCATGTTTCCGAATTAAAATATAGCGTGTTTGTCGTAAAATATTGTATTTTTACAATGCAGCTTTCCTTCATAGTTGAACAATACCAGTAAATATGTTTCGTTTAGACAAAGTGATCGATTACTCAGTTTTACGCAACATTCCACTTAATTGATAACATATTATCAATTTAGATTGAAGTGGGAGGATGGAATAACAGCTCTCATACCCCGAGTTATTTCCACGTAGAAAAAATTAAATTCGTTAATTTAGCAGAGGAATCATTAGACGTTTCAAGTAAACTGGTGACGTTGACTGAATTATGAAGAAGTTTTCATTCAATATCCGTACGACAATGTCCTAATATTCTCCAAATTGTACATCTAAAAATTTTGATTGCGTCTTTTCTGTTCGGGCCTGTAAGGAAAACCGAATCGAAAGTTCTANCATTCAATATCCGTACGACAATGTCCTAATATTCTCCAAATTGTACATCTAAAAATTTTGATTGCGTCTTTTCTGTTCGGGCCTGTAACGAAAACCGAATCGAAAGTTTTATTTTGCATGTTTGTTTTTCGCCCCAACCATTTCCTGCTTTATACTTTCTGAGACCATAACGTTTCATTCTGAATTTTCATTTCAGATGCGTGAAATTATAATAGGAGTATTTAAAACAAACACCTCAAATAGAATTCAGAAATCGACTCTCTACTTGGAAACTAATTGTATTCTTGCTACTGTAGTAAATTAAATACAAAACAAAAAAAACATGACTCGTTAATGAGAGTGGATATAGACGGACATAAATTCGATAAGTAAACTTAAACCAAGAATTGAATTTCTCAAGATCTACTTTATGAATTTACTTAATGAAATGTACGAATTCAGCTTCAGTTTATTGTACTTCAAAATCAGTTTGTGTCCCAATATTCAAGTATATTTGTTCAAAACTTCATTCCTAAATGTATAACGGAAACAATTTTCAGTGTGAGTTTCATTAGTTTAATATTGCATATTATTTCAAACATTCATAATATATAAGAAAATATTATATGAACTGTAATGAACGAACGAAAATACCAATCAGNAAACTTCATTCCTAAATGTATAACGGAAACAATTTTCAGTGTGAGTTTCATTAGTTTAATATTGCATATTATTTCAAACATTCATAATTTATAAGAAAATATTATATGAACTGTAATGAACGAACGAAAATACCAATCAGATACACTATAAAATGGCCATACTCACCTGGCTGTTTTCCTTTTCCCGTAAGATCACTCTCGCTTCTCAATCGTGGGACCCAACGGATTTCTAATAAGAGTGTGTTTTTGAAATATAAAACGTAATAGAAATAGAAAAAATCATGAAGAACATTTCACCACATCAATTTTTTTACACCAAAATATAATTAATAAGGAAATGTCTAAATCTGCAAATAAATAATTAATTCTCGTTACTTAATAAATCTCTATAAATAAAACTCATAATGTCTGAATTAAGTTACTAAGGGACTTTCCAGTCATTTATTCTCTCACCTGTGTACATCAAAATGCAAACGTAATTTCNTGAATTAAGTTACTAAGGGACTTTCCAGTCATTTATTCTCTCACCTGTGTACATCAAAATGCAAACGTAATTTTGCTTAGAGACTTCCTTCATGAACACTCATCTATTCTGCTCATGACATATATAACTGCTAGTAAATTCCAGTTCATGAACTCTAATGGGATCATAACACGCGATGAATTAAAGTGAATTATTACTCAAACAAAGCAAGGTTCTGCATTGCTCATATATCTTATAAACCATCAACTTTGCAACAAGAAATTATTAGAAGAAATTCAACGGTCAAGAACACATTGAAAGGATAAAAATTCCTCAACCCGGTTTTATACGGTGGTAAACAATATATTTTAGTCTTTTGTTGGTTTATCGCTATGAGCCGACGACAAAATGCACAGAATTGGACAAAATGCACTGCATAAATAAACACAGAATTGGTGTAGTCAAAGTAGGTATTTCCGCTGTGGAATATTGACAAATGCCTTAGCACGTAATGAATAGCGCTCATTCCTCAGCAACTTTCTATATCGCTCTGGATTACCATCCATTTGAGAACTTCCCTTGAGGTTATATATTGCCACCCTCTCCAACCCTCAACTCCTCGCAAGCGAAAACTGGCGAAGCGCCGCTGCGCCGATTTAAAGAAAACATCTCCGCCCCCAGGGCTTCAGCATGGAGACCCTGCAGCCACCCCGGGAACGCCGCTGCAGAGACGAACGGGCTCTTGACGTCACCCCCTCCCCACCTCCACCCTCGCACAACGAGGCACCAGCTGCGGGCTCAACAAGTGAGCATCAGCAGTCACGTCACGGTAAGCAAGAATTGCGATTGGCTCCAAGCATGCAATACGGAAATTCCAATTTTCATGGAGGTCCCGGTAACAACGAGACGAGCGAAGGGAGAGGAAGCTACACCTTCTCATCAGAGCTGAACCGTTCCAAATTGAAAGCAAAAGCAGAGACGAAGAGGGAGGGAGGGAGGGAGGCAACGACTTCATTTGAAGGCATGCCGTTTCCACTACCCTCGCTATGTCAAGCCCTCTCTTAAAAGGTCTCTCGTAAGATTTTCGAGGTCAAGACTCAGGGGCGACATTTGAGACTCCCGGAGAGGGGGAAAAGGATGACCCATAGCTACGCACTCTTAACACAATACATTAATATCCCTGGGATCTAGATCAATGTGGACGGAAAGCAACAAAATGTACAGAATTGACGCGATGTGATATGGGTTTAAGAAAGCGGGGTCTTCTATAAAGGTTGGTGCCAAGACTAAGAAATCGCTCAGATAGAATAAATTATACTGTGAAGCAAAAACCCCGTGGAAAGAAAGGAAAAATGTATCGTAAATTCCCAAGCTATTACCTCATTAATATCGATTTTCGAATATAATTTTGCCAGATACTTCCTTCCGAGAAAGAGGAGACCAAGGATACCACCACCACGCGCCGCCTGGCAATAAATACAGCCATTCATCTTGGGAAATTCGTGACTAAATGGTAGAGAAGGAAGAATGGGTCACGAAAAGTAGCAGTGGAGTGACTTGAGACCTGGGAGTCTCTCGCATTTTGCTTCTTGTGCAATCGTGTGTTTTCTTACGAAGGTTACCATATGAGACTTTCACCTATTGCTTGTATTGTCATGAGTTGATAAGTATTTTTTCCTCAACGTAATTTCCGATACGTTCGAACAAGTAAATGATATTTATTACATAATATATTCTATAGTTTGAATACAACAAAGTAGCTGAACTGCCATATTGTCACTTCCTGTGTTGTCCGCCACCACCTGTGTTCTTTCGCAATTTACAAAATCGACGGACGTCTGTCTTTCGTCCAAGCGGTGAGCAGTACTTCTAACACCGCAGAACGACCCCATACAGAATCCTATTCCTGTTTTATTTCGACTATATTCAAAATGACACAGTGTTGTAAGAAGTTGCCGAGGCAATAATCCATTTCAAGTGTTATGATCCATCCGTATAAGTTCTATTTCATTAACATATAGCGGCAATGAATGAATCATGAAACCTCTCTTTGCGAACCAATATGAGGACTTACGGAATATCGTCACAAAACACCGACGACAAACTTCCCTTACCATGTCTTCGTGTGTTTTCTCTTATCCCTTAACGTCTATAATAACAAATATCAATTAAAAAGTATCGAGTAGCGGTATCAAAGGATAATTACTGATATTGAAATTATGAATACTTTTTACGCGTCCTGATCTACAGCTAATACGTGATACTTCAAGGGCTAAACATATTTTTTGTTTTATATTTAAACAAGACGGATTATATTATGAATTACAAATAAAGTCAGTAGTTTGATATAAGATTTCTTTTTAAATTTTACATAAATTGCATATTTTACATCCCTTGCATAAGAAAGAGAAAATACATTTTTTTCATCGTTGCACGTATATGAGAAAAAACACTAAATTCATTATCTTTTTACGAATGAAGGAAACAAATTAATGTCACGATTTTTTATTATGCAATCGTTTTTCTTTCGGTCGAACTAACTCTGAGAAAAAACGGATGTTAAAGTAGAATCTCTCCTTCACAAATTACGAAAAGCGAATTGATACCTAAAGACATTTCCAGCCAACGAGGTGACACTACAAAGAGCAAAAATATTTAGTCTCGACTTCTTCAGCGCCTCTTGGGGAATTCTTTTAATTAATATAGATTAAAAGTAAACCTTGATAAATACGTGGAAAAGACTTGAAACTCATGGAAAAAGAAGTTCTTTGCGAAACAATGATTTGGGAGTGCCATCTGGCGACAGCGCGGCCGCGAGCATTGAAGGGCAACGGGTCGTGAGGCGGGCAGACGACCTTTCAACTCGAGGGAAGAAGGTTGGAGTAAAGCTGTTCAACCGAGATTTTTCGAGAGCGCTGAAATCGCAGTTACTACGTTATTCTGGTATCTCATCTTGAATTGTTAGCAGAACGTATTGAGAGCACAGTGTTTTAATAGAGGAAATAGCAAATAATATACGTAACGATGTAATGCAACTGAACGAAAATATCGCTTATGAAAAATATTATATCTTGCAATGTTTATCATGCGTATAATAATTTCTTAATTAATAATAATATAATTAAATATTAAAGATAAAATTAAATATTAAAGATAAAATTAAATATTAAAGATAAAATTAAATATTAAAGATAAAATTAAATATTAAAGATAAAATTAAGATAAAATTTCTCTTCTCCATTCAACCTCTCAAACCCATATGTAACAAACGAATAAATGCTTTACTATAAATATCAGTTTATTTTCCGAAACCAAGTAAAGCAACATCTCTAATGTCTAATGGTACGGGGAAATTGAAGTTTGATCCGACCCAGAAAATTGCTTTGATTGAACATTCAATTATCATATACCTTTTTTTATTCAGTTTTATTTTTTATACAGTGAGGTTCATGCTTTTCCACATATTTAGAGGGCAGAAATAAAGAAGGAACTTTATTGGGTCACTAGGGAACGTATAGAAACAAGCAGATCCATATGGAAATCCCAAAAGAAAACCTCACTGAACAGAGAATACATTTATCCCTCTTTCTTGCTCCATGGAAGGAAGAAGGTGAAGATGTTACCATTAGGCTACAGCAATCGAATCATTTACAGAAGGAGAAAAAAGGAAGAAGTGATTTTATGAGAGGATGAATGTTATTTTGCTCGCAAATAACTATCATTTAAAACAAGAGACATTTTTTCTCGTGTTTTGGTGGCACTTATTTTAAACATAGATTTATACTATTGTGTTGAAAGAAATAACTAATTCAAATGCGAATTATGATTGTACTGACACTCGATTATGCGATAGCTGTTTCTCTCTGGTTTGTCATATATGAATCTGAAAATGCATACCCTACCGTGGGAATTGACTAAGAAGGAGCAAAGTGTAGAAGCTACTTGTTTCTATTAAAATGCTTTAATGTTTCTTTCACATTATAATTATTCAAGATTTCTGTGTAACGGGGGTGGCGTCCCAGGAAGACAAAAGTATACATAGCTATTTCTCATACTTGCTTTTATTTTGGATTTTCAACTGTTGTTGAACGCTGAAATCAAATATTAATCACACTGAATATAATATTTTAGGAATTAATACATTCAGTAAGTTGTATAGATTTTAAGCAATATCACGTTACTTTTCTGTATGCAAAATAACCAAACCAACTTAATAAGATACCACGAATATTGTTTTTACGTTTTTTTTATATTACTTCAATTATAAGTAGCATAGTATATTTAAAATGTAAATTTGTCAGAACTTGTGTGACTGGTAATCTTATAACTAAAAGAAGGTTAAGTATCAATGAGTGTGATAAACGATTAGTCAGATACCTGGGTAATATTTTATCTTCATCAACCATTAATACCTTCCAATGAGATATGGAAATACTTTACGTTCATTGCCAATGCCA
>NNCF01128179.1:260137-284466 GCA_002313205.1 Laupala kohalensis | reverse complement strand
TAGAAAATTCTGCAAATACATTTAAGTGATTTACCTCACTCCAATAACCTTATTTCAATTCATCAAACGTATATCCGAGTTAAGATATACAAATTCAGATATCTCTGGTCTGTTCCTCATTCAATTGCTGTTTGATGGTTTCACTATCGACGAGGTTAAGCAGTCCAACAATTTTATACGCCAAGAGTTCTAGACTGATTTTCTCCTTAACTGCTCGTAGTATCCATTTCATAAGCACTAAAACTGAAACGACTTTTAAAGTTGAATTAAACTGGTATCAGCGTCATTAAAAGGTTGCGTATCATTACTTCAACAATTAAACAGCTTGGATCACCCAACATCAAACAGAAAGTGTACTCGAAAGATGACGAATAATGAGCGCCGATCTAAAATAGATTGGGAGGTTTCTCTTGCCATCCATTGCATCGACTCCGATTGAACCTACATGTTGAACCCTTTTCACGAATCAACTCTTTTTGACAATTTCTGACATATTTTTTTCAAAACTAATTTCAATAAAACTATTTCACAATTTTTTAACTCATTAACTTTGGAATTCGAACGATTGAAAATATTTTTTTACTAAACTATTATCACCTACACATGAAAAATGTCACGTACAATGTTTCGCTTGCATACGATCTTTGTCCAGAATGTGCGCAAGCGAATAAAAACATTTCAACTTTCTTTAAAATCTTCAACCGTACTCTACTTAAACCATTCCACTGGTAAATAATTGAAAGGTTAGAAATATAACTAGTCTTAGAAATGATTCCGTAGTTATCTTCCAGTATACTTCTCATGCTTATATGAATTTGAATTTTTGCTATGTAACAATGTTTTACGTTATAGGGGATTGTCTTTAAATTCCATATTTTTCATCTGCTTTATCTTACATTTATTGTTTTATGAACTATTGTATTGTTTTCCAAACTAACACGAAAAAAAATTAAGTTGGAGATCAGCCTTAAGTTAACTATAATAGCTCACGCGTTGGCTGTCTAGCGGACAGACAGAACTTTAGCTGCCACAGCTTACGCTGTAGCTGCCCTAAAAGAGTTTCCGTCTGTACGAGACCAATTTTCTATCATTGCAGAAACTATCGCTATTTTGTTCGGGTGGGGGGGAGTTACATCAACAGCTATAGCTTATAAGTTATGCGCGCAACAGCTCAGCCCCACTCAAAAATCTGACATAGCTACAAGAGCTGTTGTTTGTTCCTCGCCGCCGATCTCGTTCGTAGTTGCCGCTAAATGACACTCGGCTGCGCTGCCTTCTATGCATTCGGTTCGTTGACTCATGACCGAGGCGGTGCAGTCTCAGCAATTGTTTTTCGGAGTCAAATCGACCATGACCTTCGCAAATATGAATAGTTGTTTACTTGAACAAAATGATTCAGTACAACGGCTAAACGACGCCATCCCGACGTTGCGTAGCCCAAAGCTTGAAGTCTAGACCACGAATATTTAGTGTTTTCTCGACGCCGACACTGATGATCTTTTGAATTTCTGAAGGTTAATGTTGGTGAATACCTAATTATTATTTTAAATAATGATATTTTCAAATGTATACATCTAATAAGAATAAATTTCAAGTATATCCAAAATAAAGAAACGTTTGGATACATACAAACTATTTTCTTGGTACTTAGAAACATATTTTTCAAGATTTTAGAGATTATTGCTATTTTACGTATTTACTATTCATGGTACCACCAATAACACAGCACACCAATACTACGGGGCAAACTGGTAGACAGCGTAATACAAGATACTCCAGTAGGTCAGTGGTTGCGATCGCGCCTTTTGAGAGAAAGGATTCTGGATCGAATACTGACGCTGTCGGATACCGGAAAACGGACGTCAAATAAAACGAATGTTTGCTGTACACCTGTCATTAAACGAGGAAAAGTCATGGAGTTGTAATAAAATTGAATATCGTCAAGAAAGTCGTACAGAGAAGAAATTATGCTGATGAGTCGATGTCCACTCGTCGAATCAATATTACATGCTTACTGGTTGACAACATCCTCTACGATAAGTTTCCTTTTCTTATCTTGTAGATTAGCTACTTAAGTTGTGAGAACTAATGTTGCACGCTGTGGTACAGAAGGACGAAACTTCACGTCATGAGCTACCCCAGCTCAGGTTTTTTTTTCGTGAAGGTTATAATAAACATGATACACTTTAGTCATTGGTATCAACCGAAATTTGACCATAAAACCACTCCCACTCAACATTAGCTTTAGATTTACGACCAAGCGTTGTATCAAAGATAGCTACTACTAACAAAATTAAAATAAATTTTTTCTAAGATTAATGTTCAATTCCTTTAAAGAATTAATTATTTTAGATATTTTTCTTGCCATTCTTAAAATAATAATTCCCATTACTTTCTATAATTAATATAGGTTATGTATGTTAATGTAACACCACGGTGCTTAATGTAAATAATTGGATATTTATTGGCCGCTCTTATGTTGTTCAAAAGAGAGAAAAAAATTGATGTATAAATAACCTTGAGCTACATGCAAAGTCTGAGACTCCGTAGATGTACGAAAATCAATATTTGCCAAATAGCTTTGTTTTGCTTTCCACAGCTTCCATCGCCCACCATCACCCGACCCAAGCGCTTTCTTCGCTGTAATTAAGTGCGCGTTCCAATTATGAGTGTTTACTTATTGTTCAGAAGACAACGCTAATGTCTGATTCAAGAGTTTGGTCAGTTGAAACCAAACCGCAAGACTTACAGAAATTGCAGTCACATCTTAATGTTTCATCTGCGTTTGTTGATATACAAAAAATTCTTATTATTATTAGTGTGTAGCGTGTAAAGAACAAAAATGTGTAGAATTTTTTCAAGTTTACAGCTGTCGTCAAAGTTAGACGCATTTTGTAGAAGAAACCTCGGCTCCAATTATTACCAAATTTAAAAACCGCAATAGATGCATTGGTTGACTTTATGTTGTATACATTTTAGAATTTTTCATTCACCTGAAAAACAGTTTTCAATTTTTACATAAATGTTTTTCTCCATTGTGCGTGGGTCTGAAGTTGCGTCTCTAGATGCATAGGAACGTGTAGAGTATGATTCGAATGAATAATGCACAGGAAACATCCGAAAGAAAGTATTGTTGTTGTTTTTTCGACAGTTTAATATTTATTTGCAAAAATTTAACAGCTCCGTCAACTAGATCTGTCGTTCCACAAGTCCAGGAGGCTGAGGCGCGCGGTGTTGCCACTTTCAACGTGGACACAGCTGATTCTGGAATTGACCACTTTCCATCACAAAACACAATAAACAAATGTAACAGCGATTTCTGTAAGTCTTGTGGTTTGGTTTCAGCTGACCTCTAAACTCAACGGACTATACTTTTGAAGCCGACAGTAAGCATTTTAAGTTGATTGCATCAGCATTTATTGGGATAACGTAATAATATTCTTCTCTCAAATTTATGAACTCCTTTTACGGACAATTGTATTGTTCTTATGGTGTCAAATTTTCTACTCCTAGACTCGTTCCTTCCCCAATCCAAATAATCTTGGTTTAAGCACACATGTTCTTTTCTTTAATAGTCACCAACGCACATATTAATTAAATGAAATCAAAAGAAAGGTCATAAATATGTGTTTTTGAAGAAAAAAATAGTATCTTAAAAAGGAACATTTGAAAGAGAGCGACAGTATTGAAGAAAACCGCTAGATGGCATTCAGTGTACTAAACGTTGTCGACGCTAGGTACGACATAGTTTGGAAACAACCTTGTATGATCTAAAAACTATTTTCCCATCCAGTCATGTAAATTATATGAACCTAAAACTAGTACTTGCGAGTATCCCGAAAGTAATTTTGGTTACGTTATTCATACATAAGCACAAAGTTTACTTCATATGTTACGTTTTATTTAATTATTAAAACTTTTAAATTTACCTACTTCGATAAAAAAAATTAAGATAAAATACTCATTTTGTTTGACAAAATGACAAAAAGAGTTGATCAAGAGTTGTTTAAAAATGTAGGTTCATTTAAATTAAATAATTCTCAAGCTATCTCAACACAAAGCTGTTTGATAAATTGAGTTATATTTCAGGAAAACTACAATGACCAATGAGTAAAAATGAATCAGATTTTGTGTTTCAAAGCAATGCACCCACTTTAAACTACATTACCTCTGGGTTAATGAACACTTAACGTTTAATGAAGCATATTCAGTCAAACTTTAAAATAGTGATTAAAGGATAATATTTTACACAACAATTCAAAATCGTTTTATGACACATTTTCTAAGGTAACTCGAAAACAGTAAGGTTTAAATTAATTGAAAAAATATATTAAATATAAAATCTGACTGAAAATATCTCTAAACAGATTTTTAATATAAATTTGAAAGATAAAACACTATAAAAGAAATATAGAATAATGTGAAAAAGGTAGAATATATGTTTACAACATGAAACGTAAGTAATCATTTCCTTACTGAACACAAAACCTAATTTAACTTAAAGGTATGTGGAATCGACGAATCTAGTTGGCGATTGGCTCATTAGCACCAAAGTTCTGCATCAACAAAGATCTTTTTATCGTCACAAAATGTAAACCACTTCTTTGTAAAAGCGGTTTCAAAAGCTAAAAATATACATTCATTGGGTGAAAAGAGATTTCATTTGGATTCCGCTTGCCATCAATCTTTGCTTTTATGTGCCGTATTTCTCCCAGCACAATGACAGAGTGAAATGAAAACTCGAAAATAAAGAAAATCGTCGCTTTAACTGCTATCATTGGAAGGACATTCACATAATTACTTGGCCATTATTCCTGAGCGCAATCAAGAGATCGTCAAATGACAGTCTTCCTTTTCCAAATAGATGAGATGAATTCCACGCATTTTCATCGTGACATTATAATGATCGCTTTTTTTAGTTTCGTTTAAATTAAACAAAACATATTTTTCGTTCTCAATGTGCACACCACAAAGAATCATTGAATACTTAAAACAATAATTCCCTTTCATAATTAACTACATCTAAAATAATGTACAGAAACAAGTAAAACTATTTTTCACCGTTGACAAATTTTATTTAAAATAATCGTAAATTTTAAAAAATTAAAAATTTATGGTATTTAAATATTACTGAGGACAATTAAAGTTAGTTACGAGTGAGTGCCAGAACACTATGAGGTGATGGCGTTGAAGAATGTGCATGGAGTAAAATAAATGTTTGAGGGTGATCGTATCACATTCCGCAAATCGATATTCGCGAAGTGCAGACGAGTTAACCTTTACTGTATTTGCAAGTAATGTATAACAATATTGATTGGTACCACAATGAATTTAGAATAACTAGAAAATTTTAAAAAATGAAAGTCTTCTGACTCCCATTTGATACGTCTACTTAAAGGATAAAAAATGGAAAATTTTGACATTTTTCTCTTATCTAAGATGAATATATTGGGATGTATTCACATTCAACTGATATAAATAAGCAAATATGGTCAAAACTGCAGTTATTTTGTAAATTGACTATCTTTTGTTCAGTGAATCATGACAGCACACCTTACAGTTTTTGCCTCTGTACTCGTCGGTAGTGTGAATGAAAACATTTCTACCCGTTTGCACTTTCTAAAATAAAATATCGAAAACTCAAAAATTAATTTTTTGATATTTGAATTTACAATGTTTACATACAATACCCGATATCACATCTCAATGAAATCCGCATTTTGTGCAAACATATACAATGTCTGTATAAAAAGTAATGAAACCTTTTTTTTTCTGATACGGCTTTACATAGTAGCAAATATTAAAACGGCTTGTTCGATGGAGGAATAAATAAGCTTCAAAAACGCACCCTGCATCTGTCCATGCGACTCGTACAGTCGTTTTGTGGACTCCTGTCATTTTTTGTTTCATTTATTTGGTTTTGGGCTTAACCACCGTGCCTGTTTACAAAGTCATTGCAAAGCTCTTTGCTACATTGGATAATCTTCAATATCTTACTACTGCTCTTTTTTTGTATCCTACCCCTAATCTTGTGCCTTTACTCCTATCTTCTTTCTCGCTCCATTTCTCTCCTCATAATGTCTCGTATTTCTCCAATATCACTACCAAATTCCCGAAATGCCTCATAATATTCTATGGTATCAATGTACTCTCCTCTGTGTTCTCTTTTGAATTTCCCCATTAGCTTCATTCTCTTTATATACCGTGCTCGTTCTTCACCATAAAGTGAGCAATTCCACTGTACATGTTCTGCATTTTCTGCCTCCTTACCGCACAGACACGTTGCTTCATCCAGAAGTCCTCTTTTAACCAAATATTCATTGTAGTTTCCATGGCCTGTTAGAAATTCTATCAAGTATGGATTCAATTTAAACCACTTTCTTCGTTCATGTACAAAATCTACATCCTTTATAAAAGCATGTGTTTCTCTCCCTTTTTTGATTTGTCCCAACGTACTTGCCAACTTTTTACCAATTTTCTTGTCAATAACTTTCGGGATCCCTTGTCATCTTTATGTATGCATTCTCCATCTATGATAACTCCCCCTTCTATATCATTTAATTTGCGACACTTTGTTTGTGTGACAAACAAACATCATTTCATTGAGAACTTCCAGTGCTTCACTTCTGTTTAATATGCTCCTCCCATCCGAGGTAGGCATAATCTTTGAATTCTCTGTAGTTTCTTTTCTACCACTTGGTAAACAATTCTATGTCCCAGGACATACTTNCCCTTTATACAATTTAACAACATCCCGTTGATCAATATTGAACTTTGTTAAACCTACCCTTAAAAGGCCATAATAGACCTCTTTGGTCTTGTCTATTGCATATTCGAGATGTTCAATGAATAATAAGTGATCATCTAAAATGAAACTGAGAAAACGATGTTTCCTAACTACTTCAATCTTTTGCCCATATAACTTCAATTGTGGGTTTCTTCTACTCTCTTTGATGTTACCAAACCACATGGCTTTTGTTTTCGCTACCGATAGTCGCATCCCATTCTTTTGCGTTATTTGTTCCATACTCTTCAAAACTTTATTGCATGATGTTTCCAATAGCGGCCTAGTGGCTCCTTCAACTGTTATAGTGATATCATCGGCGTATGTTACATATGTTGTTATTTCTGTTTAGCTCTTCTAAAATGTTTTCCATTATAAGATTCCAAAACAGTGGTCCTGTTGCAGAACCCTGAGGGCAGCCACAATAAGCCTCTTTTATAATCATATCTCCTCCTATTTTTAGTATCATATATCTGTCTTCTAATTATGATTTAATTATCCCTTCCAAGTACTGTTGTACGTTTTTCTTTTTTAAAGTATGTAGCAGTAAGCCCCAGTCAGCAATATCTAATGCACATTCGATGTCTAAAAATATGGTAATGCAATGCTTAGTTCTCAGTTCAACAATGTCTTTCAATAATCTATCATGGGTCATATCTGTACCACTACCACGATGGAAACCAAACTGTCGGTCTTGAAGTCCTTCACTTCTTTCAATAAACTCATACATGAGCATGTAGACTCATTTGTAACATACTTTGCCAAGAGATGGAATAAGTGCAATCAGACTACATGATTTAGAGTTATTTCTATCTCGATTTTGCTTTACGAGCATTTTTAGGCTAACTATTTTCCATTGTTTAGGGAAGTATTTTTTCCGCACACATGTCTTGATGATCATACGTAATCTCATTTAATTTCTTGATACTCCTTCTTTATAATATCATGCGTTAAATTATCAAATCCTGGTCTTTTCTTACATTTTAATTTGTGTATTATCATATCTAACTTCTTTTCTGTAATTTGTATTTGTTCTTCCATATCATGTTCACAAACATTTTCGTTATTTAATTCACTTTCCCATAATTTGTTTTGTTTTGTACTCCTGTCAATAGGTTCCGTCGTAGTGTCAAAAAGTGCTACGTCATTAAATTCTGTGGGGGAAAAAATTAGCATTGGCCATAATCCAGGGAGTGTTCGGGAGTGCAAACCTATGAACGATAGTTGCGTTTTTTAGTACAACTTTGAAACAAAACGCCAAAGCGCCGAACGATACATAGCAACATCCCCACGTAAAAAAAACAAAGGACACATCCATGTTCATTGTCAGGGTGTTTTCATCGTGGACGTGCTGAAAAGATTGAAGGGAAGGGTTAACCATGTGAGGTCAAGGTCAGGCATTGCCGCTCCTGGTCAACGGTTACCTGATTCTGAACGGAATCGCAACGTTTTCCCAGTACCCCTACGGACCCAGTGGGCTCTTTCCTGTTCCCTCGAGAGAAGACAGTCTAAAAGAAAGACACCACCATGCACCTGTGCTCGAAGTTAATGCGTCTTCGACGCGCTGCTTGAAGAGTATTCCGGAAAAGAACTTCCAGATCACCTTCCGAGAATGGAAAAATTATTGGCAGCAGTGTGTCGACGCCGAAGAATTTTATTGGTTTAAAGTGATATTTACAGTAACTTTCTTTCCCGTATGTGGTGTCGTTACATTTTATACAAACCTTGTAAGTTTAAAAACTAACGTCAATCTCATGTTACCTTGGGATGTTTAATAATTCATCATTACAATTTGTGAACTCTGAAGAAGTCCTAATTCAATAATTGAAACCATGTGCATTTATTGTATATCGCTATAAATTCTTCTCATGGCTCTTATAATGTTCCCGTCTTTATTCGTCTTATAAAGGACTCCATATAATACATATTACATGAGCAAAGGTCTAGGCTCCGGTCCCACATATACACGTCTTCCCTGTTGTGCATTCGTGGAATATATTCTTCAAATGTCCCGTTAGTACTAACATCTCTCTTGCCATAAAAAACAATTTCCTATTTTTCCATCGAAATTTAACGTCTCGTGTTTATTCGTCGATTTATCTTTTTATTTATTGTCCTACTTTGCAAGGAAAATGTGATTTAACTATATTCATTTACTTATTTATTTATTTAACTATAATACGAGTATGCTAAAAAAAGTTAATTGTAAGTATTGCGAAATATAATACTATCATGACATGCGCCAAATAGTCACATGTCATTCGTCAAACCCCCGAATAAATTAAAACATAAAACTGTCCCTTGTCTCTAATTAAGCGATGAAGTTCGTAATGAGATCCACTAACAGAAAAGGTCGTCACTTCGAATATCTCTCGAGGTCATATATGCAGATTTCAATAACAAAAAGTTGACAAAAAATACATTTAATCCAAGAGATCAGATATGGACATAGCCACAGGAGCAATACATTGCAATTTAAAGAAACGCAATGAGTAGAGTAAATTTGCGCAGAATTATGGATTAACCCGATAAACTGAAAAATTTTACGTATCTGTAAATTCAGAAATTAAGTTTCTCTTCAAAATAATTTTCATGAATAAATATTTTAATAGAAATTTTGTGCGTTTAATTTCAACATCGTCGCCTAGGTTCATTGTATTCACGGAATATAGACAGAAACATGTGAACGTTAGGACGATTCATAACCGAGTCATTCACCTCATCCTCCCCTACGTATGTAAGATTTAAGGTCGTTCTGCAGGTTACTGTTAGTAAACAACGTTCAAAAGTCTAATTATACTTTTTGTTCATATTCATATTAATCTGTATGGTATATTTATGAATAATTGTAGTTGGTAATGACAATCTAATTTGTAACAAGAAAGTTGATCATGAAGAAATTCGTATTATCTGTGAACTCCGTTCGTGAGTAACACTGCTTTTAATTAACCTTTATGTCCATGACGTAGTTGACAATGGCGGAGAGGACGAAATGAGCAAACAAAAATTGTAATACCTCTTCAGAATGTCCGGCAACCTCTGTAAAATAAGTAATATAAGATTTTTACTATACTTGTAAAAAATATATCTATTTCAAAGTTCCGGAAAGTGATCCACTTTCGAAAATGAATTCTTTTCTCATTAGTGGCTATGTATTTTACTGTAAAATATACAAGATGGAATTTAATGAAACTGTGTATGAAGCCATTGCTCAATAATTTTCCTTAAGTTCAAAGGACCGAGTTGTGAACTTCCATGACCGTGTTCATTAAATTTCAAATTTGTGAAATTAATTTAATCAATTAACAAACACATTAAGAACTCCGTTCATTAAAGTTAAGAAAATCCTAACTTCAAAAAAATAATTGCTTGCTTGACCTAAAAGTGCATTTCTTATACACTTTGATATTTGTGTATATTCATTTGTTCAACTGTCTTTAATTTTCATTTGTTCGAGAATGACGATACCATGACTATGTACAACTTATCAGTATTCATTCTTGAAGTAAAGTCAATAGCGAGTCAGAACAACTTTGCTCTACAATTAATGCTGAAAGAGAAATGCATAAACCTATTTACTCACCTGCTCATGAGAAAAACTGGAAAATATACACGTTATGATCCGAACCTACGACCTTAGGATTTAGAGTAACGTCTGCCATCCACTAAGCCAGACCCGGAATTAAGACACGAATACAAAAATTCTGGTGTATTTAGTACTCACATCAAAACTGGAGAAATTTGGTCATCAACGGAACGTAAACACCATAACAGCTTCAGTGAGATATCTGTATGACTCCAGTAGCAAATGTAGTGCACATGTGTTTCTCTGAATCGTTGCAAGATTAACGAAAACAACAAGAACGTCTTTCTACGATAGACGTATCAGAAGAACACTTACTTCTATTTGAACTTGTACATCATTATTTTGAAGAAGTAGTCTAATTTTGTTTAATAAATTTTATTTTAAATTTTTATTGTGTAATTGGTCATAACGTAGAAATACGCTGATCATTATGGACACTTCTCACAAGTTGTTTTAAAATTATATGACCTGTGAAAATAAAGCTCTTTTTCAAATTTTTGATCAGTAATTTCAACAATGATAATAAAAATTATTTTGTAATTACTATTTATCGATTCAAATTTTATAAATTGTTCGTATCGCAACTCATGGAAAGAATATTAATTTCTTTTCAGTTTTGGGACCACAAACCCGTGACCAAAATAGCATTTAAATATATAGTAGTGGAACGGGCACTCTTTCGGCGTTATTTCTATAGAGTAGCATCATGAGTGTGGCGTGACCCACCACCATCGCTGTCACGGTGGTCTGTCATGGCGGTGACGGTAGCTGGGTTGAACGGGCGATCGTCGTGCGCCCAAGGCACGCTCTCTGCCGCCGATGGAGTCGTAAATCAGGAGGAGTTACAAGACACGAGGAACAGAATCAATGGACAGAGCGCCAATGATTGGAATGGCGTAAAGAAAATTGCTTTAAAACTTTTACCAGTTGAGAATCTCTTTTAAAAACATGTCTTATTTGAACACCTTATCTTTCAAATGGCGATTTATAAAATACGAACTCTAAACAAGTTACCAAAATAAGATATTACAAAGTTCAGAATGACTCCCGATAAATAGACTAAAAATAAAAAGTTTTTCAAATATGTTTTATTTTTACATTTATATTCTGTACCGTTAAGGTAAAATATTTTTGTAACACTTTTAATTAGTATGAAATTATGCGGAGAAACGTATGCGGACTCCTATTCAATTTAACATACTGACGCAATTAACCGGTGATTAGATAAAAAAATTGTTTAGAAAATTACAATCGATATGCGATAATACGAATATTATAAAAATAATTCAAGAAAATCTGTCCCACTAACCGTTTTTACGGAATTGGCAGCCATTGTCAATTGAACCTTCGTTCATGTATGATCGTGAAAAGGAAAGCTTACTAGACTTTGTTTTGTTTCTCTTTTTCACCTCATTTTACTCTCATTTCAAAAGTATAACACACGAGAAGTAATTCATAAGTTACCAATAAGAAATATTCTCTCAGTGTTATGAAAGTTGCAAATCCTTCTTTACAGCTGATAAATTATTCTGCACAGTCGCTAGAATTACATATGAGAAAATTAATTTTAGCATGTGTCATTATTCTTTGTACCGTATTATTCATGGGAAATACGTATTTGGTAACTTTGGTTCCTGATCCTTTTCTCATCAAAACAACGAGTATCAATAGTGTTGATCTTGATTTCATGATCATCCCCTAACCTTTCAAGTTCCATACTTCCTTTACTACCGACTGATTAGAACGAAACTCAATGGATGCGTGTTTATCTGTCTGTTTTCGTTTTATATCGAAATGAAAAAGTTACAACATAAACATGTGTTCGTACGAATGTCACAAACCAATATTCTTAAATAAATATTATCGGAAGTAACGCAATAAAAATGTATTTTCCATTATCTTCCTCAGAGGCCAGGTAAATAAAAAGTTCGAGATTTTTTTATTCCTATAATCCAAGTTTTCCCTCGCGGCAAAATAGATTGGTAGAAATTAATGTTTTACCTATTTAATTCCTCAATTCCTCTCTTCAGCATATAATGAGTAAGACAGATAGTTAATTTACACTTATTAATGTGAGAGCCAACGTCAAAAGTAGTCACTTGATTTGCTCACGTTTATAATACTTATAAATAGATGGTAGCATTTGCATTTGTTTTGGAATACTGCAGAGAGTATAAATTCAAAAAGGCAGACTAAATTTATGTGACGAACACTATGGCAGACGGGCTCAAGACGCGTTCATTAAAACATAAGAGAAAGTGCGTCCATAATTCATTTCTGTAGAAAATTTTCATGGGGTAGTGGAGAAAACAAAAAAAGTTCAGTAAATAATACGATATTCTACAGAAAAGTGACTTATTGATTTGAACTCTGAGCAAATAGGGTTAGCTTACTCAGAGATGACCAATTTTCAAAACTTTGAGCGCTTCTCCCAAGGAGTTTGTCAATGAAATTTGGCCTTCCTTTCTGAATTTAGAATCTCTGAAACATTTCAAAACAAATGTTGTTTGAATCAAGTTTGAGCAAATGATTTTGGGTCCGACTTTGGGCCCTTTGAATGGCGTCTGCCAACACTTATGGCACGTCTAAATCGTCTGCCATTATTTTTCCTATCATTGGTAGGAAATTATCATTCGTTTCAAATTATGCAACCAGCTTAATACAGCAACTGTTGTAAAAAATAAAATTCTGTATGAGCTTTACCACAATTTTCGTGTCTTGTTTTTTCGCTGTCTTGTTAAGGAACTGAAAAAAATATTATATTAATTCCCTAGGAGGTCGTCCATACACATCGCAACAATTACACAACGCAACAATTACACAACGCAACATTTACAACTTTTTACACCCTTTACCCCCATAATGCACCGTAATGATACCTCTTATCTCCCCCCTCCAATAACGTATGGCCCTAGCTCCACTTTGCTCTGTTCAGAAAATTTTTGTTACTTTTTGGAAAAAGTGAGGACACATTTTGGTAAACTAATAATAGTTCCCTCCTTATTCCTCTGTGCTCTTGCTAAGCAGTTGAGTACAGCGTGAAAATTTAAGGTTAAAGGATGCCTTTGAAACATCCAGACTAATATATAAATGCGAAATGCGAAAGCGTGTCTGTCTGTTTGCTCCCTAATCATGACTAAACCACTGAACCGATCGTGATGAAACTTGGCAAGGATATATTGTTAAGACGTTCAGGAAGAACATAGTTTAACTTTAATTTTTGAAATATGTGAAAAGAAAGATAGAAAATGATTTTGACCATAAATGTCCGTGAAATCTGGAAAAATGAGATGAATTGTACCAATTTTCAATATAGATACATTGTATTATTATAGAATACCATATTTATTCAAATAAAAAGGAAATAGTTTTCCAAAGCACGAACACATTAAAACTTGTTATATTTAATTGCATTTAATAATTATTGAGAAGTCTTGCTTAATTAATTTCCAACAAATTTATAAAAAAATATTTGTACAATGTTTTTGATTCAAATATGAAATGACAAAGGAAAAAATAATTTTTCTTACATTTTAAAAATAATTTGGATAGGAGAAAATATTTGTGTATATTACTGTGTGTTAATAGGTGAACGGTTAAAAGTATAATAGTTTTCTGGTACTTTCAGTGTAACTTGAGTTCTGTAAATATTTTGTTTTGTGACTCAAATAACTCTTCGGAGAAGAATTAATTGTAAAAATAGTAATAGTTTTAAGAAACCTAGGAGGTAATATTCCCTTAAGACATAATAAGCTATTGTGAAATATATCTGAGGTAAAATTACATGAAAGAAAAAGTATGACATGTTATGGGAAAGTGTTGTGACACATGAAGAATAAAATAAGTGACGTGTGCTATGTGAAATTAAAAAGTGAAAAATATTCATCAGAAATTCATTTGGTCGCATCAACAGCAATTTTTGAAACCCCCGCCCCCTTCGTAACGATGACGTGCGCCGACATCTCAAGTATCAACATATCTCATTAAAAAGTAGAAGAAGAAGAAGAAGAAGAAAGAGGAAAATTAAAGATACCCCAGCGTCGGGATCGAAAAGAACAAGAGGTGACCAAGGATAGAGAAAGGAAGGAGCCTGGCACACGTAAGTGGAAGTAATGCCAGACTCAGCTCGGGACCCCGTGTTTGCCAAACACGAACTTACTAGATGTAAGTCCCCTGGTGGGGAGTGGGACTTATGAAATGCTATGATATTAATAAGATATTTTCTGTTAATGAAAAATAATCAATTAAATTGATATCTGATTAATTTTATTATGTGATGTTCAAATTATTTTGGGGTAATGATTATTAATGGGATTTATGAAATGCTATGGTATCATTAAGACGTCTTGTGGAAAAAAAGAATACAGGTAAGAAATTGTTTTAGTATATTCACTTACGCTGCCTAATTGGTTACAGATAGGTGGCAACAATGAATGGCAAAGAGTTCTACAAAACATCCGTGACAGCATGTGTCTTTCTACAAAGGTTTACCTAAATTATCGAAAGAAACCTTATTAAAAATAGAGGTATAAAATAATTCAATTTGCCAGAGTAATTTAACAAAGAAAAATTTAATCATCATCACATTTAATGGCCTTTTTTGTTATGTGTATCTAATAGATTTAAAACATCTTTAAATCGTAAAAATTTGAACAAATAATTTAGAGTTTACAAGCGTTTTAATGAAATGGTGCAGCCGCGCTGCCGCCATTGTGTCTGACCTCGGAAGCGAAAATTTGACCGGCGCGGATCTGTCGAGCGGGTTCGTTGGTCGAACAAGTAGCACAAGTAAATAAATACGTTACACCAAGGCTAACAACCCCTTATCCTTATCAGCGGAGGGTAACAATATCAGAAACCTGCCTCCTTCCTAGGGTACGTTACGTACTTTAAGGATGGCTCCTAAATATTTACGAACCAGTCACGAAAGTCACGGTAACCAACATTGTGGTGCAAGCTCCTGCGCCTGAAGTTGCGTGTTCGACTCCCGCAAGAGGCATGGGTACGTTTCAATATACATTATCCATTATTTGGTATATCTCATCATCTTCACACATTACCATCACCCTGATATGGTCAGGCTAATATCAGCTAATCATGTATTCTTTCTGAAAGAAACTCTTATATCACATAATTTACCTCTAGTTGAAGAAACATTTATATACTGGACCGCATTTTTAATAGTAAGTTCTAAGAGTAATTTTATTAACAGAATGCAGTATTTCTTAATTTTTATCAAACCCCTATACCATGGACAATCCCCTACATTGAACAGAAAATTTGAAAAGCAGAGGTGTCCAACTAATAAATATTTTGCTGTACTCGAATAAAATTTTATTTGGATCTATAAATGTCACGTAAGGTAGAAAATAGATCGTTACACGTTCCATATTTCTCACTACGTCTTCTCAAACTTTCTCCATATATGCTTGATTGTTCTACCATGTCTGTTTCTCATACCCAGTTCTCCCATAGTAATTTCAGCCATTTAACTTCTGAACAACGAGATCCAGTGATGTGTTGCCGCTTAATACCTCCAACGCATCCGTTAATGTTGTTTGGTATGTTCCATCCCCGTTTGTAACACACTGCGCAGCACACTATTCAATTTTCGTGGTAAACTAGAATGTGCATAGTCTACTTTCCTGCGGTAAACTGGGTTTCCGTTTAGCTTCATAAACACAAATATTGTTTCATTTCAGATTTATTTCTTCTTTGTTCTTACGTTCTATATATTTAATAATACGATCCTTATTGGAAGATCATTGTTTTATTTTATTTTAAATTTCACATTTGAGACATCGTCAAGTATTATCTATAATATGAATACTTTATCATAGATACATGACTTAAGTTCGAAAGTATTCTCAATATAAACATTTTAGCAAGAATAATATAACATAAGCGTTTTCTTAACACTTGCGTTTTTACCGACAAACGAAAAAAGAACTAGGAAGAACACAAGGTTAAGGAAAATATACTTTTTAATTTAGGTATCATATCTGTATCAAACCTTAAATGTACAGTTACATCCCCTCCATAATAAATTATATATATATATATATATATATATATATATATATATATATATATATATATATCACGACATAAAGATATTTTTTCATCCTTCTTTTATTTTCAAAAGCAGTTTTTTTAAGGTAACCATAACTTCCACATATTTCAAATTTCAATCACAATTATCGAGGTCAAATTCTTGCTACTCTTGACTCTCATATGCCAGAATAGATACGAATGCTGGCCATCAACTTTTTTTCAATTCATAAAATATATACAATTTCGTTTAAATAACATTAATAATACTATAAATATTATATTAATTATTCTCAAATAATTGCATTTATTCGGAAATATCGCCCCATTGAAAAGTTTCTCCTGAACAATTTAGGTGCGCTAACACCCTTGCTTCCACGTTTATTATATGTAACGAATGTGAACACTAGAATTGTATGTATAAGCTGTACAAACGGAAACGGTTCATGATGAGCATTTACAAAACATTTCTCATCAACGCCTTGAGATCATTGCGTATTTCAAGCAAATTCCGAAGTCTTAGGATGTTAAAGAGCAATGTCAAACGTCCCTTTAATTTCATGTTATTATCTTCTTATTTATTTTATAAGAAGAATATTAAAATTCTGAATTACATTTATGAGAAATTCTATGTCATTTCTTCATCAGTTATTATGGAAAGAAGTGAATGTATTTCACGTGATAAACTGAGGAGCTAAAAGATGAGAACATACTCGTATTTTTAATTTAATAAATGAAATGACTTTATGTGCACCATTCGTTTCTCCAACAGAATGTATAGTTCAAACAAATGCTTAACTATATGGTAACATAAAAATATGCATTATTATGCAATGCCCTGTAAACGACAGCAAAATCGATCATATAAATTAAAAAGGGTAGGGATGACACGTAACTAGAAGCAGCTGGAACTGGAGTATAGAAAGAAGCAACAGCGACTCAAGAAATATGGTGTAAGATACCAGCGTGAGAGCTTCCAATCTAACGAATCACCCGCAACCCCGGAGGCAGCTACGGGAGGTGGCTTTTTGTTATCTGTGCCGCGATTTCTCTCCATCCACATCTCTCCTACACATGGCGCAGGGGATGGGTGACGTCAGAAGAAGCTTGCAGCAGGTCACCCCACCCGTACGTAACAATAAATGTCAAGCTGTCCTGAAGCAGGATCCGAACGTCATAGGCTGTGATAGGTGGCTCCAATAACGTCGCCGGGGGGTAGCACAACAGTGTCGAGCAGCGTGCCAAGCGGCCGAAGGAAGAAACTGCGTGGTCAAGGAGAGGAGGTGTGAAAAGAATCCGGTTGCACGATGGACCCGAAGGTTTCCTCTTTGAAGAGGCTATAAGGAATCTATTATCCTAAGTATGGGAATTCAAATCTCATGGATGTTAGGTTTAGGTTCACTAAAGAAGGCATCCATCAAATTCAATTAAGTTAGAGAAATTAAAAATCAATCTATTCTGAGAAATTCCATTAATCTGCAATATAAATAATACAAAATGTGTATTAAAATATTACAAATAAAGCTCAAATACAGTTTTATTTCACAATAGTATTAATATTATAAAACTACAACAATGCCAATAATTTTTGCATTAATCTGTCTTCCGTCTGTTAGAAATTCAATAAAAAGATTCAATAAAAGAAAAAGTTTCCACATCATTTAAGGATTTGCTTCATGGGTTAAGAAACATTCTCGTAATCTACTTTCCGTTCTTTGTAATATTACTTTATACATTGTCAAAACTACTTTATACTCTCACGTCATCCTCACCCTCCTTAAGTTTCTCGATTGCCTCACTGCTTTTTAACACGATATTGGGGCGAAAGCAAAGAAGAGAAATCGCCGTCGCCGCATCACCCACGCGTCGAGCTTCGCCTCATCGCCTTCACTTGCTTTCGTAACTGACACACGAGATGGCGTTCGCGCATGAGCAAAATGGCGTTCGCCGCACCCTACGAACCGAGAAGTGCTAATAAACAGCGACGCGTAGCTTCATCTGCGCTGAAACTACAGCCTTACCATTCTTCTTTCCCTTCTCCTCTTCATCATGGTGAACCATCGCCTGGTGACCATGTGTTCCTCCCTTCAGATACCCAATATCTGGCGCCGTCCGACCGCGAAATTGGGAAACGTCCGACGCCTCTCCACTGACGCTGTCTTCTCTATCATATGCACAAGCTTTGAGAGGCTGTGGGTAGGATGAGGCGGCATTGGAGGCATAAGTGGCGATGCAGGAAGAACAGAAACTGGTGGCGTGTGTAGTTTTTGTGGACATATATGCAAGTGTGAAAAAAATGAAACAGACTGTGGGAGCGCAATTAAGAATTAGATAGATCAGCAAGGACTAAAGCAAAGAAGTAAGTCCCAACGAAATGGTAAAATATTTATTATAATTAGTAAAATGTAATAGTAATTATTTAGGGATTTTCATGACTGTTTATACGTAACAAAGTGCTTCGCACATTCAGTATGGTCGAAATGCCTTGATGACGTGGTATTAGAGGAAATACAGTAAAATACAATACGTTTGGGAGAAAATTGATGGAGCAGAATAATTCATAAACAAGCAGTGCAGTGCGTTACAAGAAAACAGAAAGCAAATCGAGGATAAGTTTGGAGACGGATCGAACGAAGAGTGTGGATGACAATTCGATTAGAAAACGAAGAAAACGGAAATAGAAGTGGCGTAAGGAGATGAACCAGCTTCTGCCTGGAGCGCATGAGACAAAAGAGAAAGGAGCAAAAAGAAATAGAACAGCTGACGTGATGGACATTGGACATTCAGACAACTGAGGCAGAGTGGAATACAAGCAGAAAGCATTTTTTTCATTTTATTTCGTCTGTTTCTTATGTAATACAGACCATTGCCTAGGCAATAACTGCTTGAGAAATATTTGCTTAAGATAATAACTATAATAATACTTAATTGCTTATCAAAGGCAATGTGGTAAAAAATGTTGTACACTCATAAATGTTGCAGGGAAAGCTCCCAAAAATGTTACAAAATTCGAAAGGTCAAATGATTTTTCGTTTGTAAAAACTACTGAAGTGTAGTCAGCATTTCGATATCTTCGTACAACTTTTTTTTGCTGTGGACTTATCTTATTGAAAAAAAAAAGCTCCATACATCAGGTACAAATAAATAAAAAGGAAATAAAAAAATGAGTACGTGGCTTCAGTTCGCGCATTAGAAGAAAACCTGCAATGCAGAGTTCACTTTTATGAAGACCAAACTCATAATGATAATACCTGGATATAATTATAAAATACTATAAGTGAATGAATTAAAATCTAAAAGCTTTCATAAATAAGACAAAACTATAAGTAGGTTGGCTTAAGGAACTCAAACATTAGAACTTTTATCTTCATGCATAATATAAAAAAATTAATTATTTATCTCGTATTTTTGTTACTACACAATAATTTCTTCAAGAACCACACCAAACAGTCCATATTCAGAAATTGTGTCCCTTTTTTGAGAAATGTATTAGCAGATTAATCATATTTACGTAACCGCAAGAGTGAAAAAGATGAGACAAGACACGCGACATGATACATATTCAGAAAAGCTCCACATTCAATGAAAGTTGGAAGGATTTCTTAATTTTACGACAACACTTTAAATTTATGAGTTTGGGTTTATACCGCTTTTGTGTTACTTTAAAAATTCTATTTGTAACTTTTGTGACTTAAATTAACTGTGTTAAATGAAATTTACCCGAACGCGGTTAACGTTTATAAATCGCAAATACCTAACATGCAGACAAATAGTATATTAGGAGTCGTCTGAATTTCATTAAGAAATAATTATCCATAACTGAGATTTTAAAAATCTGTTGGGTCCCTATTTTCCCGCATGAGATGAACATACAAATTTTTAGAATTCACAGATCCCGGTATATTTGAATATCACGTGTGACTTGTAATTCATTAAGAGATTCATTGATTTCGTTCATCTTTTGTTCTTGAATTTGAAAACAATTAAGCTTTATGATCGTACTCTTCATTTACAGAGGTTTCAGCTCAACTATGTCCTCAGGAATAAATTACAAGAAACTCTTAACGTTGACTGAGCCAGAGGTAATCTCGCTATTTAGAATCTAGGAGTTCATGCAGATTCCCCTCGTTCTAATTTCATTTGCTGTTGTCAGAATTGTTTGCCGGAAATGTCTCATCACACCGAATGAAGCTAGAGCGGTGAAAATCTCTGCATTCAGGGATCCTCAGATCGCTTATGCTGGATAGAACTAAGAGGATTTCAGAATCACAACGATCCAAGGATAATGAGATTTTACAGACGTTTCCAAACTTTTGTATTACGTGTGACATTCCTTGTTTTATTTGCACTTTATGTGGTTACATGTACTAATAAATCAATGTACAAGTACGTTTCTATTAATAGTATACAGTCTCACCAAATATTGTAAAAAGAAAAAAGAAACCGTGTAAATATATACCAATTAAACAAGTTATATTTATTAAAAACGTATTTGAAGATTCTTCTAGAAAACAAAGTCATTCGAAACAACTAGTCTCTGTCCATTTGGTGGTACAACTGAGAGTCGATGTGGCTATGACACCTATAGCAAGACGCGGTAGGTGCATGTTGAGCCACGAACGATACGTCACAGTGAAACCATCCTTCTCAGTTAAAGACAATTCTTCACATATTTCGATGAATTCATGTATTGTTTTTTACTTTATTTAAAGGTGGTTTGTATTTCGATCGGTTTTTTTTTGTAATCATTACCGACGTCAGACGGAGCCTGGAAATACTTTTAATCAATTTTCCTGTTAGAAAATCCCTTCATAGAATACAAAGTCTTTATAGCGACCGTTCGAAATAAATAAATAAATTAACTTTATTGTTCTTAAAATTAGTTTTCCAAGAATCGTTTTGCGAAAAATCGAAAGAAAGTAAAGAAAAATGAACATCTGAATGTATTAAACATTTTTTTAAATTAAAACGCACAAATTATTATTACAAAATAATAGAAGTTTAAAGTAACGTACAGACACAAAAAAACTATCGAATGTTGAAAAAACTATTTTATAACTTATTCAAATGATTACTAATTTTTATAGAAACATATAAGCATAATTATTTACATTAATCTCATGTTATGTTGAGATATTAAATAATTTATCATTACAATTGGAGAACACCTGAAGAAAATTCAAATCAATGATTGAAACTTTGTCTTTTTAAACATATTACAACAAATATTGTGAATAGGTCATAAAGGCTTTCATGTATTCATTCTTCAATTACAACCCTAGATCGCAACACATGCGAGTGCTTCGCTAAAAGACATTCCGATTTCGTTGCGGCAACGAAGTGTTGTTAGTTAGGGACTTCGAGACCATCTTATATGATAAATCTATAGTTACAATTCTATGGGTTAAATATCAAATCTATTTTCAACATTTATATGATTCTTAGCTTTAGACCCCGGTAATAGCTGAGAGATTGAGGTATAGGATGGAGGAAGATTGTACAACAAAATGAAAAATGGAAATAGCATTATTTATGAAATATTACTATAAACAATGTTTTAATAGAACATACTCCAAAATTACATCATTCCTATCAAACGTACGGGTACTAATACATTTATACGAGGACGGTCAATAAATACATTTATCAAATCAGGAAATATATTCAAATAAGCACGTATTTCATAAATGATTAAAAAATTACTGGAAACTTCGAATAATATGGTTCTGTACTCTCCAAAAGAAATCAAGGGACCATCCCATAAATTTGATGCAGGTATCCGAAGAAATCTTACAGAAAACTCCGCTTCGAAATGGCTCTGCGGAAAGTGTCGTAAAGATTGCAATATAACAGATATAAATAATAATTTATCATATTATTTACAAAGATATAATAAAAACAGTCCTGTATTATAGCCCTGAAGAAGAATTCAATAAAAAACGATAACTAGTTAATTGGGTATTTATTAGCCAAGTCCTAAAGATTATTAATATATAACAAATTATTGTTACTACGAGTTTAAGTTACAACTTATATTTTATTCAGTTACTTTAAACAAGTATTATGTCTAATATTTTCTTAAACTTGTCAGTTCGTACTAACACGGTGCAAGATGATAAAAATATGCAAATTAAAAAACGAGTGAAATGTACATTAACAGAAAGATATCTTCGAGGATTAGCCAACAATAAAAAAAATTCTTTCTTTTACAACGCCAACGTTTCCGCGATTTATTTTGCCTTCATCAGGGCTGCAATGAACATACACAATTTACATTATTTATAGTACACTTCGAAACATCTTATCATTACAAATAATATATCGATGGTTACTCCCTATCTAACTATGTAAACTGTTACAAACACATACCCAAAAAATATTATTATGCAAAACCACATACCTGTATTCTATTCAACCACACCATCATCAATATCCTCCAGCCATAACCTCCGAACACACTACATCTCTACAACCTTCCTGATGTAGGTCAAACACAAAAATGGCAATTCATAAGTTCAGTCATAGATAAACAACCCAACAACTGCTGCAAACACATTTGTCAATAATATTTTTGTACATATTACTTAAATTGTTGGTATCAGTTTGTATATTACAAGTTCTATCACTTAACTTAGTGATATGAACCATTTCTTTTATTAACCTTTTTTTGTAATTAGGTTCCACACATAAAATTTTGCATTTTGAAAATCAAAACTATGTTGATTTGCGAAAGCATGTTTTGCTAAAGCACACATGGGTTGAACCTTCTGTACATTATTGTAAAAATGTACATTATTGTAAAAGCTTGTTTAGTACCTGATGCTAAACTGCGTGCACGGTCGTACTCTGAGCAATGCAGAGTTTAAATGGCTGGTTTCATTGTCAACGTTCGTTTGAGACATTTAAAATAGCGATATAGTTTAAAAGAAAACTGTGCTTATGAGTAATTATTTGAGGATCGTTGTGGACTATTTAAAACATTTTTATATTTCTTTATCAAACTGAAAAAATACAAAACACTCTTATTTTGTGTTGTATGCGACATAAAGAATTAGTTCTGTGGAAATTATTATTATTATTTTTTGTGGTCAAGAAATTTTCATCAAGTGGAATGGCGTAGCTATTCTTTCACTCGAAGACATCTTTCAGTTTCTATCCTGATTGTCAAGGTGGTGCTTTTCGATGTTGAGAGTCTCGTATACAATCGGATTGTTTTATCCCTGTATGAACTATATTTTCCATTTGGTAGTTTTAAAAGTTCTTTTTTCTATATTGGTAAGATATAATATAAGTTCCAGACTTAGGTCAAAGAGAATTATGTAAATAATACTCGGGGCCGACAAATAATTAGTAGTCCCATCCCAAAGTTAATCGACGAATGAAACTAATATTTCATATTTATTTATTTATTGTAACGTCATATTTTGATTCTCATTAATAAATTTGTATTATTTAAGCTGGAAATATTAAATAGTATATTTTTGTTATTTTGTAATATTTAATATTATAATAAATGATTTCCAAGAGTTATGAACGACGGGGTAATTCCGAACGTATTTTTATTATTTTCTCTCACCGGACCTGCCACGACAAATATTGAGTCTGTCAGCAATGATTTATAACACGAAGTTGTTCTCTCAACGTTCGATGTAAAATGAAAATCAAATCAAAACGGTCTTTATTTACATAATCCAAAAGAAATAAAATACTTAAAGATTCTCATTATTATATTATATTGCCCTTGATAATGATAATTCAGCCCTTGATTGCCGTGGGCTGTGCATACTGTACCCAGGTAATTTACTCTTAACGAATTTCTAGTTGCATTGACGGGTAATCGCGACTGAATAATTATTAGGTAAAAAAAAGCGAATTAGTAAACTATAATAATAATAATAATAATAATAA
>NNCF01128179.1:240616-259382 GCA_002313205.1 Laupala kohalensis | reverse complement strand
TGCTAAGAATTCAATTTGCTATAATTTTGGTTTATCAAATATTCTTAAATGCGTTTTGGCATACTATTCACTCAGGCATAAGACCATCCATTTCTTATTTATTCACTTCTGCTTGAACAATAGTTATTTCTACGAGTTATCAGGTAGGGATAGCGCCATATGTGATAGCGCGCTGGTCAGTGTTCATAAAATGTTTTAAGATGAGTGTGGATTTCAATCGTGCGACGTTTCAGGCCGCGAACTGAGGTAATCACACCGCCAAGTAAAGTAAAGTAAAATGACAGGAGGAGTCTTTTTGAGGAAATTGCAAAGTGAGAGTCCATAAAAATCAAATTTTTAATATTTCATTCCTCACTTCATAGGATTCTTTATCATACATTTCCGTTTTACATTATTTTCTTCATTAATTTCATTATTTTTTAATATAATTTGTTCATTTTTTTGTGATTTTACCTGATATACGTTTTTCTATATCGATTGTTCATTCTTTTATCCTACTGATACTCGCGGAGAAAAAGCCTTGTTTTTTACTTAAAAGGGTAAACAAATTGTAAATAAAATATTTTTTCAGTTTATTTTATCAAATTAGAAAACAAAAATCATCTTCAGATTATCAGGTTTTCTGTGCAGTTGTACAGATCGGTAAGTTAAAAAATCAAAACAATTGTCTTTTGATTTTTCATTCCTTTTGAAATTTCCAACCATTCACAAGAATGATCCTTTTTGACGATTTCATTACCTTAAGCAGTTCACCTGCAGGTGTTCCAGAGATGGAAGAGGAATCAAGATGAAAGCTATGGAAGGTGAGTGCGTGTTTCGCCTGTACTCTGCGTGCTCCAAATATTTTGCGTGGAGATGCAAAGGCGTCGCCCATGCATTTCGTGTCGCTGCTCAAGTGTTAGGGCAACGAACCGTGATTCTTCCGAGTCGTGTTGCTCAACTTCTCGAGAGTGTCGGCCCTGATGGAGATTAGATAACCCTCTTGAGAGGCGTTCGTAAGACCGGAGTATTTGCTCGCTCAGGTAATTTGAAGGAAATGTGTTGAAGATTTTCTTTCTCGCCTTGGACGAACAGACTTGTGAGCAAAAGTAAAGGAATGTGTCACAGAGTGATAAATGAGTTTCGTTACCTCGTTTCTGCCATACTACTTCCGTTTTGAGTCACGACGTGGAAATATGTTTCTTTATACATCACATGAAATGAAGATGTATATTTCGTAGCCTTTCTCTACAAAAAAGACTTTGAGGGCAAAAAATTATGCAGTTTCGTCATTTCGTGACTCATTGTTACAGCCGAGTCAGAGTTCTTTTAGAAAATTTTCTCCGAGACTATCAAAAAATCTAGGGCGAGCAGCCAGAAACATAGAAAGAAATTCCGTAAATTTGTGAGATGTAGGAATTAAGAATTCGTGATTTTTATTATTGATGAATAACACAAATTTGAAATGAAGAACGAAGAATGAAAAATTGACACCGAAGATTGAGACACATAACATCAGGTTTGATATTTTTAAACAAATGAATTTCACCCATTAACAGTTTTTTTTTTATTTCTTCACATTGAATCAACCGCTAAAACTCAGAATAAAACACTTTATCGAAGTATCAGGGCGCATTTGGTTCCTTATCTCATTGACGGTTATTCATCAGCCTGGTAGATTTTTCAACCGGGACTACTGCAATTTATGACAAAGAAAATTTCATCGATACTGCAATTAATTATCGCATCATAATACCCCTTTTATGTAAACAGGATTCTTGCTAGTTTTTTCTTTACATTCAACATTTCTGTGCAATATATTGACATAAGGCAATTTGATAATAATAAATATATATGCAATAAATGCACAAAAATTCTGAATTTAAAGGAAATATTCGAAAAATATTTCTTTTTTGAAAATATTTAAGTTTTATTTTCGAAATTTTACATTTTTATACTGACTAATCCATACGTACATATGTGCATTTTGGGATTCAAGCAAATAATATACATGCATGAACATATTGCAACAAATATTTGCACATATATAGGAGTGTATATTCATGAATACTGCTAAAAACGCTTCAAAATGCATATTTTGATTTCGTTATCTCAGTGTATATGTGTGTATAAATACACACATGCACAAATTTACATCCAAATACTTGGTAGTACATGAACAAACACTTACATACTCATATTAAGTGTTTTTTACTGCACAACAATCAGTCTAAATTATTCAAAAATGCTAATTTCTCGTATTATCGCAAAAATGCCTTAAACGAAGAATTACGAGAAAAGGTCTCAAATTTGAGCACTCATGTCTCGGTTTCTGTGAGTCTGACGAAAAAAATACTTATAACCAAACTTATTGCAAATTTTGTCAGGTACATGTTTAATTTTTAACTTTATTTTTATATCTTTCGTAGTTTTTGAGGTATTTACAAAAAACGTTTTGCGGCCCATTTTGACCCTCCTGGAAGGTGTTGGAGTGCCCGATTTTCTTTCCCCATTAAAGTGACCCCAAAACCTAATTTTCTGCCAAGTTTCGTGTCTGGAGGATATTTGTCCATATTTCCAAAATATCAGCCTTTATTCAATGGTGGAACACTGTTGTTGTAAATTTTTACGATACACTACTGCAATAATCAAGCATGAAACTAGTATCATGCATTGCTGAAATAATTGCTACAAAATACATCACAAAATACAAACAAAAATTTATTTAAAAATTTTTAATAAATTTTTGGTTTAATAAACTCTTGAAATAGCGCTAAAGAAATTTCCCTTTTATGATCATTCACATTTATCAGTTCGTTTTTCTCACTCGTCTTCTGTTCGCAGAGCATCCCCTAGTACATTTCGCCATGTTACCGTCCCAACGCATCTTCCCCTACTCCATCACCGAGTCCGTATCCGCGTCGCATTAAATGATGGATCACTGCTCCCCCACCCCCTAAAACTGGAACACGGCCATGAAGTGAACTGTCACCTCTGACTTCCGTACTTCCTCGTCTCCCAATGTCTATAAACTTCTTCCGGGAAGGTTAAACAGGGAACTATTTATTTCTCGGAATTCACCGTCATTATGATGCATCTGAGGGGATATAGATTATTTCTTGGAGATGACAGTAATACGAAAAGAAATAACTGTTTTTACTTTCTCATGCGTAGTATATAGAAAGTATTGTAAACGTGAAAAAAATTCGAATTACGAAAATATCTGTTTTGGCGATCTCTAATTCTGAAAAAGTGGTTTTAGGCGTAACGTCTGTCCGTCTGTCCGTCTGTCCGTCTGTCCGTCTGTCCGTCTGTCCGTCTGTCCGTCTGTCCGTCTGTGCGCAGCGATTCTGAGTAAACGGATAAATCAATTTAATTAACATTTTGTATTTACGGTAGAATTTACTTGTTGCTGTTGCACTTGCCCTATTTTTTCTTTTACTTTAAAACAGCTCCAACGATTTTGCTTAGATTTTCTGTACGTAAATTACAATCAGTTTGCATTACATCCGCATTAGCGGTATTTCGCTGGAAAGTTTCTTATAAATGCAGTAAAATAAATTCTGTCTGCTACACTTACACATTAGGTTACTGTTTCAAGAAACTTGAATAATATTTAGCAGAGTAAATGAACTAAGTAGACATAGAATACACTGTTCGTAAATAATGTAATGCAGAAAGAATGTAATGCAGAAAGAAATGATGATGATAAAATACATAGGAACGCACTGCAGATACGAAAATACTTAGATATTTGTCTACAACATTTACATAACACTTTTACGATAAACATCAGACTGAGATGTCACTATATGTTTTGAAATAATATTCTGAATATTTATTTTACTTTCAAATTTCAAATAAAACACAGTAATATGTTCTCCTAGCGACTTTGAGGATGAATAGAGCACTGGAAGATGACCAAAATATAGAGGACCACACGCCAGAAATAACCCTTTCACTATAGATTTTTTTTCTCACTCTATGGTGCAGACGGAGAAACGTGTATTTGAGAAAGTATGTGCAATGGTTTTGCACCAATGGTTTTCCTTTTGCCTCTCTGGGTGTAAGAAGTAATTCCTTGTACAAGAACTTCGTCGATCCTTTCATTTACTATTCCATTACATACACGTTAGACTGTGGTTATTAGCAGATTAGCTTCACGTTTTAACTCTTTCAGAACGTCTTCTTCGTGACACTCTGGTGCGTTTCGCACTTTTTAAAGTTGATTCAAGGATAAATATGAGTTTCTTTCCCAATTATTTTATGCTTTCGAAACAACTTCTTTGCCTCCGGGCACATTGGTTTTTCGCAAATCTACTGACTAGCTTTACATGAGTTCCGAGTCTATTCAGGCACAGTTCGTTAGCTTAACATTACGTCACTTCTGAAACACGTTCTATTTCACATTTATTTGTTATTTTTATAATCGGTAAATAAATATGACACTTATTAAGCAGATAAGATATAAATTTCTTTTTTTTAAACTTAACAGTGAGCATAGTACGTTTATCAGTATAACATTCTATTATTATATCGAAAGTTGTGATTATTGTATATCTATTAAAATATATTCCCAAGCAATTATTATTAAATGTATGCATTGTAGTTTGTTGCAGTATTTTACTCTTATATCGTATGAGTCTCTTGTACCCTGTGAAACCAACAAATATCCACGCATTTACCAGGAGTTTAAGATGGAATCTGGGATGTATGGGAGACACACAATCTCCACGTCAAACGCAACGTACGTCTTACGCCAGCGTGTAGTAGGATTTCATTACAGAAGTAAATTAAGTGCCACGAGCTTCGCACTCATTCCCCTCCGCTCAAAGTCAACCTTCAGTCCTAATAGACGTTCTTCCATTCATTTCAGTTCGTCATTCTTGTTTCTTTCGTCGTTCTCCCAACTCTCTTCCTTAGAACAGGGGTGTTCAACTTTTCAGCATCACAGAGTCATTTTGGACCACACAAAACACACCGGTAACTAATGAACAAAGCGATGTAGAATATACAGAAAATTATGTCATTTAATCATTGTTAACATCATTATAATAAAGCGACAAGCACCACATTTTGTTATACACTTTTAAGGTGCTTAATGTAACTGTACTGTATTACAAATTAGCTAAGCGAGTAGCCCACGATTCAAATATGTGTGTAATCACATTTTTTATATATAATATTGTAATATTTATTTGCATTTTGACACTGAGTATTTAAACGTTAAAGACAGATTTTTCGGTTATCAATCATAGATGGCAGCACTGTTTACGGAAAACGTTCAAGTTAACAGCAGTCAGTTATGAGTGGTCACAAATGAGGTTATGTCTGGTAGTGTCTTCACGTAAGCATTGAAATTATTATAACACAACGGCAAGCACGTTAATTTCTTATACATTTTAGAACATTTAATGCACTCAAACTCTAATAAAAATTAGCTCACCCTCTAGCCATTGACTCAAAGGTGTGCGCAATTACAATTTTATCGCACATAACGACACATAGCTGTCGATGTGAGGGAGATATTCACCCTTGGATCTCGAATCGGACGAAGATCAGAATAGCGTCTGGGAGAGAAACCTATCGAGCTTAGTGGGGTGAAACGAGTCAATTGAATAAAATAAAACGAACAACAAATAAACAATAAAATATAATATGAAAATCAACAAGAGCTATGTCTAAAAATATGATTCTTGAAGATGAATTATAGGTTTAAAATTTATAAAACCATAAAAAAATGGCATTCGAATGTCGAGCGCTCAAACCTATTATTTTATTTTAATTAACGGTATTTATGCAATTTATATTTTTTCTACCTAAAAAATAGTATTATAAAACTAATTAGAAAGGTTCCAGATTTTTTAACACGCTAATGCAGTGCGCTTATAAGTAGCAATACTCATTGAATTAAAACAGCTGAATCTGTTTTAACATGCACCATAGGTTTCATCGATTTCTTAGGTTTTATCACGAATTCTTACAACTATTGATGGTGTCCTACTGTATTTGGGACCAAACGGCGCATCTATATTGTCGATCAGTAACTAATCACATAGACGGAACTTGAGGCTTAATATAAATGAATATAAAATATTATAATAAAAGGTTATAATAAAATTTAGTTTGTAGTTATTGTTGTTGAGATTTCAACTGCAATATCGCAGTCGTCAAAAGTAAAACTCCCCCCCTCAAAAAAAAACACCCTATATGATTCACGAAGGGCACAATTGTTTAGCCTCGGCTCAAGGTGAAGCGGAATGTGGTCCATCACGATCAGATCGATTTGAGTCCAGACATTTTCGATATTCATTTACTAACTGGTTCAGTAGGCCTGGAAGTCTGACCAGATGTTATATATCATGTAAATCCTATGGACTGGGATTCGAACTCTGCCCGCCCAGTCAGTGTTTTATCCACTATACATAAAAATCTGAAGATTGACGATTTTATGTTCGACTGCAAACATAGCGCATGAGACCCATGTGCTGCAAATTGGACAGACCTGATTCTCTCGTTCACTGCGAAAAGTACTACTTCTGAGGAACGGCAAGGTGTTCAGGGAAAGACTCGGAACGAAATTATTAGACGATCTTCATTACTGCTTTAACTACACGTTTTAGTGAAATGTTAATTTCAGATTACATCCCTCGCAAACCATTGTATGAGTTTACTGCTCTGTATTTAATTTTGACTTAAAACATCTCGTCAGTAAAATCTCATATTGCTTTGAGATGAAATCAAAAGAAACGCTATTTGAAAGTGAAAAAGAAATTGAATTTCATGTTTTTTGTGTAGAATTTTTTATTTTTTTAGAAATGAACTCTTGTTGTAATTCTAGGATATTTTTACTAGATATTAATTTTAGTCGAGGAAACTATTTTTGTCAGATACTAGAAAACTTTCTAGAATGTTTTGTTGCTTCCACTGTAACAGAGTTAGTTGAACATATCTTTTGTGTGTGTTTCAAAGTAGGATAACACTAGTTTCCTAAAAAATATTGATTCGAAAATAAATCAAATTTTCCGGATTTCAATAAAAATGTACTGTACACTTCATAAATTTTGTTTAAAATTAGCAAAAACACCATCGTGTTTATCCATAACGTTTCACTTCATGAATTTGTTCGAATTTTTCAATGGATTTAATAAGAGCATTGGTATTATGAATTGTTTGAGACGTTTGAATAAAAAAATGAGAATGTACTTATAATGAGAGAAGTTGACTTCCTAATTAATGGTGATATAAAATAGTGTGTAGTAAGAAGTAACTTGTGTTCTGAGCATAAGTTCACTCACGGATTTTGATGTGAAATCTCATCAAGATGATACCTTTAAAGTTATTTACTCAACGTTTAAATTGAAGTTAAGGATTGAGAACACTTCATTGTCACTTTTGTTTGCTCATACTCCTACTGAAGAACAAAAATATTTTTCGGAATTTTGACAAACTTGTCACTTTACAGTATCTTGTACAAATTTTAAATATTCAATTCATTTCAATTCACATCTATTGAAGTTAATAACTATGAACTATTTGATATCATGATTTAATGCTTACAGTGCTTTTTACCAATTACTGGGACACCCATGTAAATTTCGGCGAGCTTAATAGATTTAATTAGGTACTGCAGACTAACGAATACGAATGGAACTTCAATGATAAGTTTATAGGTGCCAGACTATGCTTCCATGAAATTTGATATTTTCATCATTAGTCTTCACTTCATGAACCCAATAAAATCGTTAAATACGACCAACACACAAAATTACAAAAAATACCAGCAAATGAGTACGTCCCGAGAGATTCGAAACAGTGTAACTCCATCAGAGAGGAATTTTCGTTTGTGTGTTTTTTTAAATATTTTTGAATCAGTCATTGCTGTAAGATGTGACCAAACAGTAATTACCATAACGAGCCGTTCACTAATTTGATCTCTCTTCACTGTGGCGAACGGTAATCGGAAAAAGTAATTCACTTGCATCCGGAGACCTCGGCGCTCTCGCGATGTGATTTGGAGAAGTGGAGATTCCTCTCAGTGTTGGAGCTGGCTCCATGGGCACACGGGAACCGTAAAAAAAATCCTAAAACCCGAGCAATCATGGGGCGGTGCGGGAGGTAATTATATTTTAATCTGCGGGTCCGCCATTCCCCTTGCCAATTTATTTACGATTAAAAGCTCACAAGCGATCACATGCTATCGGAATGGAAGTAGTGCTTGCAGGCATACAAGCGCAGGTTTCCCGATTGAAACTGAATTACAAGTAATTAGTTTCGGACCTGACAGTTATCAAGTTACTATGAATATTAAGTGAAGATAAGGTCAACAGTGATTGGTCGAGGAAACTGAAAATGTTTGATTAGGGTAATGATATTACATGATTTAACAAACTTTTATTGCTTCAATTAGTTCATTATTTTGGTAAGCTTGTATCTCGCTGCTCTAATACAGATGCAATTCCATTTTTATCATCTAATTTCGCCAACAGAATACGATGCATACATTTGGGTGTCTAACGTTTTACCTGAATTCAAAAAAATATTCCGATTCCTTTAACAATTTTGTCCCTGAATATACCCTAGTCTTCTAAAGTTTGATCGTGTTACTAGGCTTCAAAATCTAATAAATAAGAAGTAAAATAATGATGAACTCTCTGAAGAAACCACAATACGTTCTTGGAACAAACTTCCTGCTCAACTAAAATCTCTATCAACTTATTATAAAAACGTGTAATGATTTAGAGAGTAGCCTATTTCACTCCAACCCCGAAAATTTCTAAATTAAAATTCAATTATCGGCCAACAAAACTTTCAGAATTATATGTATTAATTTTAATTTTATTCGCTCTTAACGTTAGTTTGGCGAATCACCAGGATTATCATTTGCTTTCCTCCTCAATAGCACAATCGCTGATAAGCGAATAGATCCTTGAAGCCAGTGTAAATGATGAAAACATTAAAATATGACAAGTCATGTTATCACAGTGGTTCAATAAATTTAATAGCGATATACTTGAACATACGTATATGTATATACACTTGATATGGTCTTGTAGCTTCACTCACGTGATTTTTAGTATTCTTGTTCAGATAAATCTTCTTAATTTTCTACTAATTACGTACTAATTTTTAGTAAATTTTCATTATTTAGTGTACTGTTGAATTCTAGCTTTTAACTAATGTAATCAAGAAATAATAATTTATTTCTCGAATCTTATATCTAATTAATATTTAATTTATGATTGAGGGACAAAACATATCATTCATTGAATAAAATCTCTATTTCTGAGCTCCAAGAAATCATTCAGTACCTTCAACCTTTGCTCTTCTGCTCTGGAAGTGGTATCGTAGACAAGTATCGAGTGGTAATTTNATTTTTAGTAAATTTTCATTATTTAGTGTACTGTTGAATTCTAGCTTTTAACTAATGTAATCAAGAAATAATAATTTATTTCTCGAATAGTGAAGTAGATGCATATGGCACTCCAGACATTCCAACATCCAAATAGCCATTTGTGTATATATACAACAAATTGCGAATTATTTAACGATTTATGTTTATTGTTTGCGACCCGTGGCGTAGTGGTGACGCTGGTTCAAACCCTGTCTGATCCAAGTAGAATTCAAGGTGTTGGACGAAGCGGTGTTCGCAGTAGGTTCTCCCGTTTCCCCTGTCTATCATTCCACCACAACATTCACTCACTATCGTTCACCCCCACGTCATTTATTCGTTCATCACCCGCCTCGGGGAGGTGCGACAGGAATGGCAACAGACACCCTAGAAATTCCCCCGACACATCAAAGTAGGAGGTATCATATCATCCCCATCTCCGACCCCTACAACTAGGGATAAGGAGTTAAGGTTCAATCAACAAAAACAAAACTTTGACAGTGTGTAACGGTAATACATATCTACCGCTTAAAACTGGTGTACAATGTTTAAGATGAAAAATAAATAAATCGTTTTTAGGATGAACTAATAACCGACAACGATGATGTACTGGTAGCGTCTTCGTCTTCACGAATATAAGCAGTAGAGCGTATACCGCTCGGCCAAGCTAGGTGAGGATTTCAGCTTAAGTTTCCCTTACATACTCCAGACAAATGTACCGTAAGGTCGCTGAGAACCCAATATCTCTCCTTAATTCCCTCTCCGAAGTCCAACGGTTAGGTGGAAGAGCAGGACTTACGGTCTGAACTTCGCCAAAAGGTACTAATAAACAAATAACGCTAAGCTGCGTGTGTTTTGATGATCATAAAATGTCGGGTTTTTTTGTGTGCTGATTCTAAATCTGATTATATTATTAAACTGTTGTGTATAGTTTTTTGTTTTTATTTTTGAAAATCAACGTAGAAAATAAAAGGTGTAGTGTCGGTTTTATTTTGATCAGAGGAATATGTTATCATACCCACCCGGCAGTTAGGCGACAAATAGTCAGTCATTGATGGTGACAAACAGTTATTGCTGACTTACTACAGTACTTTGAGAACATATTTGAGTTATCTCCAGTTTGATTAGAAATTGGATCAGGGAAGTGACTCAGTAAACCAAGTGTGTTTTGTTGTATTTATGGTAGCTATGTTATTGTAAAGCAAAGCATATTTGTAAAAAAATGTATTACGCATGATTTGGCATAGGAGGATTTGGGGATCAAGAAAAAATTTGGAATGCCAAACATGTGCCAGGGATCTTAGACTATGGACCGGTAAGAAAAAATCAACCGCTTATGCTTTAGAGGGAGCCAAAAAAACATGTACATTATTATTTTTGCATGATGAACTTTGAAGACCATAACGCTAAAAATAAGAAAGATCTAATGATTACAAATATTGCGGCGGTCAAACGACCGGTTGCTCATAATGCATCACTTCACTAAGTGCCTTTGAAGATGTTTAGTATATTATTCAGAGTTGTCAAAAAATGAAACTGACGATGAAAAATACAATCAGAAAGAAGAAAATAGTTCCGTAAGAAACAGTAGGAACCAAATGGTTTAGGCTTCCTTTAACGAAAATGTGTCCTATTTGGGTGGGTGGGGAGGGGAGTAAGGGAACTACAAAACTATGATTACGACAATGTTACAAAATTTCATGAAATTAGGCTGTAAAATGAGTGAAAATCTTTATTTTCTACATTCCCTCATTGACATTTTTTCACGAAAACCTAGGAAATGTCAGCGAAGAACAAAATTAATGTTTTCATCACGGCATAATAGACTTAGAAAAGTATCACGGAAGGTGGAATGCTAGCAGGATGGCTGACTGTTATATCCTCAACAGAAATGACATTAGGGGCGATTATCAAGGGGGAAAAATTAAATTCACCAGAGATAAAATGTACATGTTTTGTTCTATCATTTAACTCTGCTTACCCAATATTTAGAGTCAGTATGGCTAACCCTTTAAGGAAGTTGTGTGTTCGTAACAAACATTTTACAATCATTTTGTCCTCCTCACAATGATTAGCTACTAAAAGTACATTTTGGCCATTTTGTACTCTAATCCTTCTAACATAATAGTCAGAGTATAAAAAGTAGAGTACGCTAGGTAATAGCTAGAAAATTTAATTTTTGAGTTTAAATTAATGTGAATTTGCATATGTTCAAAAATATTGATTTGTGTAAAAATTTACGTGATAGAGAAAATAAACTGACAAATCTGAAATTGCAATGGAAAATACTAATTGTTTTACCTTCAATTAAAAAACCTCTCAACAATTTCAAAAATGCATCGTAGTGTTATTACTGGAAGCACGGAAAACTCGATGAAAGCCATGAAAGCAATTATTGAAGCTTGTTTGTATGAAATATTTATTAGACGTGTTAGCTTTCGAAAATATATTGATGACATTTCCATTTTTATTGCCAAGTATAGAAATCGTTCGCTCATTTTGTGTAAAGTATCTCTGTAAAACGTACCTGTCTCACTAGAGCAATTGAATGTACCTCCTAGTAATTAGCATGAACCAACCCAGAGCGTGGTATTTCCTCTTGAATCCACTATACTTCTTCGAAGCGTCTAACATCACAACGTTACTGCAGCAGACCAGCCACTCATCAATTTGCCAAACTAGGGACGTTCCAAATTTCTGGAATTCCGAAATCAGTTCGAACACCTGTACTCAGGATCTGCTCCCATTGGTTCGCGGATGAGGGTCTCTTCCAGTCGACTTCCCCTATTTCCTGCGGCCAGTGGGAACGCGCAAGGAACCGGGCGCCGGAAGCGCGTCCAACATTCCGCCAACTTGTGCGGAAGGGCGGAGAGTGCAGTGGATTCCGGCGCCCAAGTTCGCCATTAGTCTCAGTCGTAAGCCGGACATGGCGGTGGCGGGAAGGACCGCGCCGGTGCGTCGACGGTGACAAGGACGTTGCGGTGGCTGACAGTGCGGCGCACTGAGGTCTCCTCCTTACCACTGCTTCTGCCAAAGGAAGAAGGTCGGGAGGGGAGAGAACGACCGCGTTCAAGTGATTGCCCCGCCCGCGGCGTAGACGGCTGCTGGCGACAACGGGGAACCCCTGAGGAGTAAGTGAATTATAGCCGAGCGGGAGTTTCCCGAGGTCGCAAATGTTTGTTGACTGCGTTGATGAGGAAGGAGATCAAAAGTTCGCAGAACGATGAAACTAGATCGAACTTACTTTCGTTGTAGTGTGTAATTAATTGCATGGAAATTATTTCATCGAAATTATTCATCTAAGTGTTTCACAAGTGATACGAAATAGGACTTATGACAGGAAAGCACTAAATTATGCTAAATAAATGCCCTTCCATTCAAAACACTTTGAATGTAACTGGTCATGTAATATCCTCGTTTATTTTGCAGATCTGAATTACACCTACTCGAAGATAATGTGGCCACTATTTAATGGAAAAGGAAAGTAGCCATTATGAAATAATTTTCAGGTTTGAAACTTTATTTTCACTTTTGAATTAATAAAATACAATTTCTAATTTTCCAGTAATAAACATAAGAAGTATTATAACTCACTGCAAACGACATTACACTAAGAAAACATACTGAATTTCCTTAAATAAATTGTACGTTTTGAGATAAATTAAAACAATAGTGTTAGCACAGTAAAAATATTAAACTGTTAAAAAAAATTAAAATACCTATTAAAGACATTAAGACAAATAAACAATAAGCTTAAGTTATCTTAGCGAACTACCATGTTTGAAAACACAAGGTATGAATTCCAGAAAGTGATTTATTCTGAGGTAAGGAAGAATCAAAAATTATTCAATGACTCATAAAAAATCTTATTCGGTGTGGCATACGCTGAGTTATCAAAAATAAGGAAACAATTTCATATATCTAGTACAAAGACATATTGTTTTAATTTGGAAGAGTTTAGTAGAAGAAAATAAAGTACTTTGTTTAAAGGATATAAGAAAATTCTTGGCTTATTTCCATATTATATTCAATGTTCAAAACACATCAACATAAATGAAGTTGAGAAAGAGCGTAAGAGACCATCCTTCTTGAATATTGAATAAAGTTCATATTCGTAGATTCTGAAACTGGAATAAAAAATGTTACTACGTTGTTGTTTGCAAAGAGGGAAATTCAATAACCTACTGTGAAATGTAACCCGACTGCCCTTCCTCCACTATCAATTCAAAACGATAAAATCATTAATCTTCAATAGTTACGATTTCGTGATGCAGCATTTACGATGGTGTCAAGAGAGAGATTAGCTTTGAAATCACATACCATCCGAGTACAAAGGAAAAAAAAGTGGAGTAATAACTCTGCATTTTCTGTAATCGAATATTTTACCAAATGATAGTCAATATGGAAAAATATCGAGGACTCTATCATAAGGGAATAATATACTAATTTACTGAGGTTTCAGTTATATTCCATTTTCGTGGTAGAATTTATTACCGTAAACTGCAAACTTAAAAAGGCTTCCAACTAAACGCAACGTTGAGAAAGGAAATAAACAAAAAATAAAAATACACAATATCCCTTGTATATATAATTACTTTTTTAGGATATATACAAGGGATATTTTTTAGGTGTTTTTCCAAACACTATATTGTCACTCATAAAATATATTTCATGCAAACGACGTTGAGCAAATCTTTGCTTTTAACCCTTAACGAGATATAACGCGGAGAACGCGCTGAATGAAATAGACTTCGCTATAATACTGTATAAACACAATATGGATATACACGATCAGTACACTTTAAGAAGTATATTGTATATTCCTAATGGTAATATATAACGACTAAAATATTAATCGGAATGTACCCATGAGTGTTACTGCGATATAAAAATACCATTGTATGTCATTGTCTCAAATGCTGCTAAGTACTCGTGAGCAATGAATAAAACCTGATATAGTATTCTTAGTAAAATGGTAAGAAAAATATACAAAACGTTGAAAATCGATAAACAATTATAAGGAGGGACACCAATGGTAATCATGGTTGTCGCTATGATGCTAACGTGCAGTGACTCCTATTTTGTTGACTGAGGTTTCATGTCGTTAATGTTCAATTATATTTTTCTGATATGTTATCCTAAAATCTGCTGTGAAAATCCCTTCTTTTTCTCGCGAGTGGAGCAAAATCTGCGTGGACTCAGGCCCCATCTGATATGGTAAGAGTACGACAAAATATGTTTGCAAAAATTTGAAAATGCGGAGGGGTAGATAAAGGGAATTATTTTTATAAGCATGGTTAACTAGGGAATAAACTATATCACTTTAAAAAGTAATTTGAATTCACCAACTACTTCAAGCTTCATAAGTGAAAAAATTAAAAGAGTGAGTCTTGGTCCCACTCTACCAATTTATTCTACTAGTGCAGTCAAGTACTCTCTGAAACCGACCTCTTAATAGTTTAATTTTTACTCCTCAAATCGACTGTTTCATATTAAAATTATCGGCAACTTCAGAATGAGTTTTAAAGAATTAAAAAAGGAAGAAATATTTAAAATTATCCATTAAATAACTTGTAACACACAAACCAATTTAAACAAATCATCAGAAAAGTATTGGAATTGCAAGAAGTGTTAATTTCATCATAAAATACCTGATATCCATTTATTCTATTGTTTTGTCACGATATTCTGATCGAATTAATTGACCGCATGTAATAAATATATCACACGACGCAACTAGGCTATGCGCCATAAACGCTAGGCGAGAGGTTTAGGTCAGATAAATTGATGGAGAGTAGGAGACGGAGCATTTTGTTTTATTTTTAGAGTTCATTGTGATAGTTTATCGAGATCAGTTGTGCGCGGTGCCCACCTCTGATGGTTGGATCCGAGGTTGGCGCGTTTGGTCTAAAGGTCGTAATCATCATAAATAAATACAGTAACTTGTACTTATTTGCATTACAACTTTGACAAAAAAATAATTCCTCGCCGGTCATTTAAGCGAAGTATTTGCAATTATAATTAATGGTGTAAAATATTGCGTCTTATGGAGAAAGCACTTATTTTCAAAAAAATACAAATTTTTAATCACGAATGTAAGGGAAATGGACTTCTATTTGTAGTGAATTATTCCTAGTATTTCTACATCACTTTTCTCTACAGGTCACCGGACATTTGAGAAAGATATTTGATTTTTTTTTCGAGGCGAGATGAATAAATTACGATACCGTTGCAGTCGTCCGCAATACATTCACGAGCTCTTATTAATTTCAAACTAGTTAAGCGATTCCTGAATATTGTTCGTAGTATTCTATAAACTAATTGAATCATGTTTTTCTTCGTTATTATTAATTTTGTTGTGCTTTAAAAGAATTAGAATAAAAATAAAGAAATAAATTACACCTCTCGTTGATTTGACCAACTTCGAGAGCTGGTTCCACCTTAAGATTACCCCGTCTCTGTAAACAACACCTGTGACACTATCTCATCATCACTGAACTACTGTGCGCGTGAAGAGTTAGTGAGATGTGCTTATATGCATTTGTTGAACAGCTTCTCGCTATATTCATTGACAAATACATATGAGTCGTGTTCTTGCATCATTACTTTCACTTACTCTGATCGAGGTACGTAACTCTGGAAGCTGTGTTGAGGTTTTTTTTTTTTCTCTCTGTTTCGTGTAATTCTTTATCTGTTTCATTGCATTTCTGTATTTTTCTTTCTCAAATTATATTCTTATTAAGGTTATCTTATTTTCTTTTCGTGAATGGTGTGATCTCGTGCGAATCGCTTCACTATTAAAAACTGATTATAGGAAGTTTTCTTATATTCACAGTGGCTCTCATCCCGAAAAGGTGTAACAGTTACAATACATTTCTTGAGGAAGGCAAAAAAGTAAAAAATTGGGTTTTAAAACGTTTTATTAATTTAATGAAAACTCTGTTTTTACCAAATACGTAGAAGACGAGAAGCAAATCTTGTACTGGTCCTTACCTGTGAAATGAATAAGTAGCTTCGTACGAATCATGTTTCGTCTTTGAACGGTTTTTTAATGAGTGACTCCATCCAGACGCAGACTCACCCATGTTTCCACCTAATCATCTGTAGAGCAATAATCTCGGGACGAAGGAGTGGTATAGTGATGATGTAAAGCTGTGTTAACATGATAACGCCATTCTCTCTCGAAAGGAGCTTAATGTCCTTCCGGCACTCAGCTCTCAGCTGTTGAAGGGTAGCATCAAGCACCTGCCTCACCCTCAAGTATGCACTGAAGCTTCATCCACTGAGGTAAACTCTTGCAACCATTCCATTTCTTCATTGCATTAATGCTCTTTCCTGTTTTAAGTATATTCCATACTATTTTTTTTGTAATCCACTCATTCACGTATTTTAAGATTTTTTCACGGTATAAATATAAAGTGAAAATTATTATAAAATATGAAAGAATCTAGAAGATTTATTAATTGGAAATAATAAAACCAACTTACGGACATGGTTATTGGTGTTATTGTTATTTAGGGCTTGTCTGATTAGATTATTATTTCTCATTCATTTTATAGCAGAAACTTATTAACATGTGCATCTGTGCCGAATATCATCATTCCACTCACATATTACGCATATCCGAAACGTTGATGTCATTGTTATGGTTTTCTATGACTAAATCTTCAATTTTGTCATGCATTTAATATAATTGTTTTGTTGTTGTTGTTTTTTTGCGATAAGGAAAAATTTCATAAAGTAAAAAATCAATATATTGATTTACATGGAGTGACAATTTCGTCGGACACTACAAGACCTGTAATGTAAATTTAAATTCCAAGATAATGTATAGGGAATATAATAATGCATATGTTCAATGTTTTGTCATTTTTGAAAATTAATTTCTTCTTCCGTTTTGTTATTACTATATGGAGAAATACGATTTTTCTTTGTAGATTTGTGATGCTTTTAAGAACACAACTTTTCATCAACAGGTTTGTGAATTCGTCAGGTCTTTTATGAATAATATAAATATATTTACATGGATACATCGCATTCAGTTCCAAAAATATGTTAACATTTAGTATGATTTCATTTGGAACTTAAAGATCTGTGTTGTTAAAAAATTACTTCTTCCGCATTGATTTCACTGATTCCGATTCATTACCCTTAAACTTACACATACTTATAAAAATTTATCCTAAAAAAGGAACAAACTTCTCATAAATTAATTTCTATAAAGGTTACCTTATGTTTTTAGAGATAAATACCCTGTCAGACCTTTCTCCACAGTTCTTAAACGTAATGAGATGTCCGTGAGCCGACAGCGAGACTCTTGGTGACAGAGGCAGGGCAACGTTCTTCTCAAGCGTCCAGGGATTTGCAGCGGTTCCATTAATACCTGGCGAGGTTGAGACACAGCTTCAATTTCACGCCACGTACTCGCCGGGCGCCCATGGAATTATGGTTGGCGAGTAGCGAAACACGAGATGAGGTGCACTCACATTCCACTTATTTCTTTGTCTCTGATCCGCTAGATAAAAGGGGGTATGCAAACCACAAAAATATTTCAAATTTTAATTTCATATTCATCCTTTCAGATTATTGAGGATGAAAGAAAAACACCGAATGTTTTGTTTGAACCCCAGTTTTGGAGGGGAAATGTTACACAACTACTCATGAGACTGGCGATATTTTTGTTGCATTTGAATTCGCAAATGAGGTTTGTGATTGAGACAAACAATCTACACCGTAAATACATTAACACTTGACATATTACAATACTTTAAATAAAGTTGTGTAAATATTTAAGTAAGTGAACGACTGGGGTAGGGCTCTGTGTGCGATTCTCTATTCGTCACCTTTGTGTTCTGTCCATAAGTTATACATATTTTATCCACAAGAAGGTTCACGAGTAGAATATGAATAATATTTGTCTCTCATTATTTTGGAATTGGCGTTGATATAAACTGAAGTGTATATTTCCTTCGTAAATTGATTACTTGCATGACTTTAAAATATTGTTTTATAATTCGTGAATTCTCGTACATAATCACTCTTACATACAATATACATGAATGAACATCACGGTCTCACATTTGAATTCAAATTTTATTGTAAATAATATTCTTTATTGTTAACAGTAAATCTTGAGTCTTATTTTTCACGTGCTTTTTGTGAGACACTTCTGCGAAGAAACCAAAATCGCGAAGTGCTCATCGCACAATCAAAATATCTGATAGAGGAGCAGTATGCTGTCATATCATGTTCTCATTAAACGTGGCAAAAAAGTTAAAATTTTGCATTGCCACAGCACAGAATCATCACGAATTAAAAATTATCTCGCATTCCTATATTAAATACCAATATTGTTTATATAAAAATCAATATCACAGTCTTCGCATGGCACTCGTC
>NNCF01128179.1:212248-238788 GCA_002313205.1 Laupala kohalensis | reverse complement strand
TTTTGGATCGAAAAGTCAAAATATTTTCGGATTTACTTACTCACCAACAAGTATCTGCCATCGAAAACGGCTCGCGTATAACTCGTCCCCCGGCTCCGTGGATAACTAACGAAATACGAAATTTAATTAAGGAAAGGAGAGTAGTTTTTAAAATTTATCGACGCACAAAAAGTGACAGTGATATAAATATTTATAAAAAGTTAATAAAAGCAAAATAAAAAGTGCTAAAACTAGTTATTTTCATCATTTTCTCGGAGCAAATCACGACAGTAAAAGTCATTGTAAAACTCTCCGAAGTCTTGGTGTCGGGAAATGTCAATCCACACACATGTTAATATTTCACTAAACTATCTTAACCAATATTTTGTGAATTCTGCTTCGCATCTTAGTGATATAGTAAAATCTAATACTCTCGAATCAATAAAATTTCCTGAAAAATAACATACTGATCTTTTCTACTTCTCTTGTATAAACTCTGGTACAATACTTAACATAATTAAAAGTCTCAAATCTAAGGCATCTGGATCTGATTGCATAAATGCTAGGCTCTTAAAACTTTGTGCTCATATAGCAATACCACCCATTACAGACATAATAAACTTTTCTCTATGTAGTTGTTCCTATCTAACTGTATAGAANATTACAGACATAATAAACTTTTCTCTATGTAGTTGTTCCTATCTAACTGTATAGAAAACGGCTCTCGTTCACCCATTGCAAAAAAACCTCATCCCACCTCTCTAAGCGATTATCGACCGATTAGTATACTTCCAATACTTTCAAAAGTGCTTGAAAAATTTACTCGAAATCAAATAGAAAGTTATTTAATGAAACTTAGCATTTTAGACGAGAATCAGTCAGGTTTTCGAACTGGTAAAGACACAGGAACGACTCTACTGACAGTCACAGAAGATATTAGAAAAAGTATGGACCACTGTGAAGTAACCATATTAACAATCCTTGGCTTTAGTAAATCATTTGATTCCGTCGACCATGAAATTCTTTTAGCTAAATTAAAAAATATAGGTTTTACTAATCTAACATTAAAATGGTTCCGTGAATATTTAACTGACCGCGAACAAATCGTCCAATCCTGTAAATATAAATCAAATGCTCTAAAAACACACAGATGTGTTGTTCAAGGGACAGTTTTAGGACCCCTAGCATTTCTCATTTATGTAAATGATATAGGAAAATCTTTAAAATATAGTAAGTACCATATGTACGCTGACGATCTCCAAATTTATCTCAGCGGACGAACATCGGATTTAAATACTACCGTACAGAAAATAAATGAGGACTTGACATCACTCCACACTTGGCCTTCCTCTCTGGGTTTATTGCTGAACCCATCAAAATCTCAGTGCTTGATGATTGGTTCACGAAATTTACTTAATAGGTTCTCAGAACGCGATCCGCCGGATACTAACATTGACAGTGTACCACTTCCATGGTGCAAATCAGCGCGTAATCTGGGTATTTGTGTTGAAAGTAATTTAAGTTGGAAAACGCAAGTTGACAAAACTTGTCAAAATGTTTTTTCCTCTATGCATACTCTAATGTGTCTTCGTAATTTATTACCCACTTCCACGAGAAAATTTCTGGTAAATTCACTAATAATGCCTCACTTTGACTACTGTGACTTTATCTTTTCAGATTTAAGTTCAACGCTACAACACAAATTACAAGTTACACAGAATGCATGCCTCCGTCTCATATTTGATCTACGCAAATATGACCACGTATCAGAATATTATTTAAAAGCTGAAATATTCCCTATTAATTTACGACATATTCTCCATAGCCTCATCATGCTGTTCAAGATTCTAAATAATAAACATTTAACTCAACTTGCTATAAACTTTCAATATTTAAGACAAAAACATACTAGAAATGATGAACTACTCGTGGTACCACGACACAGAACGGCCATATTCGACATGTCATTTACAGTAAGTACAATCCGTGAATGGAATAAACCGCCACCTGACGTGAGGCATTCGAATGGTGTCCGTATATATTAACCTCTTGGTTGCGCCAACGTCCTCCGTAGTATGAAATAAATACCTAGACACTTTCCCCAATACCTTACTTTTATTATTATTATTATTAATTTATTCAATTACCATATTTTCCTTCTCTTGCAAACGCCACATCTATTTCCAACTACCCTTTCTTCTCTCTCTTTATTCTTAAAAGTATTACTTCTATTACTCCCTCTCCCCTTCTACTTCTACCCCTCCCATTCTACGTTGTTGTAACTTCCCAAATGTAAGATATTGTATAATAAAATATCCTGTAATTCGTAATTATTTTTTTTGTAATTTAAGATGTAACCCATAGCATAATGTAATTTCTACGAGTTATTTTATTATGTGTAAAATGTAATATATCCTAATCGTATTTACATTTTTGTATTTATATTAGTATTTTTGTATATTTTTGTAATGTTTCACTTAATTTTGGGACAGTCGTTATGTAATGTTATATTCATTTTTTCTGATTTTTTTTCCTTTCTAACGAGATTCTTTTCTAACAGGTACTACATTAGTTTATAAATCAATATTATCTCATGTTATCTTATAAATTGTGTTATGTTCGGCCTTAAACCGCCATCCTGATTGGGGGTTTTCACTGGGTTTCCCTCAATCGCTTAAGGTTCAATACCGGGATGGTCCTTAACTTGTTTTCCCAGTAGTAGATATAGTAGATATGCCTTCCCATTCAAACTAATTTTGTAATGATATTGTAAATATTTTTAAAGTAGTTAGACGGAAGAGTAGACGTCGGTCTGACTCTCGCCACTTATAAAGTCATTTATTTATTTATTTATTTAATATCAATGCAAATTTTATACATATGTCGCAGAAATCTAACCCGCGACGCGGCTGTCTTCAATCTTTCTCATACATACAGCTTTTGGTTATGCGTATTCGGTTAAAGACACATGGACGAACCCGACCAATGATAATGAATCTTGGCTTTCAGATTGGAGACGACTGAGTCGCGCGACTACAAGTGTATATTTCCAACTCACGTCTTGATCCCAGCCAGTTGCTTTTTTGTTTTGTTTTTTTGAGGAAGTCGTGCGATTTCTCGTGATTTTGTCACAAAAAAATCGCTTTCTACAAATTTTATGAATTATTCGTTATTAACAGCAATTATTAATTATATTACGTTACCTAATTAATTGTGAAACATTAGTCATGGTGTGATTTACAAATGTATAAACATTATTGGTAGTATATACCTAAAACTACAGAATGTAAATGTGTACATTACTATAACTGAACATTTATTAAAAATACATACGTGTTTTGAATAAACATTCAAGTGTAGTTGTCTTGTTAATATAAACAAAACTATAAAGAATAATTACAGAAAATAAACCGAAACATTATACTAACATAACATGCGTGCTAGTCACGTTGTGAGTACCTATATGAATGATCTTCAAAGAGAAAAACAATTTAAATATTTACATTTTAAAATAATTTCTTTTTTCTTGTAAACTTGAACAAAAAAATCATAAAATATTATTTACGAAAAAAGACTTACACTGTTCTAATATTATATGCTGCTCCTCTAACAGCACGATTGCATATATATATATATATATATATATATATATATATATATATATATATATATATATATATATATATATGTGTGTGTGTGTGTGTGTGTGTGTGTGTATACTTTGAGGATGGTTCTATGTTCCAAAGAATGCCTTTGTACAATGTGACAAGTAATAAGGAAAATGTTACTGAGAATGAATTATGATCAAATCCAACAAAAAGTCTCCAACAAGACTGTCTCGATGAAATACCTCAATTCGTACGAAAATTCTTCCGTTTTTGGAGTCGTCCAAAGTCGGCTTCAGAGTGGGAAAGTATTTACGCCACTTATTTACGATACTATTATAAAGGTTTCCAATGTCTTTATACTTTTATTGCTATCGATATTTTTTTCAATTACAATGATTTTATACATTAATGTTTTAGGTTTCGTTGTAATTTCTATGAAAATTTTAAACACAGGAAACCTTTTCTTCTATTCTACGGTTTCTTAAAACAATAACCATGATTTTGTTGAATAATTAATTAATGTGATAATCATTTCATTGGAACGAAAAACGAAAATTTTCCATGGAACTCTTAAGGCTACGGAAAATTCAGCAACAAAGGAAGTTGGTAAATTAACGACACTCCTCGAATTTTTTTCAACAAACACTTGTGACATTCCTTTATTATACTCTCATCTCGGTTTATTCTGTATCATAAAAGATGAAACAACATTTGTGGAATGCTTACTTCTTAAAAGCGAGGATGAAATGTTAGATTAAAGGCAGAAATAAAACTCTCTCAGCTCCCAGAAGCGGTTAGCAGCTTCTTCTCGTAGCGCGCTAGAATAAGAGACGATCAGCGTTGCCGTATGTTTTACTCTTTAACGCTCCACAAGCGTTGAGAAGTGCTTGGAAGCGAGATGAGAAGCGTCCATTTCTTTCCTCTTTTCCCTTTTTGCTCTTGTTTTCTCTCCCGTTGTCGTTCCGTTTCCTGGGTTGTCATTCTCACTTTAAGAGAGAGACGCATTCATCTGTCACACGGGGAGTTACTCCAAAAATGCTCATTTCCCCACCGCCTCAGTAAAAGGAGAATAATTAAAGATTTGAATTTCTCCGATATTCAAGCCTATTAAGGTAAAGCTGTTATATTCTTTGCCTTTTTCGATTTCTCTGGTGAATATTATTTTTGTTGTAGACTTGGAAATGTCCCAAGGTGGTCCAGAACTGAACGTGGTGCAGATAAGATTTTTTTAAATCATGTTTTTACTAGTATTCATAATGACGAAATACCACTTATTTCAATATATAAACACAACAATTCCTCTTCGGTTCTGAAGAATCGTGAATCATAGATTCATTCAATTTACAAGATTGNATTTCAATATATAAACACAACAATTCCTCTTCGGTTCTGAAGAATCGTGAATCATAGATTCATTCAATTTACAAGATTGCTGCGTTTATGTAAGAAATTCGAATCGGTGTTTTAGTTATTTACTACATTCTATTTATATACGACGCTTCATTTATTGAGAAGTCCACATAACTATTTTTTACGTGATGTTTCAAATATTTTTCGTTTTTTTTAAATTGTGAAATGAACATTTAATTATTCCTAATCAAACGCAAATTACTACCAAATTTAAAATATTCTCTAAAATTAAAATTAGTAGTCAATTTAGATACTTATTTGACATTGTCGAATTGAAAGAAGATATTAAATAATAAAAGAAATTTTATTGCATGCACATTAAACATTCATGAACCTTGTAAAGAGCAAACGATTTAGACTTGGTAAAATAACTCTACACACACGTGAACACAACTGCAATTTATTTCAAACAGAAAGTTGTATATTAAACCTTATGTGCCCAAAATAAAAAGAGGATGCAGATTTGAAAATTTGCAACATTTCCGTGTCGGAAATAACTTCAACAAAATGTAAATTTTTTTACCTGGAGATAAATATACGATAAGGTCTCAAAATGGAACCCAACCTTGTGAGGGTTACGTCCCTTCCATTCATGTTAGGCTAAAGAGTTCGCTCTTCATTTAGAACATGAATATTTTTGAGTGTATGTCCCTACTTATTGTGATTAATGATCCTTTAATGCCTTATATTAATGAGTCTTTTTTTAAATCAGTGTAGAACATCGGTATTTCAAAACGGCATATGATTTATCAACCACATCGACCTCACGTAACATGTGAAAAAGGGAAGAGAAAGACGGGGATCAAGCATTTTAACGTTTCTATGATCTACTGTGCTTCGTAATTCTCCAGTTGAAAGATGTGTCTTTCTCCTCATCTGTCTTCCCTGACCTCTTCTTGGCAGTGTCCTTGTCGTATATATTCTCTCGCTTGAATCCAAGAGCCTAGACGCATATGCGAGTTCGCTTGTCTTCTCGCTGTTCATTTGTTCCCTCCGCCTCTCTGTCTCCGCAGTGGCATCGTCCTCATTGCGACTGAAGGCTTATGTTCACTGCNCCAAGGAAGGTCAGGAAAGAGAAAGGAAGGAGCAAGGCACAAGTAAGTGGAAGCAATGCCAGACTCAGCTTGGGGCCCCGTGTTCGCCAAACACGTACTTACTCGATGTAAGTCCCCTGGGGGGTTCTTCATATTGACACTGCGCATTGGTTGTTGTGTATTTAGTATAACCAAAAGAAAACAATATTTTTTCAAATGTGTAATGTAACAGAATATCAATAAACCGAGATAATACGGTCCAGGTGATACATCGCTGAAATAAAACTAACAAAGGTGTGTTGTTGACTTATTTATTTCAAAATATGTATAATTATTGCCAGATCAGTAGCCAGCATTCCCGATCATTTTCTTAAAAAATGCAGAGCAGAACTTAAATTTGTCACACGCAAAACTGAGTAAATAAAGAGAAAAGATGCATTTCAATTTCGTAAATAAGGTGATATGACAAGAAAAAGTTAGAATAGCAAAACAGAAATTTAATGCCGCAGAATATGCTAGCAACTCTCCATACTCCTATCGTCAGATGACATGTCTACTCGCTAAAATGGTTTGAGTAAAACACGGCTCAGTCAATCAGCATTATCTCCCTAGACGTACTATATTACCTCACTGGCTAATACTGATCTCTAGCGGATAAATCAACTTTGCACTGCAATTGAAACAATCCTAAAGAATAGTCATCAACCATCAATTAATTTTTATTACGATTTTAAAGGCGCTACACTGAATCACTTTTATTACTACAAATTACATCTAGCCATGTGCCCAACGTTGCCCAGTTTATTTCTACCTTTGCCGACATGGGAGAGAAATCAAAGATAGTTCACTTGTGTCGCTGAATCTGCGTGCGCAAAGTCAGTAGTTATGTATGTAAACAGAAACATTGATTNGATAGTTCAGTTCACTTGTGTCGCTGAATCTGCGTGCGCAAAGTCAGTAGTTATGTATGTAAACAGAAACATTGATTTTCCTTTGAAATAATATTGCATATATCAATACATTTATACTTTGCGTTTCTTGTTTTCATGTGCGTCCTTAGGGTTACTTGATCTTTCTAGAAAAGTTTGCCCCGTTTGCCCAAAGACTAGTGGTAAAGAGCGTGCGCGCAGATACATCGATCGTACTGTAAATAAGTCTCCTTCAACGCTAGATTGTACGTGACGGGCTGACTGACATGAATGTTATCTTACGTTCATTTGAGGATCTCTGGCAGTAATGATCTTGCAATAGACTCTAAATCAACCGCAACCAGAGATGTGACTTATTTGGGGCAAATGAAATAATAATAATATATCGTAAACAAATATGTATATTCTTGAAACTGAATTAAATTTGTATGCTAACGCAATATTTTGTATGCTAACGCATCCCAATTCGTCTTGTGTATCAATTCAATATTTTTCTTGGATATATTAGCATTATTCATACAATTCTTCGATATCTTATATCTTGCTTTCTCGTTGTTTTCCACTTCCCTGAATTATTTTCAATATATTATCATTAAATACATTGTATTGTATTTCTCGTGTCGGCCAACTAAGGACCGCAATGACGAGAGTCAGTAAGGCTCAGTTCTGTGTGAGTTCACTCACTAGACACATCGTGACACATTTTGGGGGCAACAGCGTCAAGAAAAAACTAGATAGCTGTATCCGAGTAGTACAACTGCGGTTGTAAGCAGCAGAGGGTAAACTTTTCATGTACTACAGTTATATGAACTGAGAGATAGAAATGAAAACCTACAAATTTTTCTGGCTCCACCGGGAAGTAAACCCGGGATGACGTGGTGATGAGCGAGCACGCATCCACCGTAGCCACGGAGTACATTTATATAATTAAATATATTGTAATTATATTCCATCCATCCAAAATGTATTTACGAGGAAAACTTTATTGTTATGTCAATTAAACTTCTGTCTAAAAGAATAATTATTTTCGGGCGCTTATGTCAAAAGCTACAGTATGAGAAACGGAAATTGTATGGCTAAAAAGTAACAATATTCCTTCAAATATTAAGAGTGTAGCATAAATTGCTCTTTACTATTCCCAAAATAAAAATACCACAACATACGAAAACATTTTATATACCATAAACAAAAAATTACTTTTTTTTATTATCCGTAGCAGCACAACAAAAGAATAACATTTTTATTTATTGTACGTCAAACAAATTAATAATATTTTATTATTAAATGTACGTCAAAAAAGTGAATAATTATTTTTTTCATTAAACGGTAAATATGTGAAAAAATTAATAATGAATAAAAAGTTAATGTCAAATAAAAGAATAAATTAGAAAGAAAAAGTATTTCAATGATAACTAATTTGTAAAGGATAACTGAATAAAAAGGGATATTTACGAAAAGTTACCTTATCGTTACCTCATCTAAAGAAAAATTCATCGATAAGGTTTATTTGGTTTCTTGGCCGGTATACAATTCTAAACCGAGTGATGGAACTTCTTTCCCAAACCTTACTGAAATTGTTGAAACGGTGTAGGCGAAATCGTACAACCTTTTTAATGTTCACCCATCTCTCGCGAACGGAATGTGTTTTTCGAGTAATTTCGAGAGCTAGTAATAATATATTCGAGAGCGTAGGTGTTGCCAAGGTTTGGCGGATATGTACGAGATAAGTAGGACTCATCCCTTGCAGTTACCAGTAGGCATGGCATAGATATATACGGCGGTGATCTCAATATACTTTATTTATACTATATATCATTCATACTATACAATATTATATTATATTATTATATATTCGGTAACATTTTAATCCTCCGTTGAGCGGCAAACGTGATACACTTATGATTTTGGAATGATTCTGGGAATTTGATGGGTTGCTTCTCTTAATTGTACTTGGATGAACCAAATACGCGATTTGTTTTCCTTCTTTGTTAGTTGTCTATCGCCGTTTGAAAATTGAGTCGCGAGTAATGCCACACTGAGGGCGTCACGCGCGCAGTCGCGTTTGTATTTTTCACGTCACTTGCTGCGCACTCCTTGCCATGTAAGTATGATTTACATATTTTTCTCAATTTATTCATTATTACCAATCTAGCTAATTTTCCTATTAAATTTATAATAAGTAGGTCTACACGTTGATATTTTGTGTTATTTGTGTTCATTTCTATTTTTCATTTCTATACATAAAAAACAGTTCATTTTTTAAGTTTTGAACTGAGCTAATATTTTTTTGTCTTGTAAATGTAATGGACAAAATGAGGACTATTTTGTTTCATTTTAACTCAATTCTAAGTTGATTTTTTGTTGATAAATTAGGTTTATAAGTATCCAATCAATTTTATTATGTTGTGAATAGAATGAACACTCATTTACTTGTAACTTATTTAAATTCTTTTGAGACCGCAACTATTTGTCGTTCGCAAAACGCTTGATAGTTTATTTTTTGAAAATTCCACAATCCGTTTTAAAAACTATTTCCGAATTCTATGTCGCCTGATTTCTTATCTTAATCAAAATTCATGATGAAAGTTACTTGAATAAAATATACATAATGAATTGCCCCACAAAACAAACGGCGCAGTAAATTCAACGCTCCATAACTTCTATGTTTTAAAATGTATCAGAGAGAAATTTGGGCTGAGGAAGCTCCTATCTTTTATCAAGTCATTCCCTTATTGGGAGCTGTCTTTGCCTTCTCCATCGCGCTGGGACACCCTTAAAGTGAAGAAAAATGCAATTTTCGAGAAAATCGAGCTAAAATATCGCACTTCAAAATGTCGGCGAGAGCTAGCTGAGATTAAAGAATCACCCACAACTGATGACCCTTCCCCCTCACTTACTCACTCTGAACACGGTGTATTTCAGATGTTTCAAAACTACTCACGATTGTGTGTGCTTGTCCAATGAACATGGTTTACGTGTTTCTTCATCAATGGAAGAAACCATCTGTGAGCCACTCCCTTCAACATTTCACCCCTTCTGGAAAATTTGAGTTTTCTCACGTTTAAAACATTTGATTCATGATGAAAAGATTTAGTGTTATTAGACATAAGCAGTACATTTGTATGAAAAATTTAAGTCCCATCATCTAACCACCTCCAATGGGGAGGTGTCCACCCCCATCCCCCTTATCAATTTCATGAGTGATCACGAGAAACTGTTTTACGTGAATAAGATAGGGGATTGTTTGGTTTATTAGCACACAAACGTTCAAGTTCGTCGCTCCACTAGTTTTCCGTTTGTTTTTGTTTTGTTTTTCATACAAAATGGGGAAAGTACAATCTTGCACCCTTAAGTTCAAATCTGTTTACCTGTTGAACAGGTAGTGGTAGCATTGCGACTTTGACTCTGTAGGAAGGACAGAACCTTAATGTGACCAACGTGTGATGTACAAGTTTCTCTGACCATTAGTGTAGGTTATGCTCCCACCGATCAACGATGCATCTTTCTCTCGAATTATCGCTCGTTTTCTGCGCCTTTCAATATGCACCCCTCTCGCATTGGTAAATAGCGTGTTTCGTCATATTCCGAATAAGCAACACTCAGTGCGTCCACTCATTGCGGCACAAGCTTACTCACACGACTGTAAAAGGCGCTCCCACCGGAGGGTTAATAATAATTCTTTACTAGATTACTTTTTACATAATATATTATTTCATTTATATTGTTTATTTAGACTTCTAATAAATTGGAAGTGTTAGAGCTATTAAATGATACAAAAATTACACATAGAGTAAACGGCTTTATTGTAAATTAAGATGTCTTAAATGCGTAGCATCCTGTTACTGAAGCACGGTACCCCAGGTAGGGTATCGCGGCTTGCGCGGGAGCTACGGCGCACACAGGGAACCACCGCTGTAGTTATTTGCTTGTTGGGGGGAAAGGAGAAAGATATACTACGGAATATAATGATATTGAGATGTTATATTAACAATACACTTTAAAAAACGCTGAAATCAGTATCGTTGGTGAGTTTATATGTGAGCGGTTTTATTACCAAGCATGAATTGCGTACGCCAAAATGTAAATAAATGACTACACAGAAATCAAGTATATGTACGGAACAACAGAGAACGGGAGTAAAAATCGCGACTGATAAGTTTGATCGTAATCGCATTCGTACGTGTGTTGCAATTCACACAAATTATTGAAGACTTGAGAGGGAGAGTTTAACAGGTTGTTTAGACTCGTCAGACAAAACCATCAACCACACAAACAAATTCTGGGTGCTTTTGAGCAATTATCGTGATATTTGTTTGAAGCGACGACAGACAATTATTCATTCGTGAAAACGAAGATAAAATGTATTGCTCATCCGGACATCTGTCCTGCTTTCTGATTTACAGCAAACGGCAAAAATGCCATACAATACAGTATGAAATGCAATTCCAAAAAATGCAACACAGTATAAAATTCAGTTTACATGAATGATTTTCTGCTAGACTCAAAAGAAATAATAAATAAAATGCGTGACTGCATCTTTATTTTTATCTGAGTTGAATTATTTTGACATTAGATTGCATTTAAATTTTGATGAAAAAGAAAAGTGAAAAAACAAAATTTAAAATATTTTCTTTCATTGTTCCGCATATTCATTGTAAATTTCTTTTCTCTGTTTCCAATATTACTGAACAACAATCCCACATAACACCGAATTTTCCCTGAAAATGATTTATATTTTTTTGCTTTCCTAGCTCTTTTTAAATAACAAAATAAAAATCTTCGTCGCCCTTGCGATGTTGTTTCTAATGAAGCAACTGATATCTTGACCCACCAATTGATTTTCTCATGTGCCAGAGATTATCAATCGGAATTCAATACTAACATTCAAATTGTTCTGCGCCTTGGGAGACTTACATCCGATCTGTACCATAATTATTCATACTTCTTCATAAGCATTATTCTTCAAACGATGTAGTGGCAATAGTGTCTATGCTATTCTGTCCTAATGGCACCGATTGAGTGACGAAAAATCATAACACGTAAACTATCGTACATCGGATCCTGAAAATAATATCCATAGACACAGAAAGTGCTCATTAGCGGGTTGCTCATACCCACCTCTTGCAGTAATGTTTCATTCAACCGATTTTTGTACATTGTAGTCTTTCTAATAAAAATCGAATAATTATAAGTCCTTTAAAGTAAAACTGGAATATAAGTGTCAAAGAAAAATAGCTATTTACAAATAATCAAACCTGATAGATCTTTTCCTTCCACTTCCTTCCTTAACTTGAATTCTAGAAAATTCTAGAAAATTATTTGATCATACAAGACGATAGAGGTCTTGTACGAGCAAAGACTTTCCTAGAATTCTCTAGAATTCGAGTTAAGGAAGGAAAACTATCTAAAGAACAATGAGCATTTGGATTTTACCGCCAAACACAAGACCATTTCCACACTAAAATTTAAAAATTCTTCCGGGATATTAAGCCGCGTCATTTTGTTAAAGCTCAACGTTTTGTGGAAACTGGGTTTATGAAGGACTGAAATTGTCTCATTCCAGCGGACAGTTGATAGGACAGGAAACCAATGGGAGGACGTCAACCAGGTTGGAGGGGGAATGATGGTGGGAAACTTTGGTACTATTTTATTTTCTTTCTTAGAGGAAAGCGGATCTTATTAAAGGCTTGAGTTTCTTCCTTCCTATTGTGATTATGAGGTTTTAACAAAATGACGATGCGGCTTAATACATTCTCTACTTTAACCGCCTCAACGGGGAGGAAATGTTCAAGAGCATACGTCGTTTCCAGAAGTTAAGGAAGAATCTCGCATACTTTCCTCACTGACCTTCCTACAACGTTGCTGCCACCAAGCAGTGTTTTGTCGAATTAAGAATACTAAACGCAACAGAAGTGCTCAACGTATTCATAATCGGAGTGAAAAAGCCTTATTTCGTAACAAAATACATGAGCATAAAACGAATTGAGTTACAATTGATGTTGAACTTTTATGTCTATATCTATATTGAGGTAAAAGTTTATTGACGGAAGATCTTAAGCGCATTGAAAATTTTACTTACCGGAGTGCAGAAATACTACTTTACGTTTTAACAAAATGAAGACGCGGCTTAATACCACGNCATACTTTCCTCACTGACCTTCCTACAACGTTGCTGCCACCAAGCAGTGTTTTGTCGAATTAAGAATACTAAACGCAACAGAAGTGCTCAACGTATTCATAATCGGAGTGAAAAAGCCTTATTTCGTAACAAAATACATGAGCATAAAACTAATTGAGTTACAATTGACGTTGAACTTTTATGTCTATATCTATATTTAGGTAAAAGTTTATTGACGGAAGATCTTAAGCGCATTGAAAATTTTACTTCCCGGAGTGCAGAAATACTACTTTACGTTTTAACAAAATGAAGACGCGGCTTAATACCACGAGATAATTTTTAAATTTTGATAAAGTCAGTCGTGAAAGCCTGCATCAATATACATACTCTCCGGACAGTCATTGAAAAGATCCTGAGTAGAGGAAATAAACTATACGCCGCATTTATAGATCTGAAGACGACTTTTGACTCTGTACCGAGAGATGAACTATGGATAGATTTTTGGGAAGCTGGTGTCTCCAACATGTTATCAAATATTACTAAGTGTATGTATAGGGAGATACATGGTTTGGTTAGACTGGATGGGTAGTTGAGTAATGGATTTTAAATGAAAAAAGAAGTGAAGAATAGGTGACTCCCTGAGACCGCTGCTCTTTATTTTACTTGTGAATATAGTAATAAAATTAAATAATAATACCGTTACTTTGAATCAAGTAATGAAACAGACCCTCCGCTGACTCAAGCATTAGAGTTCTTGCTCATCACCAAGTCATCCAGAAGTGGGGTCAGAATTTTTTATTTTTTTTGTAGCTCTTCACATTAATGTCCAGTTCATACACATGCGACTACTGAAAAGTGAACCCCCCTCCTTCTATCCTCCTCCTCCTCCTCCTCCTCCTCCTCCTAGTATCAATACCTACTAACAATAGCCTACGACTCAACTCCTACCTCTTATCACTCCATGTACATAAGCTTCAATAGCACGCTACATTTCCCATTTAAAAATACTACAACTGAAAAAAAGTTATAAAACAAAACCAAAAGCAAACTCAAGAATTCCTTGAGGATTACTGGAAAATGAAGACTGCATGGATGCAATCTCTGGTATATGCTGATGATGTAAAATTAATAGCAAATGATGCTCATGCACTCCAAGGGAGGAATACCCTTGAAGAGAGTGATATGGTTATGAAAGTCGTGAAGCAGTCAACAGTCCAGCCGCATATGAAAAAAGCAATGGAGGCACTCCTGAGGCAGAGGCTAGTCAGCAGAATGAAAACACTTCGCATTCATCCTCGCGAAGACAGTGGCAACGTCGAAAATTGGTTGGCGCCCGTTCTTTCGCATCACATCGCTTTACCTTTTCCTTCTCTTAATTCGTTGGTCATGTTAAGAGTCACTTTTACCAACACTCAGTTCATTTGGCCATTCGTTGGCCACTTCTACATCTTTCTCGTAATACACAGGCCATTTTGTGAACCCTCCAATCGTAGCATCTCCAATCTTCTCACGTCGACCGCCCTCCTCTGCTCACATCGACTCTTCACTCGTGCCGTCCTTTTGGGTAGTTCACTGCCTCTCGAACTGTCAACGCTCTGGAGATTGGGTGTAAGTTACTTAATGGAGCAAACCATATTCACCATGACTTGTGTAGTATTCTCGTTAAGAAACTCCCTCTTTCCGTCTTTAAGATCAGACTAGGGTAACCCCATTCCCTCCCTAGTTAAACCTTATGTCACTCCCAACAGCTTTAACTACCAACAACTTGAGTCTGGTGTGGGTTAAATTGTGGAATAACTTCACACGTGACACGTGCTGGGAGGTATGGAGTTAGATCGAATGACAGACACTGTCACCACGACAATAGAAGTCAGGTGTAGGGTACAATGCAAAAATACGTGTATATATTTCTCACGGGATTCTCTTTCAATCGGCCAACACGAAAACTGGTGTCAGGTGTAAAGTAAAATGTGTTGGCTCCCCCCGCCATTCATTTTTTGTCTTTTGTATTTTTGCCTACTCCCTCGGCTCACGAATTTTTTCTTCCTTTAAAATACCTAACAAAATTACAAGAATTTTAGAAAAAGGCCGACAGACCGAAGAACGCTGCACCTAGCAGTTCAGAAATTTATCTTCAAAACGTTTTCGAGGAATTTAATAAGCGTGTGCACCGGATTAATTATGAACAATTTTCAGTATCGAGAAGAGAAATAAGGGAATCAATATTATAAAATAACAGATTTTTTTCTGTCTTTCTTTTCAAAATGTAGGCACTGCATCCTTTTTTAATATTCTCCGCAAACCACCTGTTTCAAATGCACTTTCTTCAAAATGTACTATGCAGAGGCTAGAATTGCTCGAAGGATTGAATCCTTTTCTTTTTGTAGCTATAATCCATCGTTGACGAAGTTCCGGGTCTTTGGGAAACCTACAAAACTCAATTAACATAACATGAATTCCTATGAATGTGAATATTAATATTACTTATTCACAGGATTCTAAAGATAATTTACTATCAAATCTCTTCCATTTGGGATTTAAGTCATCAAGGACATTAAGGATTAAGTGACTAGTTTTAATAATTACTGAAAATAAGCATATGATGTAAAAATGTTCTATAGTTAACGAGAAAATCAATAAATGATATTTACATTTTAAGTTAACACATAGATATAAAATTGAATAATGATCTGTCAAGTCAAAAGAATTTCTAGAATTTATTTTATCTAGAATTTTTGCGCTACTATTACCAAGTGTGGTAATACACTTCAATTATCTTATACTAACAATGTAAAGAAGAAATCCTCGTTATACTTATGAGCATATAAACAAGATTTATTATCCATATAATTATTGCAGTTGTAGGCTACACAATAGGCAGGCATTTCACTTCAGTGCCAACATAAACTGTATAATCATGTAATTGCTTAAACGAAGCACAATCGTCGACCACATTGACTGGTAGCACTGGTGGCATAGAACACAGAACTGTGCTGATGCCGACGATTGTTTACACTGGCTAGTGGTGGGGGCGCCGAATACAACCCGCCCTCTTATCGACACCCAGAACCGCAAGAGTCAATGTTCCATAGTTAGAGTTCTATGGTCAGAATATGTCAGTCAACCATATCTAACAGTCTCAGGGCACCCTCTGCCAATACATGGAGAATGCTGTATAGAAACTATCGTATCTGTGGATGACACATATAAAGAAGATATTAAAAATAGAATAAGGGAAGCCAACATGGTGATTTACCAAATATACAACAACCTTCTTCGGATGGATATGGACAAACGTCTTAAATTGCAAATTCAATTATGTGATTATATATATTACACGTTTTTATTCAATTATGTGATAACTACCTAAAAAATACTTTAGCTGTTTACATCGGTCATAATTACATTAAAGTATTAATTTAAACGACCTTTACCGGGCTAAAAAATATACTTGACAACGTTTCGTCACTAGTTTGCAACTTCATCATGTGATATACAAATTGTACAGTATTCTAGTAACATTTGTTTTAAATTCCTGAAGCATATGTATCCAAACTGTATCATTATGCTATCTACAAAACCACTTCCACAGTACTTGGTTCTGTGGAAATAGTAGTGTTCATTATGCTTCAGGAATTCAAAACAATATGTTACTAGGATTCTGTATTATTTATGTAACACTTGCACTAGTTGCAAACCAGTGATGAAACTTTGGGATTGAAATATATTTTTTATTCTGAAAAAGATAGTTAAAGTGAAAAAGTGACTAAATACTTTACTCACGTAAGAGTGAGTAACAAATGGTATCAAATTTCTTCTGTGTATAGACAAAATCAAGCATATGTATATTTCTCTATCTTCTAGTCAAAATTACGAGTAAATAGATATACATTTTAAGAAGTTAAATTTAAAAAAAAATAGAAAATAAATGAAATTAATAGCAGACTGAGAAAATTTTCAATTTGAGTATATAAAGAGCTAGTAAACATAATAGGTAACTTCCAGTTTTAGAATGATTCAATGGAATAATGATTCGTGAAGATTGATAATGTATCCATGAAGCAGTATTAAAGAAACAGTTGATATTTTTTCCACTGATATTTCTTCCGCGTTCGTTGCAAAAAACGAATTAATTTACTAAGGATTAAAATTTCCTATCTAAATTATCATCTTTATTTGCAGTATTTCAACACGTCTACATTAATATTAGGTCTCCGATGATTTGTGTTAACCTTTGTAGGTGGGGCACATGCTGCAATGGACCCGAAAACCTACACGACGCTGACACACGCCGTCATTAATGGTGTCACGGATATACCCCACAGTGTTACCAAACGTATTACGATCATCAAATTCAGTGATACCCCTCTAAAGTCACATAAGCGCTCATGATGTAGCATCCTTAACCAATCAGTAAGTAGATTATTGAACTGCCAGCATGAAACAATAACTAAGCTCTTGATCACTGACAGGTTTAGTTTGTTATTATTACATTCTGTTCACCCAGGAAATTACTTTACTATAACGTAAAACTAGCAAAACTAGTCACATGATTTGTTCAGACCTATGATTCGTGTCGAAATGAGATGACGGACAATGACTTTTCATCCATAGATTCAGGTTTGGTCCTATCCAACGTAGCGTCATCAGTTGACTTACGTTAGTGTGTTATCGAGTTAGTGAATACAAGGAATTGTAAAGAGCGAAGAATTTTTTTTTTTTTTTTTCATAGCTTGCCTTTTTGTAAAATACCAGTAAATCCGAGGGAAGATTTATAGCAAATTATTGCCACGATATAGAGAATATCTGATCATATTGTCGAAGATAATATTATAAAATACACGTAAAAACCTTTTCTTAAACAAGATTATATTTTAAAAGTTCTGAACTAAAAAGAAAAAAAATTATGTTCCGTAAAATTGAACGCCAAAAAAGGTATAATAACAAAAATGTTCCTTCTTGGATCATAGGTGCATGTAGAATGTACAACGTCAAAGTCAATGAAGTTCGTTCACATGAGAAATAGCTTCAAATGAGGAAATTGAGAAACACAACGGAACGTGTATGAAAAATAAATATTTTAGTAGTAATTGATATGTTGAATAGAACATTGATTCAGCGTTTGTGTTAGTTTGAAGCAAAATTGATAGTTATGATAAACGGTGCAAGTGTATTCCCTTGCGCAAGAAAAGTCAAAAATGTTCGTTCGCTTCGATTACCAAGAGGTGACGTCACCTTTAGGACGGATAACCGCAGCAAGACGTTTGGGCATGGACGGCACTAAACGGCTCAATGTGTCTAGAATTTTTCCCCCATTCCTGCCGAAGATAATCCTGTAATTGTTGTATATTGTGGGGATGACGCTAGACCGTCTTCCTCTTAAGAATTCTCCAAATATCTATATAGGAGAGAGATCTGGACTTGCTGCTGACCTCTGATAAACAGGGACACGTGTCGTACGTAGCCATATTTGTGTAATCTTCGCCGTATGAGCCGTGCGTTATCTTGTTGGAAAAGATATCGTTTACCGCAAAACAATCGTTGCACTGATGGGCGTAAATTCACGTCGAGAACGCGTATATAGTCTGGATCCAGTATCGTACCCGCACAAAAATGCAAATTTCCAACCCCATTCGCTGCCATGCAACCCCACACCATCACAAAGCACACCATCACACATAAATTGGTTTAAGAACCACGCGCTTTTAACAGCATGGATCGTTTGCTTCATCCTTCATCCGAATAACCTTTCAGCCAATATTTCAATATGAAACCTGAAAAATTGATTCATCTCTCCACAGTACCTTTTTCATTGAGATAGAGTCCAACTGAGGTGAGATTTGGTCGACGCAACACGCCGATGTTTGTTCGATGAAGCGAGAAATGGCTTTCGTCTCGATTTCTAGAATACGTTTTGATATATCGACGCTTAGATGGTTCGGAAATAGTCTTTCTAAAACTTTGGCTTGCCCATGTGACTATGTCAGCGCCTATTTTTACGAATATGTCGACGAAATAGGCGTACTTCCCGATCCGTCAATGTTAGCTTCCGACCGGGAGTCTTTCCCTGGCAGCTATTTCCAGTTATAGTGAACGTATTATAACACTACACACTGTAGATCGTGTCAAGCAGAACGTTCGTTCAATTTGGCGCTGCAAAATACCATTTTTGTGCTGTTGTATGATTTGATTGCATACCGCAAGATCCATAGCTCGTCCCCTTGCCGTGCTTACGCTTAGCACTAATAACGATCGCGAATTGCTCACCCTTATAAGCTGTTTGCTTCCTCTGAAGTCACGGACACAGAATTGTGCGCGAAACGGCTGGAATATTCTCGTTCTTTCTACAGAACGAACTTTATTGCGAAGGGTTGGAATTTAGAATGTCCCTTTAAGACTAACTTTCAGTTCTTTATTTGTTTTTAAGTTGTGAAACTTTTACATAGTCTACAACTACATATAACTATGCATTTTAAAACGTTTCAATGACCCCCCCCATTTTTTTTTTCAATTACAGAAACCTTAATGAACGAACTTCATTGACATTGGCATTCTACATAAACGAAGACGTTCTTAAAATGTGAAATATAAATTTTAAAATCTTGAGACAGTTTTAAAAAAATTGTAAAAGTAGTATTAGTACTTTTAAAGATTCACGACTCGGGCACACAATGTATACATACATAGCGCTTGAATATCGTGACGCTCTCAAAGGCGAGTGTACAGAAATTTTAGGTGAAATTCCTAGTACATGTAGGATGAGGTTCGGGTTCGAAGGACCATAAATGTAGAGGAAAATTACAGAATATGAGGAAGGTAGATAAGGTGATTTTAAACCTTGGACTGCCAACAAACAATTTTTAATGACATGAAACATGAAAGTTGAAAGTAATGAAAGAATACAAAACTGAAGTTCAGGATATACTGAGGTGAGACGATCTGTTCCTTCAAAGATTCGGCGTGGATGGCATGGGGTCGATGTCGAGTTGATAATTTCGAGTTGGTGTGCGGTTGAATTGCTGACTGCTTGTCAGGTGGCGATTGAACGGCGTGCCGATGGCCTCGCGAGATAATCTTCAGGTTGAAATAATTCCCACAGCTATCACCTGGTACAAACTGAAGGGGAAATCGTCGGCTTGCTTGCCGGGTGATGAGAGTACTAAAACATATTTGATGTTGACTCCGCGGACGAGATTTACAGAGATGTCGTGGCGTTGCTCGCGCGATTGGTCGCTCGGTCGGTCGGTCGATCGATCGATCGCGTGACGTTGTGACGTCACAGGTTGACCGTGTATCGATTGTTTATCTCGCTCGATGGCGTGAATATTACGTAATGTCAAGTTATTGTAAGTTGTTCGGGCGGGGAAGTGCAGTTTCGTGGATTCCAGTATAATTAATAAATGAGCATGTAATTAATTAAGCCAGTCATACTATGTCCAACCGTTTCTTCCACCTGTTTTTGAACTCAAAGGTGTACATTTTGAATGGACCTATGAGATTTGAAGAAATTGCTCATGTAAGCTCAACAATCGAGAGATGTCACTCAATTAGCACAAAGAGCATACAGTCCACAGATTGTTCACTTGTCTCATGATACGATATCTAAAAATTTCTGAACAGCCAGAAAAATGCATTGACTTTATTGTATATTATGAACTAGCAGGAGTAGCCGACGCTGCCCGGGATTTAAAAATAAACTTACAATAATCATTAAAGGATATTTCGGCATTAAAACACTCGTTAACAGATTGGGATTCTTTTTAATTCACATTACCCGATGTTACCCGGAGTTAATATATGATATACTTAATTCATATGCCAGTTTCCATTTTTTTTGTATATCCCTGTTATTAAATTTTCACTTTTGTTAATTTCAAAAATTAAGTCCCAGAAAGCAAACCTACAAAAATACGTACAGTTTTCAATATTGCATGTTTATATGCACGTAATCACGAATTATTTTAAAATCTAGGTAGATGGAAAATGCACTTTACAGATAACGCTTGATAAACGATGCGCTTAGTTGAGACCATGAATTCCTTGGTTTTCGGTTCACTTTTAGGTGATGAAAACCATGTTTTTCACTGCCTTTACATGATTTTGCTTCTATGATTAGGACCTTAGATTATACGTTTAGTGGATTGTTCTCCTCACGTGATGCAATTGAAATGTGGCGGAGCTTCATAGCCAACAATCACATGAGTGAAGATTCACACCCATCAGGTTAGTAGACAATTTTAATTGTGTCTGCTGTTGTCATTCGTCAATAGTAACCATATTTTGCATTTTAATTGCAATAATTTCTAAGAAGAGTTCTTTGGAATTTCAAATAATTTCGACTACTTTTTTCCCATTTCCATGCAACAGAATTCCAAATAATTCACTATATATATATTTCGCCACGGTGTCAGCGTGATTGCTCGTCACCAAGTCATCCCGGGTTCGATACCCGGGCGGGGCAAGATAAAATTTGTAGCTCTTTGTATCCATGCCCCAGTTTAATTAGCTGGGATTTACAAAGAGTCCGACCTCTGCGACTAACAACCGCAGTTGTAACGCTCGGATACAGTAGTCTGGATCATATCTAGACGCTGCCCCGATGTCGGTTATTAAGACGAGTCTAGTGAGTAAACTCAAATCACTAACTGAGCTTTACTGGTATTCGTCTTTCGTGGTCCTCGTTGGCCGAAACGAATATTATATTTAACATTCCAGCTGGAAATACAAACTCATGAATGCGAAGTGCACAACTTAAAATGACATTAAATTGAGGGTAAGGAAGAAACATTGGTTTGGTGCACATACAATATCTCCATGGTGGAGCGATTATATATATAAAAGAAAAAAGTACCACAATCGGTAACAGTTCGAAAGAATCGACCACCTCAGTAATGAAAGTTGGAGTCCTGCTTGAAGATACCAATAAAACCGGTCAAAACCGAAAATTTCCGGCTGAATCGGTTTCATTGGCTCCCTCTTGAACTAGCTACAGCTACGCATTCTGCAATATACCAATACTCGGGAGAGATTGTGTGAATAACAAATACAATAACATCTTAGCTGATATGCAATACTTGTTTCTTTGGTGACGAGAAACACAGAAGATAAGTCTTGTAATTTGCTACCCAAGGACTACCACTGGGCAGTGATTATTGTAAATAATTTTACTTGTATGAAGAAAGGCTTCTTCTATGATGCCATGACGCTAGCATAATTTTCATGTCTCTTTGGCGAGGTTTAATAAAATATATTAAAATAATTGTGAATACAATATACATATGGGGCTATTACACCTAACTGTAGACAAAATGTTGTGACATAGACATTAAAAAACGTATTACTAATCTATCAATGTAGGTCGAATTAAAAAAAATTTGTAACAAAGTGTCCATTTGCCAGGAAATGTGCTTTACTAGTTGAGTAGTCCTGGTCAAGCTTTCCTGCTGACCGTAGAAGATCAGTCACAGTTGATTGTCAAGGAATATATTTTTCAGACTACCTGAACAATAACTGAAATCAAGAGATCATTCACATACAGTTCTGAAAGAGGTTTTAATTAACCGATATGGTGTAAGAAATATCTAATTAAATTTTCATATTGTTGATTTAAAAATGTTATTATACAAATTGTTTCTTAATATTATAAATCGTGTGTTTAGGAAGTAAAAATAACACAGAAATTAAATATATAAACGAACATATTAAAAAACAATTATGAAATAATACAAACCTCATAAAATTATAAAGAACTAAAACACATAAAATACCCAAAATCATAAAATATTTCGAAAATTATAATAGAAATTTTCCTCTGTGTCTGTTAAATTACTTAATTGTGTTTTAGTTTGCTTTTAAACTGTTTTGTTTGTTGATAAGCTTCCAATATTTCCTTAATTTTTTGTTCAAGAAAGTTTCAATTTTATTGATCATATCATTTCTTTATATTGAATTTGTTTCGTCTCGTAAAATTGTGGTACACGTAAACTATCAAGAAATATAAAGAAACAATTTTTAGATTCTAGGGCTCGAGAAATATAATTTTTCTACAAGTATTAGGAAATATATCTTTTCGTTAGCTTTTTCTTTAAGGGCCAGAAATCAGTTTTCCTCTCCGTTGAAAATAAGCGTGTGGAACGTTATGTATCATATACGAAAGAAACAGAAAACTGTTAAAGATGTGGAAAAAAGAATAAAGGCGTGCAGGCTGGGAATGCGAAACAAAGGTGCCGGCTTTTACGCAGTAAAGTAGAAGCATTGAGGGGTTGGGAGGGGGAACTGAAGAGAAAAGATCGGGAACAGAAGAAAAAAGCGAGAGATATCTCCCCTCGACTTCAAGGGCTCAGTCATGGGATAGAAGTCTTTTAACAGCGTAACAGAGAAAAGTTTTGACATCGAATGTATAATTAAAATTATTCCAGAAATAATTCTTCCCTTAAATATATTTCTGAAGTGCAGTTTTTTTATATTTGTTAATGATTTAATAAAAATTTAATAAATCAAACAAAATTAACAAATAAATCTCGTGATAGAGAATTTGTCAATAAGATAACTTTTATTAGCTCTTGTCATTACATTTCATTCCTATTTATTTGTGATTTTATATTATTTTTAACCGACTCTCTTCGCTCGTTGGAGGTTTTACCTCTAGGCCCTTACTTGTGACTTGTTAGTACTCATCATTGTGTATTTGGGTTGGTGAGTTTCAACCCCCACCCCCTCAGGCTTCGTGACTTTATCCCACGCAGGCTCCAAGCATGGATGTCTTCCATGTATCATTGTATACTTAATCAATGTGTCACTGTTATTCGAAATCCTGTGCTTCCCTGTGGGGAAAACTGGGTGCTATTTCTTTTTGTAACACGGCATAGAAAGCCAGATAAAAAATAATATTTTGTTAGTGTACACATTTGAGTCAAGAGCTATAAGCGAAAAAATAGTGTAACAGTGTTCTTATTCTTTAAATTAACAAACGTTTCACTCATTAAAGATCAGAAATATGTTCCAGGGAATGAGCAATAAAACATATGTTTCCTGTTTTTTGCAAACTAGCATTGATAATATATTTTACAAAAATAAATATTATTAGATTAATTTTATTTCAATGAAAACATTTAAAATATCGACACATATATCTCGGAACTACGGGTGGGATTTGATGTAATAGTTTTTAGTTGACCTTTCCCTATCATTACTTCAAAATTAATGAATTTAGAATTATGCTAAATTTTACTTGTGTTTTAAATAATGAAAAACAAAAATAGTAATACATGCAAATTAAGATAATGTAACTATGTTAGTTCTTGATCCAATTATTTCCAAGTATCTGTACTTCCAAGTCTTTTTTTCTTTTAACTCAAATTCAACAAGGGGTCAATTCCAAAATAAATAAAAATTTGGTTTTTTGACCAAACACAAATAAAGGACCTACTTGAAGTACTTCAATAAGGCAAACAAGTGGTTATTTTGTATTTTTGATCGTTTTTGTTTTGTATGTTTTACACACTATTCAGTTAATTATATTATCGACGTAAACCTTAATCTAAATAACAATTTCTTTACGTCAATTACATACATCAAATATCATTTTGTTATCATTTTTTGTTACGCGATTTATTAGTTATATAGAATTTTTATTTGTATTTTATTTTGGAAAGTATAGATTTTAAGCTAAAATAATTCATTTAAATTAATTATTTAGTCCTATAAAGCCATGGAGACCTCACGTGTTGCAGCAAGCCGCCTAGATCATATGTCAAGAATAGATTGATCAAGACATTTTCTTCTCGTGTTGGGTATTACATACTGGAGAAAATGGCTAGATTTTCTACGTTTTGTTCAAATTTTGTATTTGTTAATTTATGAATAATTGAATAAATATCTCCTTCTCCTGTTGGTTGCAGGTGAAAGATCTGAAGAAAGCTATGAAATACGAAGAGTCATTGATGTAGTTCAAGGGAGGTGCAATCCACTGCAGATAGTGCAAACATATAGCGAGCATTACACAGAAATGGCGAGACAAGGCAGATGTAACGAAGACACTCAGCGAGAACGGATAGAGAACACTGATAGAGCACGAGAAACACCGAGGTGCGTGACCTCACCTATCCTTTCCATCCCAATCCCAACCTTCTTTCTCCCCTCAGAACCGTAGTGGATTTGTTCGCAAAAATTTATGATTGCGGGCGGCGATACAGAGGCTTGCTCCATACATCAACACGCTTCAGTGGCGCCCAAGAAAAAATTGAAAAGCAAACCTGATGTCTTCACATCCTTCTTCTTCGTCTTCTTCGCACTTCTCAGCACTTCCTTTTGTTTTCCTCGGCGGCAGCGGATGCGCTTCCATCCATGAGTGAATCTGGCTTTTGTTTTCTCATTGTCTTCTCGTTCGTGAACTAGGTTCTTCTTCTCGGTTTCAAAACATGCCACTTATGCCATAGCATATTCTCCACTGTTTGTTCTTATTTTTCTCTCCTCTTATATACCTAATACTCAAATTTATTTTTATCCCATAAAACGAATGGAAGAAACATATACAAGTATATTACTAATCTATTCCCTTATGGCTATCCGTGGCGTAGTGCTCAGCGCACTCATCTACCTTTGGTAACGCTGGTTCAAACCCTGTCTGATCCAAGAGGTGTTCGCGGCAGGTTTTCTCGGGGTATTCCCGTTTCCCCTGCCCATCCACCACATTGTTCATTCATCATAATTTCAAGTCATTCGCGTGTCATTCTTGTCATTACCATCATTAGGAGGCCGTTTGAAACAGGCGGTAGTCGTGAACAACGATCAGAACACAGAGGAGCCTCAACGCAGTGTCCCCGAAGCAGCAAATGCTGTTAGAAGTCCTCTATTCCAGAAGCAATTCTGACACGATTTTATCTTCATCTATTGTCTTGCATAAGAACGATATTCATTGTCATAAAGTGTATTGACACTTCAAAATTTAACATTACATACGAATTAAAAATAAAGAACAATGCCTTCAATGCATTCTATTCACTGTACACTCCCCCAAATCATAAACCTATATTATTTTGGCTCCGTCAACTCTGACCGCGGGGATGTATCTCTGACCTTTGAGGAAGAGGGCTTAAATCCATTAATAAATGTTCGTCATTTTTCTTAGAATGTATGGCTATCATACGGTTGCGACTTGACCAAAATACAAATGTTTGCATTTTATGCGTTTAGGCCAAATACAAATTTTTGCGTGTGGCCTAAACGCAAAAATATCCTTATTGAGTAGTATGGAGGCAGAAAGTATTATCACCGAAAATATTTTTACGTTAAATTTATAGGAGGCAATGATATATGTTTAAATATTTACGCATGTTTGTATATATGAGTATGTCTGCATCTGTTTGCAAGGGAAAATATATTCATATATGTATGTGAATATACACTCATATAGGCTCCAAGTAATTCATTATTCCTTTAAAAGTAATTTCTTTCTAGTTGT
>NNCF01128179.1:169919-212116 GCA_002313205.1 Laupala kohalensis | reverse complement strand
GTTTTCGATCTTCCACCGAGCATTGCTTACTTGCAGAGCAATAAATTATTATCATTGGGTCTTCCCGGAGGAAAATAGCAACCACAGGGAGACTCGAGAGTTCCGGTAAAAAGGATAATAAAGTGTACAGTTGTGGGGGGAAATGATGGTAGTGATCATAATCTATGGCATTGTTTCTTGCCACTAATTTCGGGGTATTTTTCATCAGATCTACAGTGATTGAGTGTGTGTGTTTTTGTAATGTATTTGATTCGTTTCGCGAGGTTTTCCTTTTTCAGCTCTATGTATTTATGTGTGAATGAGTGAGAGTTGTGCGTGAGAGTTTGTCTTTGCTCACACTCCACAAATGTGTAAGTTAAACCTGTTCTGAAGACGTGCAAGTGTTCAGCTCATATTTGGGACACAGTGTTGAGATTTTTTTTTCTTTTTGTATATTTCTCAACTTGGATACTTGTCTTTTCTTTTTTGAAATTATATTTTTTCTGTAGATGGTGTGTTTCCTCTCGTTTGTCAAATCGCTTCACGAATCCAAATCGAAAATAACTATTAACTTCTTGGACCCAATATCTGTAGCACGTTGTGCAATTGGGTAGTAACCAAGGACTTTCGCTTACAGTATATACAATACAACATTTGATTGATACTGAATAAAAAAAATTAACTATTGCATAGATTCATGAATGACATTGATTCGAACATAGATCCGTTGAAGATAGTACGGACGTGATCCCATCCGAGTGGCAGGGACGGACAACGACACAAAGAGCAGAGCACTCACCGAGAATGAAAAGAGGGAGAGAAAGAGGGAGGGTGGGAGAGAGGAAGAAACAGCGTTCTCCATGAGTACGTAATGACAACGTTGGGATATGGATGGTTACATGTTTATTTTAAAGGTATAGTTTACATTTTAAATATCAAAGAAGAGAAATAAATTGAATTGTGAAGCATCTAATAGATGACTTTTGTGACCTCGCCAAATGCCTATTTACAACATAAGTCTATGAAGAGGACAGCACATCCAACCTAAAAGACACAAATTTTTAATGAATTTAGTTTGATATATTGCTAAAAATTATTTTAAAATGAAAAAAATAAGAAAACAACTATAACCTGATATACAAATATGTATAGTGTGTTAACGAATGGTGTCCGTAACGGTGATTTGTTTGTGCAAAAGCAGCTGCAGGTAGGAAATGATGTTGTATCTAATTGTGATTGTGGCGAGAATGAAGAGACATCAGTGCACATTTTGTGGGATTGTGTGATCTTTGGGACAGAGCGTGCACAGTATATCGAAAAGTATAGACAGAAAGATATTTTGAATTTAAAGGATTTTCGACAACTCATAAATGAATAATGGAAATATAACATACTGGAAGTGTGCATCACATCCATTGGGCTTTTTCAAATGGTATTGTAGTGGGATTATAATGAGAAATAGCAAGATATCGACGCACGTCTCCTTACGGCGGGGACGGTATACGCACTGTGCAGTCAAGTTGCGTTGCGTAATACTTAAAAACACAAAATAAAATTGGACCCTGTATTGCGATTACTATAGAGGTAGGGTGACCAAAAAATCAGGAAATAAAATGAAAAAAAAAATTAATAAATGACAATAATGAGAATTATTTCGTCAATATTTGCGTTACAAAAAAAAACGATTAAATAAGGTGAAAATTTTTCATTATTTAATAATTTTCAAGCTATCGTGGTTTCATTACATGAGTAAATATTATTCCGAAAAAACTGTTACTTTCGAGCTCGAGGCACATATTGAGATAAATTATTTTTTCATTATATCAATATTCCTTTTATCATTTAGAGTTTCTTTTAATACATTGCGAGTAAGTAAGCCTAATTGCATAAATGAATACTCAAAACATTCGTCTGGTGATTTGTTTCTTGTTACGAGTTCTTGCTCTCCTCAGGGAGTTTCTCCGCCCACTCACTCTCTCTCTCTTTCTTTCCTCATAGACTTCACGCCCTGTCGCTGCTCCTCTGCGACCCGCAGGCGCCGTTTGAAAACACGACTCCTTATTTTCCGGAAGACTGCGTTTTGGAGGAGCCACTCACGCTCTTCGAGTGTGGATGCGATGGAGTGCCTAGAGATATGGAGGTGGAGGGGTCTGGAGGACGGATGGGCTGCTTTCGTATGGACAGGAGTGCGGATACAGCGATTAAGATGAAGAGGATGTTTTCACATGAACGTATTAATGAACTTAGGCTGAAGTTAGGAGGATCTGCTCTCTATTATTGAAGTCCATTCATTGTTGGCGCTTCATTCGGAAGTGCCATGTTGCCGATTTCGAAGTTCTTTCTTCTGCCTTCAGGAAGGCAGTGGAAGGCATTTTTCCCGAAAATTAATTTTGACATGGGAGCTTATAAGGTTCGCTCATCAGCGCCGATGTGAACAGTAAAGGTATAGTAACGTAAGACGATGCCGAGAAAGAAGGACTGAGAAAATGGGGAAGGAGATGACGTTACTGAAAGCCTGAGATAAATTTAAAATGGAAAACAGTCTGTGTAATTGACCTCACGCGATTTGGAATAGAAAAATGGTCAAAACAGTTATATATTTGATTTGTTTCATCTAATGCTATAGTTTTTATGGATATCAAACAAACATTTGCACTTATCTCTGTACTGAAAAATATTCTGATGATTTTACTTTTAGAATCTGACTCATTTCACCAAATATTGTAAAATGTTTTTAGTTGATTAAAATTTTTGAGGTTAATTGCCTTTTTCTGCAAAAAAAAAACTAATGAAAAATATTTAGTATATAAAATTTTAGAATTTAATTTCAAAAGATATTTTGCAGTAACATTCGAGTATAATAATGAAACAAATCATTTTAAATAGGCTTCAAAGCAGTAAATCAATAGAGCTGGCGGATCCTTGATATTTATGCTTAAAAACATTTGATCCTTCTATTAATGTAAGGTGTAAGCGATGTGGTCTTTAGGAACTAACTCATTCATCAAAGCAGAGAGATAAACTATATAAGAACCGAAATTTAGACCCGGGACGTTACATCTGTATTGTAGAAGCTCACTGAGATTTCAATTTGAAAAGGGTAAATCAAAGTGAAATGTTTGTTTTAATTTTCTCTTAATCTCACAAACTAATAAAGATATAATCACGCTTTTTGTACATAAACATGCTCTTCTATATTAAATTATAACAATGGATAAATTTTCTCAACCACACGTCCGTGCGAAGCTGGGCACAGTATGATAGTTAAAGTACATATAAAGAAATTATTTTGCAAATGAAATAATAATAAAACACAATATTGAAACATATTAGTGTGAATTGAATTATTTTAGTTTAAAAGGACAATAATCTAATCAACATTTTGTATGAAACACATAAGAAAAAACATAACCACCCCAATTTTTAAAAAGGTGTGGTTTGCCCCTCAACCTTTTTACTACAATTCACACCAAAAAGACAATAAAAATCTCATATAGCAATAAAACTACAGGAAAGTAAAAAAGTACTTCCAGGAAAGATTTGATAATATAAAATAATTATCAAACCCGTATAATATTTAAAAGTACAATAGTTTTAAACATATATCCTCTCAACCTCACAAAGTACTCTCCTAAATAACATGTCTACAAATTCAAGTACAGTATTATCTTCCACATAAAACACTTTGCATTCTCTTTATAGGCTGATCTAAAGAGGGCGGCAAAATGATTTTTTGCGTTACACGTTTTCACTGTATCTCCAAAACGGTGCGACGCACAGAAACGCGGGTTAGCAATCTGTACGCAGAATTACGAGAACAATCAAAATGCTTTTGTTTATATTTTTAAAATTTTTAATATTAAGAAACCGGAAGTGAGGGGGGAGTGTGTAAATGAGTCGGTATGAGCTGTCCAGAAATAGGCTTCTATTCCCAATGCAATCAAAGTCAAATCTCAAGTTGGGATGGTCAATTGATGGTGAGTTATCGGAGGAACGAAATTCTTAACATACATGCGTACATACATACCACATTAAGACATCATCGCCAAAATATGAAAATATGCTCTCCTGGAGCCAATGCTCAGAGATACGTTTTTTTCGACCGATTTCAATACATTATACATACTTTCCTTATACATTCTGTATAATTGAAAAGTAAAAATTTCAGTGAGTACCAAAACCTGACTATTCGCGACAGACATTTCGACAACATTGAGAGAAAGACTGGCCGCGAAGGTGGTGCCTGGCAGCGGAAGCGCTTGAAAGAGAAAGCACGGAAACAGTGAAGGCGATAACTTGTGGGGCTACACGATCCTCTCAGTGGAGCGCCTCTCGGCAGCGAATCCTCATAAATGTTCATGACTGAAAAGACGCTGCGGCAACGGAGACGAGAAGCTCACGGGGACAACGGGGTCTTCGAATGGCAGGCACTTCGTCGTCTTCGAGAAGGCGATGGCGTCGCGGGGTCAGGGGAGTGGCTCAATGAATCAGCTTTCGCACCTGCCAACAGGTAGCGCGCTAAATGGTCGCGGTTAGAGAGTTACGCTTATAAAGAGAACGAACATTGCTACTTTAATTAATCAAGATACACGTTAGAAAACACAAAGAGAAATAATCACCATCATGTATTTCACTTTGTTAAGCATTATTGTAAGCAAACAATGCTGTTTGGAATAATGTTTGTATTCTGTTTATGGATTCTCTGATTTCCGAGATTTACGCTTCCTCAGATTGTATGGTAGGAGTGATTGCGAAGCCGCTCACGGGAGATTTCATTGTCGAGATGACGTCATTGCCGACGTTATCTCGACCCGCCGTCATCTTACGACCTCTAGATTTCACTTGACAAAATTAATCTTCATTTAAAATAATAGGTTTGTTATTTTCTGTTAATAATTTTCTTTCAAAATGTAACCCTATGTATTTAATATCTAATACAGGCTGTTGCAATCTACTTTATTGCTTAATTTAACAATATTGTTCACCTTTCTAAAAGGTATATTTATCAGCAAGTTTCCTAATGCACAACAGCTTTTACAATGTTAAAATAATTTATTGATTTTAGTAAAGTTAATGGGATACAATCTCCCAATAAATATTGTATTTTTATTTTACTCGTCTTAACGTGAAGTGATGTAAACTCCTTTTACATTTGATAACACTATTGTTATTTTAACCTTTGATTCCCCGGTTACTATCCTTGGACACAGGTTGTGAAGGTTAAGTTTCTGTTAGGACAGACATCTGTCCACGCCTACACCATGTTGGCGCTCATCGTGGATGGTCTCACGGTTTAATTGTAACACGGCCTCCTAAAATATAAAAAGCGAGCACCATGTCCGCTGGAAACCAGCGGCTTAGGTACTCATCTAGGTTAATAATATATAGGGGGTATAACGGGGACAGGAAGTATGATGAGGGTCTGAAAATTTGAAAGAGAATTTGAAGAAGAAATTTGAAAGAGAGTCACAGGAGAATTTGAAGAAGGAAAGAATTAATGATTATTGAAAGAAGAGAAATTTTGGAAGATTAAAACTGATGAACAGGTAGTTTGAAGATATCTGAAGGGAATTTTCGGCGTGAGGCCGGATTGACTCTGCGTGCCATATGACGTGAGTATTTTCTGAAAGTGTTGTGAGGGGAGGGGTCGTGGAATGCTTTCCGGATGTGTTTCCGGCCATGATGGAAAACAAATTTAGTTATGGGTTCTAATTTAGAGAGAGAACGAAGATAAGAGTTGGGAGTGCGTAAAGGCGGTCGTACAGCCATCTGCAGGAACGGGTTCTCGACGATGTGAAGGCGGAGATGGTAAGGTCTGGAAGCAGTTGCCCATGTTTCGCAGGCGTAAAGCGCAAGGCTGCGAATACACGCTTTGTAGATAAGGAGGTGGGTGGCACTGCGTTTTTCACGTCAGTTTTAATATCACGACTCGCCATGCTCGGCTAGCCAAGAGGCGCGTGCTATAGAGCCAGTTAAGTTGACCAGTTAAGTTGGTTGCATTTGTGTAATTGTAAATGAAAACCAGCTACGTTGGCCTCATTGTCTGTTTCAAATGACTAAATTTATAAGTTTACAAAACATACAGGTTCTCTAGGCTTTGTCTAGGGGCGTGTTTATTGTAACAATAAATCGTGAATTTAGTGTTATTTCAATTCTTATGATTTTTTAAACACTATACTCAGAATAATCTATAGTTCGATAATAATTTGTACATGTAAATTTTTTGCATTAAATTACAAACTTATTGAGGTTCTATTAGTATTATAACTTGCAGCTAACTTTTTATCTTATCTAGGAACTTTTGCTGAAATTTTTGAATCCGCCTCTGCCTTAGGCCCCTTGATCGGAATTGATGGGATGGTCCCTTGCTTGCTTCCGGAGAGTAAATTAGTTTAATGTCCTCCACGTGGTCATACGCAGTCTGTACTGTTTTTTGACAATAAATTTATTATTATTATTGTTTAAAGTTTTTCTTCTAATTGTAATTGTTCTATATGTTCATGCTTAACCAGAGTCAATTGTAAATATGTATAGTGTATTCTCAGCTTTTATAATATTAGCTTGTAGCAGGTAATTTATTATTCATTTCTTTATTATGTTTTTTATTTATTTTAAATATTTTATTTTTATATCTACCTTTCAAGGTAGTGGTCTTCCGGAATTTAAGTTTGTCTGCCCTCCCCATTACCCAAAATATGGTGTTTTTTAAACGTTGTTTAGCTACCCGTCATTATCAACGTGGTGATTCACCCAAGTTTCCTTACTTCCAGATGGTGAGGTTTTCCTAGTGTGCGCAGTTGTCAACCTACAGTCTCACCCTTCGTGAAGATAGGTAATTAAAAGATGAGTTCTGGGTCCACAAAAAGGCCCCTAGATCCCAGCTTTGTCAGTTCGGTTCCAGTTTTCGTTGCCTCTGATTTCCGCATGCCCAGGAATCCACAAAAGAATAACTGGGTTGGGTTCTGTTCACACAGTACTTCTAACATCCATTGGCATTGAAACACAAGTTTGGATGCTGTTCTTCTGGCACATAGTGTTACCTGGCTGTGCTGCATGTGTTAATGCATCCCCTTAGTACAAACATATCCTTTATATGATTATCACAGTCCGGTATAGCAAATACTCCTGCCCGGAAAACGGTTGTGTATCCTCCAAAAAAAGTGAGAGGTCCCAAGATACCCGCACCAGTTTCAACTTCTGTCCGCGAGCCATCCGTAAACCATACGCGGTCCCCAGTCTGAAGAGTAGCCCTGGCGTCAATGACTCTCTTGACACAGATGACATTTGTGCATTACCACATATAATTTGTGATCCACATTATACTCAGGCCCCATCAAGTTCTCAATCACCCTTTTTTGGGTCTTCTTCCTGGAGCTCTGTCAGAATTTTGTCTAACCTTTTAAAGGACCACCCAGCGAATGACCATAGGCGGTATGCGCCCATGCTAGCCAGCTCCTTGAAATATAAGTGTTGTGGGGGGAGGCACAGAACCATCTCCATGGCACTGACCGGACAAGTGTCAATCACCCCGGTTACTTCTAGACAACCTAGTCTTGTTATTTAACCTGGTAATTACTGTCTCTACCCCAGAACAACAATGCGAAAGTAATTGTAAGATAGAGTTTGAGAAAGGTAAACTTTTTTTTTTCAAAATTATCTGCATCTACATATGTATGTGTCACTTTAAGAGAAACCATCTCTAATAAATAATTGCTTCTTCTTTACCCTTTCTTCTCTTCAGTATTTTTTTTCTGCGCTAAGGTATTCTCTCCAGATTGGGAGAANCAGATTGTGAGAAACGTATTGAATGTCACAATGTAAAATTATGAGCACATTTTATTGAGAACCTTCAAATCGATGGCAAAATATTTAACGCCGGGAATATTTCAAAAGTAGGTGGCTTCAGAATGACTGGGTTTGGTATCATGTATTATCATTGCACCAAAGTTATAAATTTTCTGTAATTTTTCGTGTCGCATTCCACAAAGGGAAGAACTCCGTAAATGACTCACGATTTGGTTTTTTAATTGGCTGGCAGGGTGTTGAAGGGATTGGAGGCTACAGAGTCACGCTTTTCTGGGAGACAAGTTCTTACTTACCGACTACCCCCCTTTATGTTATAACCTCTCTGCGTGAATATGAGAACTCTCCCAGCAGTTTTAGAAGATCTTATTGAAGGTGACAAACTTCAAGAAAGTATAGAACTTGCGGACGGCAAACGAGCGAAACGACAGCTTGTGGGGTCCAGATACTTTAAGCAAATCACATGACATGACAAATTTATGGGACATAGATCGCAATGACAAGGAGAATTCATGAAATTAGTTTATGAAGGAGCGCGAACGCAAAGTAATATCCTGTCTACTTCAACGTATCTCAGAATCTAACCGAATTCATCAGACGGAAATAAATGGGGAATAGGAATGCAGCGGGGGCAGAGCAGACACAGTTTATAGAAGGTACAGATAGTTCACTCCTATAAGTCCAATGGTTACCTTAGATGCACCCCAGCGCGCCACGGGGAAGGACCAGAACTATCGTCAAAATAGCTCTCAACACCCCTCTCTTTTCCTCGTTTTACATCGCATAATTTTAATCGAGTACCCGCTGCCATATTTTGCAGCAGCCTACAAACAATTAACGTGCAGTGGAAACTCAGAACCAGCAATTCTAATTCTAAATGCGTGATTCGAACTAAAACACCCACAAATCAACACCAAGCAGAGCTCGAGTAGCTTCAATTAGTCGCAGTCGCCACATGAAGACCATGTGCTTGCCGCCAACGTAAACACTCACTACGCGAGCAACCAGTTGAACGGGTGGTGGGGGTTAGTTAGTTCGGCACCTTGCTAGTGGAGCGCTGCTACGAGTGATCCATCTGTACCTAATATAATCTGTGAACAATGACTACTCGTCCATCACCTAACTACACATGTTAAACGAAAAACTAAGTCAAAACACGCGGGGTCACGTACAACGCATTAACTTCTTACTCCGCATCCCAGAGCATATTGGCGACCTCGGCGTCCATATTTGAAGTCGGTCACTTCGATAATGCATATCCGCTCACCTAGCGGCAGGTTAAAGTTATCTCTCAGTGGCGAAGGTAACCGACAGATAGAGCGTGGTGAAGTACAATCTATCAGTACTACTTTCCCCCAATATGCTAGTAAAAGGCAAGTTTTAGTCGGTTTCATATTTAACATTACTCAATGTCAACAGGACATTAGAACACTTATGAATATGTATGATAAAACACAATGGAAAATCACGTAACTGACGTACAATTCGTTACGAATATTGTTTATACCAGGAGCGCGTCAGTACTTCCAATGCCAGAACTCAAGTAACATCCTTTTCAGATGAATTAGTCAAGATGCGTCTTTTCTTGTAGTAATTTTTAAATTATGTTATCTCGGAAAAGAAAAGGTGAAAGGCGAAATAATTGGAAGTCGTCAACAGGTCTTTAAATGATCTAAAGCACAATACTTCATTTATGTGATTTTCCCCTGAAAAGGAACAGAAAATCTTAGAGATATTTGTGTATTTTTATATATGATGATTATGATTGTAAGTTTGGTACCGTTCGTTGATGTAGTTTGCCGAGTCACCATTAGGTAGCGATGAGAACAGTATTTTTTGAGGACGGAAGGTTCGTGTTTTACAATATAACGTGTCGACAAATGTTAATGGAAATGTATCATTTTGGTGAATCGTAGTTTATGGAGAGGGGCAATTACAGTAAATGCTGTATTTGTTTCGATTACATTTTATTGCGTTTGGTTTACTTAGTGGCCCCTTACTAATTAGAAGCTACAGTAATTTCTTTTCTCGCTGGTCTATCAATCGGGGGACATAATAGAATGAAGATGTGAAATAGTTTTTCGACAACCAATAGTTAGAATTTGACTCGAGGAAACGGTAGTCACGCAAAGGCCTTGTTTCATGTATATTGTTTTAAATTAAACAGATATATTTGTGTCTAGAAGCTTATTTTGTCCATTTATACATAAATTACTGATTGAATAATTTAATTTAAACCACATAAATATATCTTAAAGTGAAAATTAATATTGATACAGTTCACTAGCGTTTGGCACGTTCATCATACTTTCGTGTCTATTAAATTCAACAAAGATTTTAGTTATGTGGTGCATTTAAATTAAACTCTCTTAAAATGTATACTTTCTGTTTGTGAGAATTGGTTTCCCGGGATCAGCTAGTTTAAAAATGTATACACTACGCAGAGAATAAACATTTCGTGCATACAAAATAGAATACCACTGTGACTTTGAACCAGTTGGAAAGTCACTAAAAAAATTATGGAAATTGGATCAAGATTTTAAAAGTTGGTGAGAAAGGTCGGCAATTTTAAATATAAATGGTATGAAATAGCTTAAGAAATACTCGTGCGTACTTTGTTTATTCTGCACTCAAATTCACGTAAACATTTTTGCGACAAAATCATAGACAAAATTATATCTATTATCATTATAATAATTCGACTAACGCCTCACTATGTGGCGATATTTTAGTAAGTTGAATAATAATGAATATAGTTTCGCGTGTCATCATAAACGAATAGTATAAACGATCACAATTTTATGTACACTGTATAGCAGAAAGAAAATAAATCAACCCAAGTTTTTCCCTTAAAAATGCATTGGATACCGAATAACGACGACACATTGTTATTGATGCCTATGAGAAACGTACGCTTTGATTTTGTATTGGGCGACGACGCCCCAAGGATCGTGTAGGGGTGAAACCGACCAGTGAATGTGTTCATATGAAGCCCCAAATACCTTCCATTGTATCAAATTGAAAGCTAACTGAGGTCATATTCCTAACCCTAAAGAATACGATCGTGAAAGTTAAGTTTCAATCCGTTCAGAAGTTTAAGCTTGGGGCAAACTTCAAATGGAGTTATTTTGTAAAAGTTCTTGCTCGTAGGTAAACATGGACGTCGCCAAGGGAGACTGGTAGGGTGGACTGTGGCAGTGGCGTTATCAACAAATAATGTTACAAACAATGTGGGTCCAAGTAATGTTCAATAGCAGAATAGGAGTGTATAATTGTGTTCTAAAAGCAGAAATTGTCTTTCGAGTTATGTTTTCCTGCTTCATTGTGTGAGACAAAATAGAAATGTCAGAGAAATGAGCAGTGTACATTTGACAATGTCAAGAATAATGCAAGAGACCCCCTTATCAGCAAATGTAATACCTATAGTATTGTGTGGTAATTACCACAATTATCGTGGCTATTGATCTTGGCAACGTTACTGCTGCATTCATTTCATTATTGATCCAATGCGTCAACACGTATGAGGGAAGACGTCATCTCAACACGACGGACAAACATACACGGTTAATGAAAGGGGAGAGAGAGCGTTATACCATTGACAAGGCACGTCTGGTGACGAGAAATCCCGAGTCACAGTAGGAATTAACCAAACAATCCATTCTGAGACTGAAAGCATGCCCATGGAGCAATTAATATTAGCATAGCGAGACTGTTATTGTTGTAACAAACTACGCTACTCGAACGAGTATACTAAAAGAAACTTGAGTCGCAAGAAAATTATCTAATCAATCTATGGTAGTCCGGAGTCAGAGTGATACACTACGTCAATACATGGAAATTCTTACGCAATTTTCAGTCAGTACAGCATATCAACGAGAAAGTTCTTATTATGTTACGAACAGGTCATGATAGTACATATATATCTCTGTAATACATATTGATAGCTAAACGAATTTGCAATAATATGCAAAAAATACATCATAAACCCAAATAGCATTAAAAAGCATCCAAGCATTAAAGAACATTTCGTGTACAGTCTTCCTTGTGACCTGAGAAAGTTTGACCGAGCTAGAATCGCATTAAAATGATCGGTTAACAATAGCCGATCAAGCTAGTAAGGAGTTTGTATTAGATCTTTTAGTATTATGTAAGCTAGTTAACCCCTTAACACTCATTATTGAGGTTCAATACGCTTCTAGTTTTGTTTTTGAGTAGCAAGTCCATACATATCAAGATATTTTTTGTTTATCTTTGATGTCGATTTTCTCTTCATGTTAGATATCGATCAGAGGATGAAACATGATGTGATTTGTCGTAGTTCGGTATATGCATGTTCTGCGTCGATATTAGCAAGGTTGCGAACTTGAAGTTCATTTACTCCAGAACAATATCTATCTTGTGCAATCATCTCAGACCGACCGTAGATCTATCAGATTCTTTTACTCAAAATGTGACTTAGAGGAAAAACAAATTCAATTTCACAACAACAAATACGTCAATAAATAAATAAATATCTCGATGACCGATATTTGCTCCTGAGACCTAATATGATCGTCTGAAATCAGACACCATATCATGCCCAAGGCAAACAGGACTCTTTTAAATGGGTAAAGGGGTCGTTTTCATGGAACCATTCAAAAGGGTCATCTATATAATTGCTCATCTATAATTACAAAAATTTTAGTTATTTCCAAGAAGTATATATTTCCTTACTCCTTTTCCATAGTCTAGTAGGGGTTGGAGATGGAGGATGGTATGGTGCCTCTCTAATGTGGCAGGAGAATTACCAGGGTGCCGGAAGTCCTTCCTGTCGCACCTCCCCGAGGCGGGTGATGTATGAATGATATGAGGGTGAATGATGATGAGCGAATGTTGTGGTGAAATTAATAACAGGAGAAAGGGGAGGGCACCGAGAAAACCTTCCGCGAACACCGCATCGTCCACCACCGCGAATTCTACTTTGATCGGACAGGGTTTGAACCAGCGTCTCCGATGGTGGAAGGGAAGTACGCTAGGCACTGCGCCACGGGCCAATAAGTACACAGTCAAAATTTGTTGATCAAGGGCGGGAAGTAATGTTCAACAGGTTATTAATAAGAAATGTGTGAACTTAATACATTATATTTCGCATATCAAACAAGATAACAATACAATTTTTATAGCATGTCTTGGGCACATTCGAATACTTTAATTTCGTGCAGGTTCCGCCTAATATGTTTCATTTTTTGATAGATGTACCGGTGCACTGTCGCAGCTTTAAATCTAGACAGGTGTTCAGGATGTAATGATATACCACTTGTAATACACCACATATAAGTATAATAAGTTTGAAAGAAATTAAAAAGAAAAAAATATAGGTTTAGATTGAGTAATATGTATACATACATTTAAACTAATGATATAACAAATATGATTCTTTAATATTACATCTTAAGAAGAAATTAACCTGTTTAAATTCACTGACAATTAAAATATCAAAACTGACACAAATTAAATAAGATAATATTAAAATTCTTGGCACAAGGAGGTGAAGAAAAATTCTGAATCAGCTTCAACACAAGCTCCTGTCTAGTTCACAGAACAAAAAATAATATACCATTTAAAAATGTATCATATTTTCCCTTCTAAAACATCTTACAACTTGAAAAACATGGCATATCTATTAGCATTACTAGACATACCACTAAAGAAAGTAACAAAAGTTGCAAGAAAGGCTCTCGTGTAAATGCAAAAATGTTGACGTGCCCTAAAGCCCCACAAAAAATAAAAATAAAAAAATAAATGCAAAACAATTGACAGATCAGAATGAAACGCTTCATTCATTGAATCAGTGTGTAAGCTTTGTTCGTAGAAGGTATTTTCACACTAATGTGACGTCAGAATCACAGTAAGTAAAGCATTCCAATTAAATCAAAACCTAAGCCTTAGATAACCACTTCTGTTAAATATTGAAAAATAGATACACATGAAGTTTCTAGGTGAAATAAATTGCTTGCCGTTGCCCTCTTACCCAACTGTTGTGGGGATGGGATTGTAGGGTTTTTCCTCTTGGATGGAGGTGAAACGTGGGCAGAATCGACATTTCTCTAGATGACGTTGACCTGCACACAAATCAATGTTGAGCATAACAATTCAGGGAAAACATTGCGCATAAGTCATTTTACTTAATTCTACTACGAAGACGTCAGAGAAATAACGTTCGTGAAAATGTACAGTTTTCACATAAATACTTCTCAGAAATAACTACCTATTGATGACCTACTTAAGATTTTTCAATTATTCAACTGAGTAAAAAAGTCAAAGATTAATGAAGATAAAATATTAATCAGGTTTGAGGAAAGCACAAAAATAAGCTAGACACATTACTCAAAAACTTGCAGGCTTAACTTTAATAAAATTAAAATAAACTTTAATCTAGAATTTTATATATCTAATCGATCTGCAAGACGAATTCCTCATGAATTCTGGAATTTCGTATAATATTTCCAGTTGCAATTTAATATTTATTTCCCTCAACTGCCTTATTTCCTCATCTTTCCGCTTCATTTGAGTTTCCATTTCACTCGTTAGATAGTATTTCTCAAGCAATATATTTTTAATATGGACGCTACTTTTTAGTACATTAATCTGACTATCCGGAATCACCATACCATCCATATCGGATTCATCAGAAGTATGTTGGTTTTCCCCACACGAAGCGTTGTCAGTTTTTGAGAAAATGTTTCTCTTATTGCGTCCTTTAAGGTTTATACGATTAGCATTTGACTTCTTGAAATCTGTTGTATGCTTAACACATTACCAATTATAATCTTATTATTCGAAACAAAGCATCACCCTATCGAAAACTCGTACATTTTTTTCTCACAATCAACCGATGAGTTTTTTGCATCCGCTCTTTTATTGCACCTCGAAACTCTCGTTTCAATACTTCTTCCCCCCGTGACGTTCCTCGATATTACGAGTTCAAATTTGTGTGCATTGTCTGAAAACAGAAATTAAGAAATGTAATTAGCCGCTACATACTACCAAGTCTAACCTAACCAACTTAGGAATTTGAAATTTATCCGTCTACCTAGTAAGAAAATTCTGTAAAATTTTAATTAAGGAACATGATATTATATCTCCCGAAAACCACCTACGAGAAAAGAGCATGACCACTTACGAAATACCTAAGCACTATTCTTACCTTGCATACCAAGAACAAATAATCTATAACTTCCTGGTAGACCTCTCTTCTCCTTGTCCAAAATACCCGATACACCCGATGAACGTCGAAAGCCGGGCAAAATACCTTCATCAACATCTTTAACGAATTCTGCCTCCACAATTGCTTCCGACTTATCGGAAACATACTGAACTTTGATAAACCATTTCATCTCAGCCATTCCAAAAAAACCCTTAATCACTACCACATGCAATTCACTAAAATTTACTAAAACAAGAGAGACGCACTGTGACTAGTGTTAACAAGCGCACGAGACCGAGATTATGTACAGGTATGCTGGAAGAAGCTTACGCGGGAACAGCATCATTGCGCCCTACATTCTCCTCTCCGCGTTTATTGTTAGTAGTAATAATAATAACTTATTGAACCTCATAGATCATTTCAATGATATACAGCGAGTGAAAACGCTATCAAATATTAGAATAAGAACAATTTAACGTTGTGGAAGAATACTTAACTTTTACTTCGCATATCCTTCCGCGAGAGATGATACCACCACCATCGCCTCCATCTTCAAAGTAAAACCAATTTGTTTAAATGGAATCGACAGGATTAACATACTTAACATATCACCCACTGTGAGTGAAGAATTGTTTATTGAACAATTGTTTGAAATTGAAATTATTATACCATAAACTACCAATGCAACCAATGGCGGAGAGAAGAAACCTATTTATTTTTGCAGCTACCGTAAATGTCAAGAGTAACGAAAAACTTATATTTTTGGAAAGGCAATAATAATTTTTAGTAATATTATTGCTTCAAAGTTCATTTCCAACCTTCTGTCTACCATAATGTTATAATTAGTCCAAATGTTACATAAAATAATAGTAATGCATTGTAATATTATTTACATTATTAACATTTTACATTTTAAAACCCATCGGATGTTGAAAAATACAGCCCTCGTACTATGTCATAAAGGGTTGCGCTCGCAAATCTCATTAGTATTGTGTGACATACGTAAGTCAAGTTGGTCATTTTCAATCATGCTTTTATTTTTTTATTTTTTTTATTTTTGCATAGGCAAATATCGCACGTGAACTTATTTATCACGTGTCATTTTTCCAGTCTTTTTAATAGCAAATTTTTGTTTAAGCAAATAGTTAGCAAAACGTTTTCAGGGCCTCCAATGGAGCCAATGCAAACAATTCAATTCCATGTATGCGTAATTTTCACCCACCTGTCAACGAGTGAGTTAATGCTTAAAGAAATGGTAACAATGGGGTGATGTAGTAAATATATCACGGACGAGAAGGCCGCATTTTGTTTTGACCTTGGGAGTTGACTGTTGACATTATGGAGTAAATTGACATCGACATAATAAGTAAATTGTAGGATATCGATGTTCATGATCCTGCACCTTGCTTACTTTCTGGCCATTACGGCATTAATGCCCACAAATGGATTTACTCTGACTTTCTTTATTAAGAATATACTTGAAACTACGAACATTAGTTATCCAATAATTAGAAAAATATAGGCGTTTTCCTGACAATGACTGACTGAGTCAAAGCAGAAAAAATCTATTTAAGTTGAGATCTTGAAGTGCTGAAATATTGTAGCATTGCTAAGAAAAGGATTTTTCGGAATTTCAAATTAAAAAACGCGTGAATTTTAAATTGGTGTGGAATACATCTCACAAACTGTCTGAGATATCGTCTACGTGTTAGAATGTTTATGTGCTATTTTTGCCTGCACTCAATTATAACGAAGGTTTAAACAATAACATAGCAGCAAACATATCCCACGTGATTCCAGAGTGGGTTTTAATAATCAACATAATCACATTTGTAACAAATTAAAAGAAACGTCATGTTTGCGACAATTTTATGTCAATGAAAATATCCCACAAATATTCCAAATATCTAACTTCATGTGAAGTGTTTTCGTACAAAAAATAATAAAATAGCATTTACTTCTAGAAAAAATCTTTTAGTCGCTAATTTGACTACGTGAGAGAATTTGTCTAGATTTTTAGATCTTATGTTGTTGAAGTCTTATAAAGCAACGAACATAAATTCCTCAACTGAGGATACTGTACGGGAAGAGTACTCATCTACGAAACAATACAATTATCATTTCATTAATAAAATGTTATCAACGGTTTAAACACAACGTCCAAATCACCACCCAGAATATTTCTTAACCGTATATTTTTTATACTACCACACATTATTTAAAATATCTCATCTACTTTCATATTAATATTGTAAACAACCCTGTAAATAGACTAATTTTTAAAGTGAAATTAGCAGTCGAAACGTTGCATGAGGAAATTAAAAATACATACTTACACAAGGTCCTCCTAAAATTTTACAACAACACAAAATATTCAGACCTGCAACGGATTTACGCAGAAGATACTTATGTTCGTGAAAGGTGTCATGTAAGAGTGATAACTGGTCATAGAAACCAATTCAAAAATGGCAAAATATTCATTTTATAGAAATAGAAAGTTTTAAACTGCGGCTCCTTGCCTTGTCAGACGTTTTTTGAATGAATTAATAATAGAAACAAATATTTCTTTATTCTATTTACATTGTGAAGATACCCAAAAGCTACACCATCCACTATCTCACCATGTAGACAGCAACACCGGCAAAGCCATCGTTGCTATCCTCCGTAGAAGGCGGCTGCATGTCGTAACGCCATCGAAATACCGTCGCCGCGTCGGCATCATCAACGCCGTCGCGTCGGCAGGTTGTCAGGTCTGACGAGCTAATCCACAAATCAATCTTCGCTCCAGTGCAGCGAGCGAGCCAGCAGAAACCGACCAGCGGAATGTCACAGCCTACTTGATAAGGGACAGCAAGTGACATCTGCGGATCCACATTACCCCGACCAATGACCTAGACGGGCGATCCGGCATGGGAGGGTTCATTGACTGGGCAGTCGCTAGGAAAATATCGAATGTGTGGCTCGCATCGGACTGTTTCGGGTCATAGCTTCAGGTGCTCACGACAAAGGCATACTATAGGTAATCCGAAATCAATTTAGTATTTATCATAACAAAACCAAAATAAAGAATTTACGTTTCCCTTTAAGTTATTTAGTATATACACACAAACATATTAAAAAGTTAATAAGAAATAAAATGTCATACAAAACGCTCACAAATTGGGCGACGTCCAGTCTTCCCCATCACGAAGAAAATCTTGTTCTATTTTTATTTAGAAAAGATTTCCTACGTGATCGAGGAAGGCTGGACGCCCAAACTGTTTCGTCTAAATGCAAGTGTCTCTCAAAGAATATAAGATATAATTTTCATAGCTTTTGTAAAAATAAACTCAGAAAAATTTAATTTTCATAAAAAAGATTGATTCTTTAATGAAGTTCGTGACAAAGGAATTATTTATTGTAAATTGCTGTTTGGACATATCGACATATTGAGCACCGTAACAGATTTTCATGAATGATTTAATATTTTTGAGAGTAACCAACTATTTTTTAGAGTAACCATTTCTATATGTGGTGAATAATTTTATTATCTCCTTAATACAAGGTGATAAAGATAAATAAGTCTTAATTAAAAGGAAAGCTTTATTTTCTTAACATCTCTTATTTATTAACTAACACCCAGGACGTTGTGATTAAACGTAATAAATTCATCACAATGATTTTCAACTTAAGCAACCAATATTTATGTCATCGTGTAGAGAACTATATTAATTGCACCTTTTGTCTATTACATGTAGTTTATCCCTTATCACTTTTAAACAAGGTAAAAAATACATATATTTTCCATACATATTTTTCTTCGATTTTTTTAATATGAAAATATTTAGACGAAAATTTGTACTGCTAGTATTATTCTGAATAATTCTTTTAGTTAATTGAAAAGTTTCGAGACTAGGACCCGTTTTACACACCACTGTGCTTCGTATCACCTCTACCGTCAATGCATAACCTATGGTTCCAAAGGCTCAAGAAATTATCTTGACGTTGTGGTCTATTATCATGACAATCTACGACACGAATTTCGTATTGTTTTTTTTTAGTCACAACGCGTTTTGTCTCTCTTCACAAGTTTTATAACACGAGTAATACATTGTGGATGATTTATGGAGACCGTTTTCTTCGCTCAATGAGAGTATTCGTTCTTTGAGTCTAACATATGGACTTTGATTTTTCAACAGAGTCGCCACACCATTTAAATTGTTTGCAATAGCTTCATATGTAAATATCAATGCTGTTTGAATCTAGTACCTTTTCAGGTTCCAGTCTGAGAATAATTAATAAATAAATATAAATAAATTTATTGTCAAAAAACAGTACAAACTGCGTATGACCACGTGGAGGAAAAAAAAACTAATTTACTCTCCGGAAGCAAGCAAGGGACCATCCCATCAATTCCGATCAAGGGCCCTAAGGCAGAGGCGGATTCAAAAAATTCAGCAAAAATTCCTAGATAAGATAAAAAGTTAGCTGCGAGTTATAATACTAATAGAATGTCAATATGTTTGTAATTTTAAGCAAAAAATTACATGTAAGTTATTATCGAACTATAGATTATTCTGAGTATAGTGCTTAAAAATTGAAATAACACTAAATTCACGATTTATTGTTACAATAGACCCGCCCCTAGACAAAGCCTAGAGAACCTGTATGATAAATCCGCCTCTACCCGAAGGAAAACCGGAGAAAAACCCGGGCCAGGATGGGGAAAACCCGGGCCAGGATGGGGTAATTCTAACTGGGTTGCAATTATTCCATCAATTCAGTGTAAGGGAAGGAAGAAGAGACCTGTAATTTTTATTCCGTTTCACAAGGTGTATCGTAGTTTACAGCTTATCTTGAGTTGTTCTTAAGTCACATGGAAAACCACGGCGATGAAATGGGGCACAGACCACTTTGATCAATTTGCCAACCATTATCTTCAGAAGTGGTTGGTTGAAGAATTAAATTGACTTTGCGTATCAGAGGATATCATTGGGGATTGTTACTGTGTCACAGAGTTAAAGGTGCGCACGCGTTATTAAAGACGGGCGTGTTTGATGTTCTGAAAGGTTTTGTTTATGTCGCTTTGAAGTGTATATGGTACGATTTCGAAATTTCAGTTCATTTTTCACCTCATGGAGGAGTTGATTGAGATCTTTAAGCTATTCAAACGAAAGAGATCTACAATGTGATTTAAGGCATTCAATGATTGTGTGAGGAATAATGCAGGTTTGGAAAGAAACTGTAACATGGTCCGGACCAATATTAGCGTAGTTTTCTTTACTCATTCCTTGTACAGAACATCAAAATTATCGATCGTCAGAATCTGTTCTTATCAAAGTATCCAGCGGAAAGCGGTGAAAATTAGTGTAAGGATGAGACTACTGATATAATGTATATATTCATCCTTAACATATTAAATATATTGAACATTTTACACTTAACATATTAAATATATTTAACGGCTATAATGTGGACTATATACAATATTATTTGGCAGATTCACAAATAAAACACATTTCAACCCTTGCTTTGGGTCTTCTGTAGGTCTTCACTAATTCTATAGATAAATTCTTGAATACAGTAACATAAAAAGAACATAAGAATTAACATTAATATTTTACAAATTATTTATAAGAAGGACCTAGGCAATGGTTGACATGTAGTATATTACAGTATATATTACGGTAAATATTGTGAACATTTCACATAAATATTACCAAAATATTTGATAACGAGATAAGAAATGGACGGAAACATAAATAACACAATAACCATGCTAAGATTAGGTAAATATTATTATTATTTTAAAGGATAAAAAATTATAGTTAATATGTTTTATTTTCATCAATTATTTCTACAGATACGTCTGTCAATCATCTTCAACTGCCAGCTTTACTTGCAACAAGGTTAAAAATAAAAAAACGGATGTTAAAAAACGACAAATAGTTTTCAATATTACCTTCAAGGTAAGTTATATATAATGGGACAACAGAAACTGGAAACGTGGAATCATCATTTTTTACATAATTCCTTTTCTTACCATTATTCTAGCAATGATACAGAAAGTAACTCTCAATCGTGAATTTGACGTTTCACAGTTCGGAGGTTGCACTTCATACTCTATGGTCAGACGAGGAAAAACGCTCCATACCTTTGATTCGAACAAACCTTTCAAATAAATTAAATGCTTTCATGTCTATTAAATTGAGCAATTACTTGCTTCAGGCAATGTTCCAATATGTCTCGTAATAAAACACACAAAGGAGAAACCATATCTGTTTACTTTCAAATAAACGAGTTTCGATTTTAAAAATTTCCTCTGGGGAGACCAACAAAGCATCTGGCTTTAAAAAATATCGGATCAGCGCACTCCAAACGTCACCGAAGAGCTTCCGGTCCGATGCAGTGCCCCTGCGCGCAACAGTCTCACCCGTCCACACACAGCGCACAGGGCTCTCGTGACGTCCACCCACATCGCCCCTACACTTCACTCTCCTCCCGCCATCTTTGAAGCGAGCGGACTCCCCTCGACGCGGAAAAGAAAATTACTGCGTGGGGGCGCCAATGGACAGCGTTTCCGCTTCGCCACCGCGCCCTAAGTCAGCGTGATTCTCGGTCTCCGCTCAAACGTACCGTGGTTCAGGACAGCGAGAAACGAATTTTCCAGAATGACGGAATGTAGGTCGCCCGGGCAGCGTGGAAACCCTGTAGCGGATTGGAAGAGGGAGAGAACGGCAAATGGCGGGGGCGGCTGCAGGTATGGACAATAAATCTCTGAACGAAACGCACGGCCCACTGCTCACGAAGGTGGTTGGTGGCAGGGGGAGGACAAGGAGAGGGAATCGTCGAAAGCGCCCCCAGAGCTGCGGCGAGGAGAAACGGCTTGTCGGTGGAGAGTCGCGAACACAGAGGATTGAGCCTTGGGGTACTCCAGTGATGAGGGAGAGCGGGGAAGGTTTCGCAGAGGAACCACCCCCTCACTCAGAGCCCAGGTTCCCTTCCCCACGCGGGTGACTCTGATAATTGAATTTCGTGCGTAGACTCGTAAATATGGCGGTGTCTGGCGGGAGCGGCAGTCGCGTACCTGGGCGTCCACTAGCTCGTTCCGTCGACCACACGCTTGTCGCTGAGGCGAGTGGGAGGATGGGTAGCGTGCAGAGAGGGTGGGAGGTTGAAGCGGGAGTCCAGCGTATGGCGCTACTCTTAGGTGGCAAAGTGAAAACGTGTTGTGCATCTGAGGCGAGGGTAATGGAATCAGCTGGAGGATTCCTCCGATGGAAATGAGTGAGTCTCTTCGCCGTGCGGAAGCGTGCGAGCGTCGCGTTGCGGAGAGCGGTATGTGGCGGGATGCCAAAGTCTCCCCCACCCCTAACTCACCCCGACTTCTTTCGCCAACGCAGTGAGAGGAGCGTCCGTGCAAAAGTTTGAAATAGATGGTTGGGCGAGTACTTCTATCACGGAACTATATTGCCTCCGTCCTAACTATGGTACTTGTCTGGAAGATGAATGTTCGAGACTACAACCCCTGTCCAAAAGACCGCGGCAGCGAGTAAAGATTTCTTCCCAAAGAGACGAATAGGTATCGAGTGTCGTAGGTTCAATGTCCAAATGGGATTTATCCTTTGCAGTTGCCATTCATCTATACACGAGTTTGTCAGTCTAAAGTTATATTTCATGGAAACAATGATCGGTGGTTATATTTCTTAAAACCAATGCATTTCTTAAAACTAGTTAAGTCATCATTGAATACTACAGATATTGTAAATAGATAAAGCTTGAGCTCAACCAATAAAAGGCTAACAGTCCAGATGTTTCTCAAAACTGAGCATATTAGTTATAATACAACACATTATAAATATTTAGGTTGTAATTCTTTAGATTATAATTAGTAATGTGTTATTATTAAGTTGAAATATGTATTTCAAATATTAAAAACCGTTGCACGATGCAATTGTAACGAAACTTCATCTTAACATATACACTTGAACCATCGTATTGAAATTGTTCATCCCTTCAATGTCACTTTTCCCATTCGGCCGTACTTAAATGTTTTGTTTGGTTAATCTTATTGTATGTTTGGATAATTTTAGTTTAATTTATTCTGGGAAAGATTAAAAANTTTATTCTGGGAAAAATTAAAAATATAAAGTAGTACAAAACCTCCTATGACTAATTTCAGTAAATAAACCGTCTCAAAGCATAACGTTGTTAATACTAGGTCTTATGACCAATTAGGCGAAGGTCTTTCTGAATACAATGCATCTAGTAAGAACAATTTAAATAATATGTCTAGTACTGATCAGTTTATTTTGAGAAAATTAGCAGAGCTTAAAAACTAAAAATTGATAAATCTCAATTGCTTCAGATCCAATGGGGATCCAATGGTTTTCGTCACTATACTTACTTGGAGATAAATCATTTCAATAAANCGTCACTATACTTACTTGGAGATAAATCATTTCAATAAACTAGAAGCCGATTTGGAATTTAAATTGGTAGTCCTAAAAAAAGAAAAAGATTACGTTGGCGTGTTATATTTCATTGACCTATAAATTCAGGAGAAAAGAAGTAGTAATTAAGTAATATGCTAATAATAATAGAACCAAAGTCTGTCCCATGTGTTCTTCCTTTCAAGAATACAGCAAGGTTGTCTCTCATCTGTATACATTTTGAAGAAATAATGTTTGTAGAAAACAAGGGAATGAGTTTCGTAGGAATCATACTGTAGGAAAACATACAGTTCTGGATATTCTTTATTTCCCCATGTGCGTCCATCAGTGATTACAATAGTCAATTTTCTCATATTTTCCTTGCAATCCTACAGTATAATTATTAGTTGCAACATGTATTTATATAAAGCAGAAAAAACTTCTTAAAAAAGACATTTTCAACAACATAATTAATTTTACTTTGGTTCTTCCATTGTTTTTCTTTGCATAATCTGAAGGCAAAATGAAAAGTCAAAAGCTTGAGAGTAACCGGATGTACAAATTTATTTGACATGGCTAATTCCCCGAAACTGAATTTCACAACGTATTTGATGTTTCAATGTGCTATTTTCCTAATTCTAATAATGGTAATTGAAATATTTGTCAGACGTGCTAAACTAATCTTGTTTCTATACAGAAATTAGTCTTTCTTGAAAAAGTAAGATAACGTAAAAAAAACAGCTAAACCAATTCCGATTTAAAAGGAGTATTGTTTCACGAATACGTTAATACCTCGATAAGTAATATCAACTGTGTATATTCATTCCAGTAGCATTTTGCATCGTTTCACTTCTTTCGTAAGTAATTTTTCCGAAAGCGAAATATTAAATTTATCTCATTTACTAATAAATGGTAACTAATATAAATGGCATATAAGTAAAATGTAAATGGTGAACATAGCAAATGTACAAAATGTTTATTTGAATGTTTATTGGTCAGAAACATGATCTTAAGAAATAAGGCTTATGAGTGAACACGAAAAGGATCGCGCAAAACTAATCCAGTCACTTTAATTTAACATTCGGTGACCAATATTTAATGTTCTCTTTTTTTTTTTAAGCAAATATTGTTTTTTTAGTGTTTTTCTTGTTTTAATATCAATTTTTGATTTAAATAAAAAAAGAAGACAGTTGACTTTTGATTATTTCCTGGATTAATCAAATGTGTCTCGTCAAAGATTTAGTAAAAGTAAATCCATGACCAAATTCATTCATCTCTCTTTGTTATAGAATCTTATACACTTTAATTTCACTATGTATTGTGACCTTTTCAATTGAATCACTTAGATACACGAGTACATGTATTGCGGATATACAGATTACCAAAACAGTTTTATCTATCACCAAAAATATTAATACTACGAAAATATCAGATTAGAAAAAGAATAAACATTTGCAATTGAATTCTTTTTTCTTGCCATGAATCAATATACAGGACATTATTTACGTCTTCTCTCACATGTGATTACCTTAGAATTCATATAAAACAATACAGAATTTGATGATTTTTCTTTTAAGTCTTTGAAAACAATGAAATTTAATACAATTTACTTCTTCCTTGAAGCTTCAAGAAATAATCCCCCTTTAAATTATATAAATAGTTCTACTAACAACTTCACAAGAAACGCAAAGTCAATGCATGCCTCCAAGCAACTCAATGTGGTAAGTTACCTTGTACACTGCAATGCAGCAATGTCTCAGTGTAAGGCATCCATAGCGTTGCGGCCGCTCTCGATACAACTCCCCCTAAATATCACGCAGTTCGATAATACCTGTTCTCTGACCTACCTAAAGCCAGTTGGCTCCTTTTTAGTACATTGACCTAGCTTTAACTCGTAAAATCTTACAAGTTGAAGCTCATTTTCATACAGTTCTTTGTCAATGGAATGATATACATTAGAGTTCACATGTTTAGATAACGACGAGAGTTGATCACTACAGTGTCCACATGTGACCAATTAATTTGGTATTCACAGTTCATATTAAATAAAAGGAATGACAAAAATACTCCAATGAAACATGAGGTCACTAAAATACAGTTCCTTTATTCTTTCGACTGCTACTCGGGGTATAAGTACTTTCCTCTGTTCAGCTTGCAAGCAAAACAATTCCAAAATTATAATAGTTTTTCTCGAGTGAAATATATTTTAGCTTTAAACTTATAGCAACGGCGTTTACTGATATTCTAGCGATATGAAAAGGCAGCGAGGATAGGATTCCTCCTTCACTGCACGCAGTTTTCTCCTTCAATCCCCAAAAACGAACTACCACTTCCCGCCTTCATTATGCCAAGTCGTTACCTTTATCTTCCTCCTCCACTGCCTTGTTATATCAGTTGTGCCAAAAATAGCTTAAAGAACAAATAAACACTATTATAATCGAATTCTTCGTACAATTCCAGTGAATCCTTTATCTTTCTTGTGCGTTCAGGAGAATTACTCGACCGAACACCAACCTACTTGATGTACTTCAGACAGCTACATCGTTCGCTACATCTATGGCTGTATCGTTCGGGACGAGTCCTTAAAATAAAATGATTATCACTCAGCTTTGTTATTACAAACATTCTTAATAATGTTGTTCCTGATCTTCCAATTCGCCTGTCTTTTATTTACCCCACACTTCCTCGCTTCAGCTGTCCCGAAAATCGAGATGACTTCGTATCGCATCCTACTCGACCAATTTTCACAAATTAATTCTCGTGTATGTATTCGATACTCAAGTCTAATTAAGGTTAGTGTTGGTACATCAGTAAAACGTAATGCTTTGTGTGATGCTGAAGTGGTTTCATGTTCTTTATTTTGGTGTATGATGCCTTACGATGGCTCCAGAGAGCCCTAAAGAATACTTCATGTAAGTCGAAACGTAGGCAATATTGTGGATGATGTACGCTATTACGAAACCTCAAGAATTCCTATTCCTGTAGTACGTGAGTACACTTAAAATACTGTATATCTTTACAATACAATTGTTGTGGTACTTCTAATCATTAGTGCGCTAAGTTTTCCAAAGAATAATTGAAAGGTCATCCTGACCCGGGATTTTCTCCAATTTTCCTGCGGATAAACGTGGATTTTACACGTACGATCTCTAGGCTTGCTAAGGGGTGGAAGTCTCATTAATATTATTATTATAAATATCAAAATTAGATTCAAATTCATTGGTTATCTTTACTCAGGCGAAGGAAATATAAATGTAGTGGTACAAGTCTAGTGAAATATGTCGTACATTTCAAAGTAGTAGAGCCATTTGTTTACACCGTCGACGATATGAAAGCGTTCCCGTACTCCTTATCCAACCCTGCGGAACGCCACCACAACATGATCATCCACAGCGCAGGTTGATAAGTTCAAATATCCCTGGGTGCAAATGCGACGACACTACAGGCCATACAGAGTGACCAGGCAATAACAGTTGTGAGATAGATACACCATACAAGAAAGAAGATGCATTCAAAATTCTAGTTCGTGTTGTAAACCATCTCAGTTCTTGGCGCGTATATATTGCAAACATTTATTCCAATATACGGTACAGCACTATGTTTTGTGGTCACAATACACATCATCCGAATTTTCAGAAAACAGAAGAGAATAGTTAGGATAATATGTAAATCTAACTCTCGAGATTCATGTAAATATTCGTTAATATTTCCTACATTTACATTTATGAAATAGTGGTGATTGTTGAGACTGAAGACCTTGTTGTATAAGAAACGATACTCGAATCGTGTGTGTGAAGGTGATTCTGTTCGACTGGATACGATACTCGAATTGAGAATAAAGACACTGTCCTAGCACTTCAACCACACTCCGCCAAACATGCCTAGTCATTCAGCAATCCTTTCAGATGTATAATTTCCGTAAGAAATAAAAGATTTCTTTATTACAACATAAATACAACACTATATTATATTGTTGAACCCTTATATTTCGGCACTGAATATTTTGGGGGAATTTTTAAGAAGACAGTAAAATAAAATATAAATTTATACAGTTGCTATCAATGTTATGGTATTTTTCTTTGCTAAATTTTAGACGACAAAAACCAATCCAAGACGAAGTATTTTAACAGTATACGATGGAGTGTAATTGTAAGTGCTTATATGATTCTGAATGTTTAGAAATAAGATTCGCTGAATGTTATTATTGAGTTACGAATTAAATTACTCGAAATTTGATGTTACTGTCGACACCCCGCTGTGACCCGCATTTGGTTGGCCGTGGCGAGTCACGGTGGTCGTCACGGCTTGGGGAGAGGGGAGGGAAAGGAGCGATGATTAACGGGGAGCGGTTAGCTAGTTCCTGTGAATCTCGGAGTCGTGTCCACTCATTTATTTGCACTTAAGAGTGGCTGAGGCGTGCAAAGCGGCTTCTAAAGAAAAGTAAGCAGTGACCATGACGTAGGGTAGTTCCTCAGTTCGTGATGACGTGAGGTGAAGAGCAGTCACTGAGGTCACAGGATTTGCAACGTCGCTTCTGGTTCTTGGGTTGTCGGTGGACAGAGGAGGTCGCTGGAGTGTTACATATATGCAAGGCCCGAGCAATAAATGATTACTTCTCCCATGAGACTCAATTACCTCCCAAATATATATGATTCTGACCCTTATGCCATCACCTACTAACCTACTTTCTATGGCTCTGCGACCTCAAGACACCGTCGTTGACTGGAGTCTTCATGACATTACAAATATACCCTTCTTTTAATTTATTTCGATCAATAATAACTTTTGACAGCACTTTCAACAGAGTCGCATAGGACTCAAACATTCCCTTCATTTTACTCTCACCGAATATCCCACATTTTATAGAATATTCTTCTTACAATTCTTCATCCCAAAAGACGGGCTCTTTGCCACTTCATAATTCAAGCGCATTTCTTATCAACATGCTTCATAAAAAATATCATACTTTGTTATATTTTCTTTAAATTATCTTTTCTTATCTTTAAAGTACCATACCGAAAAAATATTTTTTTATTAATTTGCTTCATTCCGTACCACAGATGGTGCAGTTCCATAAAATATGCTTTGCAGATTCTTCACTCTGTTCACAAGCACAAGTTGCACCTTGGATTTGATTTATTAATTCATTATTTAAGTTCCCATGTTCTATAATAAATTCCATATATTCAGGATTTGGATGAATCTATTTCTTATTTTTATGTTTATGTTTTACTTCCCTGATATATTCAAATGTAACCCTACCAGAAGAACTATTCTGCCTTCGTATTTGTACTTCTGCTGAAATATACAGTACTACTCACGTATACATTAATTATTATATCTAAATTTGAATATTGACCCAGAACTTTATTTCGTGACTGAATCTTTATATGTCACTTGCGATATGTTTACAGAATATGATATCATATTCTTTGCCGCTATTAAGAAAATAGCTCCGACTGGTACAATAGGACTACCTCCAAAAGTTTCCCCCCATATTTTCTGATATTCTAAATTTTAGAACAGATAGATAATATAAAAAAGTTAATGTCTCTACCAATTTTTATCAACCATCTGGAAGAGAAAGATAAAACCCCTGTGTTGATTTGACGTGGAATGACTCCTCATTCGTTCTCCACACTTGTCGCCCAAGCAGCCACCAATGACAAATTGAAAACGATGGAGAAAAGTGCCACGACGGGTCACAAAAACGGCGCTCGTTCGCTGAGGGACCTTCAGTCCCCGGAAGGACATCATTACCCATGTGGTTACTCCCATCCCTCTACAGCTTCTATCCAGATGCTCCGACCCTTCTCGTCAGAATCACCTTCACAGTATCCTGAGAAATTACTTTTCTTACTGGATGTGTCGAAGAGATGCCGTTGTCTTTTTCCATATTTCACATTTTTTCTGCTTTTTCCATATTCTGGGTTTTGTGTCGCACCAATTGGATGAATTTACATCTAGGCTCTGTATTCCTCTGGAATCCCATCCAAAAACGATGAAAATTGTACCATTTCTATCACTCTTCATCGGTATTCCAAGGATCATTTTACCACAAAGATATTGATCAGACCTGAGAAAGTATTTTAAATGGTTCAAACGTACGTAAAAGAATCTATTATTTCTAGTTTTTTAGATTTATAATCAAATATTAAAAATTATGATTTAACTGTCCTTTTGGAACACTTATTGAAATTACTTATTTGTCCTCATAATGACAGTATTTAAACAATGCCAACACCGTGATTGAAAATGACAATAACACATATTCTACTGCCGTCATTTTGAAATCAACTGATGGAAAATCACAGTTTACAATCAGGTAATAAAGGATCCAACAAATTTTATTTAAACTTATAAGATTTTCGAAATTGTTGTTGATAAGGGTCTGATATTGTTTCATCCAAAACCAGTTACAAAACAAATTACTATTCCATTTGTCTTTCTGCTCCTCCTTGAATTTTTATTAGAGCGCTTCTTCCGCCTTCAATTCCACGTCTTCCATCACTTTGTCCCAGTATTTATCCTCGTTCCCTTTACCTCCCATGAAGGCCTTCTCCTTCTTCCAGGCGCCAGCTCTCAGGATGAACGAAGCGACTAAAGGTCGGTCATGACCTCCCCCACACTCTGGGTCAGGGATTCAGAGAATTAATCTTCTTCGGTGGACGAGGAATGAGTTTTTATCTGGAATTGACACAGAGTAACAAAGTGGCGAATGATCTAGAAAACTGAGGCTAGCTTGGCTCTTTTTAAGAAGATTCGGGCAGCGGTGTGAAGTTTAAGGATGATTTTTCAGGACAAGTGGCTTTAAGAGAAAGGGAATAAAGAGGAGATGCACATACAATATTTCAACAAGAACTGAGAAAATAATTACGTAGCTCTGAAGTATGTTATATACTCATTATGAATATTGGAAAAATTGTTTTCATTAACAGTAGAATACTTACTTTCATTTCAATGAAAAAATTTTTTCCGCATATTCAAGATACAATTTTAAAATCAATAGGAATAATTTGAGAGCCAANTTTTCCGCATATTCAAGATCCAATTTTAAAATCAATAGGAATAATTTGAGAGCCAAAACGTTTTCATGCCATTTGACTATTTTTTCATTAAAAAGTGGAGTGTATTTTGTTTACCACTGGTTTAATATGTTATATATGCTCTGTATTTTTCTAAATCTGTTCTATACAGGAAGATTTTATGTCCAAAATTCCATATTCTTGACTTCATCTACAAACAAACTGGCGCTTATTGTTTTTAGCAGTAGACTGTACGAGTTAACGTGTAACATAATTCAAAATGCACGATACTTAATACTTTCATTCGCGTACATTTCTTATTTTATCTATTTACGAAAACGATAAGAGTTAAATGGTGCACTTACCGAAAAAAACATTTTCTCTCCCTGATTTAGAAGTAAAAAATCTTCTTTAACTTGTCAGTCTTGAAGATCTCATGTCGGGATATTTCTCGAGAATGATCTTCTCAATTCGAAACAAAAGTTATATAGATATCTCAAACAAGGGTTTTATTTTTGTTTGTAAACGATTATAACTTTTCATTTCATTTGAGAATCCCACAGACGCAAGTTGACTTACAGACACAGTTGGTAGCGCATCAGCGCGCTGAGCTGAATGTCCCGAGTTCGAATCTCGTTACCGTCTCCCACTTTCATTCATCATAATTATAATCGTTTAATTTTTAAGAAAGAAACGTTGACGGGTTCTATCGAAAAGTAAAATGTGATTACAGTCTGAGGCTAATCAACGTCAAAGAGAACAAAATACAACCTACAATGCCACACGTATATTCAAATGTATTCTAGTAATTTCTTCAGCTACCAACACCTTTGCTCCCATCAAACAGAAATAACAATCAGACAAATCAACCGTCCTGAACCAACCACTAATCATGAAGTGTAAAATATGGAGGGGAAAACTACGAGGTATCTACGGGGTTACTGTTTACCAGTGGTCACCAGCGGCTCATGTCGATCTAAGTGCCATCATTTTGATATGCCATACTTCTACGCCTTCGTGTTTCAAATTGCAGTGATGCCGAATTGTATGTTCCCTCATGTGAGAGCGATTAGAGACGAAATGATAGCCCACAGTACATTTCCTTCGAGTAATAAACGAGGTCACAGGAGCCAGTACTATCCTTCGTATTGAAATATTTTACCCGTCCTGACCGAGGCAAGACATTCAATCTTGTCGAGGAGAAATATCTTGCTCAAAATCTACTCATCAAATCAATCAAAATCATTGGAGCCCTTTTTCAATACGAGTTACATTATTCTCAAGTTATAACGCTCATGTTATAATGTTAACAAATAATTACTATTTCACATAAATCTGAGTTATGATTTCATCACTTATTTGAAAATTTTTATATTTTATCGTCCGTTACCTTAATATAATCTACACGCATGGCAAACGCTGGGATATTCAAGAATTCTCCCTCGTTTAGCGTGCATTTGAATATTTTTTCTTTAAGAGAAATAAAATTGAATTATCAATTCACTTGGGTTCTAGATTTTTGAAAACTGAATAATTGTTCTCTTGAGAATCTCCATTAACTTTTATAAATGTCAATTTTTTGTCCGTGTACAAATATTATATTCATACACCGATTTGAAGGGTTTTCACTCGCATCGACTTCAGTCGATAAATTCTATATAATTCAAGAAATATCGTGTTTTTAATTTTTGATGTATTTTAATGGAAACATGTTCACAATAAAAGTAAGTATAAATAAAAGAATTTTTAACAATTTCCGTTCGATGCACTTCGTAAACAAAGTAATCCTAATTTTGCTATTAACTTAATCAAAAAAATCCATAAAATTATATTTGACATAACACTTCTTGTGTTTTAAATAATATTTTCGAATTTTCCAACAATAATACCTCTCTTTAACGTTCCGATCCATGATGTGGAAAATGGAACGCACTCCGATGAGTGCAAACATTCACGCTCGGTCAACAAGCGAATATCAATCAGTTTGATAATTTTAGCTCCAATAATATTTGTCAGTAGGGGATTATAGTAAAATCAACATATTTTAATTCCAATAAATATTATAAGAATAATATATTTAATAAATATAACAAGAGATACTTGTCAAATATGCTGTCGAGATTTTACAGAGTTATCTAGTTTGTGAGTTCTAAATCGTACATTTACAAAATAGAAAAGATTGCTTTAGAAGGATATGTTTCTTTTGCGGGAAAAAAATTAAAATTGGTTAGTTTCATTTACTTAACAAGCACGATAGACTTGTAGATGAAGATATAGCACAAGAGAGCATGGCACAAATATTTGGCGTTGAATTTAAAAGTTATTTACAATTTGGTTAACGTAAGTTTATGCGTACATGATTCCAAGCTATGTTAACACACAATGTTAGCATTTTGATTGACGGTTACCTAGAACAAAAAGATGCTCCAACTATTCACTTCGCAATTCTGATAAAAAAACAATACCTTTTTAATATATACGACAAGATTATGCCCTCTCTCTCTCTCTCCAAATAGATGCGGATATTTGGAAACGTACACAGGGGTAAATATACAGGAAGGTTCTGTACATACAACGTCACTCCACCTATGAAACCGGTACCGAACGCAACCCGCACACAGCTCGTGTCCAGAGCCAGTCGCCACGTGTGGTCAACGCGAGGGGATGCGTTTATCTGCCCCTCGGGTGTTCGGCCCCCCTCAACACACACACTCCGACCGCTGGCTGTTGCGAGGGCTTCCGGCACTGGGTTGTCCATAAATATTTTTCGACTCCCTCAAGAGGGTTACAGCACTGGCTTGCGGACGATTTCCCCATCCCACCATTGTCACGTGAGTAAATCATTGCGAGCATCTCCTTCCCGGCAATATATTCTGCGGTAGATAAATAAATTTATAAATATTATATGCATATTTGGATGTTTATGAGCTGTTCGCGTGGGCATCTTATGGTCGTGGTGTCAGCGAGCGCGTCGTTCAACAGTCGCGATAGTAGCGCGCCCTGGAATGCTGAAAAAACGTGTACCCTTGAAACGAGGTTGTTTTTTATAGCCCCGCTCCAAATGACCTTAAACTTGCAGTAAAAAAGGACTTATTCGTGGTATGAAATACTTTGAATTGCACAAAACGAAAAAGTGAAGTTGAAAACAAATTGAATCGACAAAATAGTCTCTGTTTTATGTATAAATATCGACACCCAGCACTCAAGATACAGTGCCTATTTTTTAAATTGCAAATTTAGAAATCTTATTCAAAAGTATAATTTTTCGAAATCGATGAAACAAGATTTAAAGATAACGCATTCATTATAGTTCAAAAATAGTATTTGCCAAGAAACCAACTTTTATTAGCACCCGTTGAAACAGATATTTTGATAGTTCGAGGTGCTACCCGTAATCTTGCTATTTTATAATTCGATTTCGAGTCACAAATGAATATTCTTTTCAAATATTTTCGCAGCCTCCTATTGAACATTTGTTTGAAAGTTGGAGTATATTCATTATAAAAAAATTTATATCAAACTCAGAATTCATTCATGCTTCCCTCAAGAATGATCGCACCAAATTAAGTATCCTTTATTTATATTTGGAAATATGAACTATTCAATTTATTTTCAATATGACTATTGTAGAATGAAATATATATAATAGAAAGGTATGTTGACTAAATGTATTTTCATACACATATTATTATATTTCTTAATCTCCTGGAGAAAAAATGGAAATGAGTAAGGAATACACAAAGTTATAAATATACAAAAACATTATAAATATATAAAATAATAAATATATGAAATTCATTCTTATATATAATTCACACTGAATAAAAAGTTATTCTTTTACCGTGCTATTATGGATAAGGAATTAATATTAATTTTTGTTGTTACAATACAAAAACGTTTTCTTTATAATGCTAATTTTATTCCTGGATCAATGAATAACGATTAAAGCTATAGTCTTGTGTTTGAAGGAATATCTAACTCGAATGCGAATGGTGGTCGCACTGACATACGAGTATGCGATTCATTTCAGTCGCTTTTTCAATTAATCCTAAATTCATAATCTGTGCTGTCAAGAATTTGCTCAGATCTTGAAATACACATGATGCCTTAATGTCAAAATGAAATTTTAACAGTGTTGTGTAATTATGGGATTATTTGTAATAATATTTTCGAGGGATACAATTAAACAAAAATCTTTTTTAATTTGTCACTTTTCACATTATTAACCGGAATATCAAATCACAATAATATCGAGGAAATGTTGATAACAACCAGGATCACCATAATACTTTAGAAAGAATGACATTAAGAAAATGAGACGATAATGGGAGAGGTGTAGCACCCTCCGGAGACGTCGTACGAATGAGAGAAAACAGGAAGATGTCTTGCAGTGATGAAAGTCCAAGAAACATGTAATAAACTTAACAGTTAATTCGAAATTAAATAAAACACTTTTGTTTGTTTAACCCAGTTTATTAAAACACGTTTGTTTGTTTTACCCAGCCTTTTCCCACTTCATGTGGAGTCAGCGAAATTAAATAAAACACCCTAATATGAAAACTAAGTGAAAATGTAAAATGTGTCCCACGTACTGAGAAAAAATGTAGAAAACATTTGAGAATACAAGCCACAGATTTGCACATTGAAGTTTCAGTAGCATGATTAGAAATTTGAAGACAAGTTTCTCAAAATGTGAAATTGCTGATAGAAAAAAACATCAATACTATTTTCATTCATACAATTGTAAATTAGCAGCTATTATTATTACGAAGTCAATCGGGGACAGCTATTTTGTTATATTTCTTTTAATACTACACACTTTGCTACTTATAATTAACGCGTTTTTTCTCATGGGTTAGAAATAATTTTGTTCCATGAATTTGGATGTAATCATGTTTTTTTCCCTTCGATGATTTTTACATCAAATTAGAAATTGTTGTTTGTGCTAAGACGAGTATTGATATATTTCCAAACGTGAATTAACCTCTTGTTTATTACACCAACATTATTACTTCATTTTAATGAGCATTTTCTAAATCAATTTCATGCATTTGCTTCTATTCTGAAAGAAAAATAGTATTTGTTGTGAAATATTTTAAATGCTATTTTAAATCACAACTTTTTAAAATTATATGAGATATAAGAAAAATATTTCATTCTCCTTTGCTTGTTTTAAATTAGGTTGTTTTAATTTACTGATCAAAAACATTACTTACCATTTTTTATCTAGATGTGTTGTGATGGAGGGGACGGATGAGGGGGAAAATGTACGGAAACTTTGATTGAGGATGAAACCCGACCAAAGGTACGTATTTAATCTTTTTTACCGACAAAACATTTTAAAATGGTGAAGATAATGATAATTTTTCTTTCCAAGTTTTAACCATTTCTCGTAGCCATCCTTCACCGACACCTAAACATACTTTTTCCGTGTTTCGTTTCTGCTTCGAAGAAGACGACGCCATATTGCTCCAATATCACTGTTGACTTGTTTGTGTAATTACAAAAGGTGACACTTGAATGTGTCCGAAGAGTCGGTGACGTTGTGCACAGTCACATCCCCTCTTCACCGTCCCGGAACACCTTAGTTCTTGTCAATGGCAAGTACAATTATATTTTTTTCCATTTGATTATGGAACCGACACACCACCAATATCGTGACAAAGTCCTCAATTCCGTATCTCCGTTTCAATCTCCGATTTCTTTGTATTCTAGACATTACTCCTTGGATTTTGCTTTTACATATTTTCATTTTTATACTCCTTCTTTTCGGATTCATCATCCATTTTATTCGATGATAAAAAATGCTACTTCATCCTATTCTCCACTTTACATCATCACTCTCAATTATCGTCCTCCACAGTCTGCATTCGCACACCTCGCATAGTTCGACAAATCAATGAACTTTCTTTTAATTGACCAGCGTCCAATACCTTGTGATAGAGCTCTAAATTCACTAGTTCTATAGTAATCTTAACCCTTCTTCAATTGTTTCTGCCCTTTCGTCCACTTTTCATTACGTTCCGTATCTTCATCCAGTTTTCTCTGGTTTTCTTTTGGGATCGTACTTATACTTTTTTATTTATTTGTTTCCTCTAACTCCATAATTATAACAGTAATTATATATAGTTCATAATAATACAAAGTAATTTCATTATCAATATATTATTTTAAGCATTTTTTCTCTTATTATTAATTGCTTTCCCCTTCAGACAAGTGACCCATCCCTACGTCCATTTGCTTACGAACAAGAAGGGCATCATCCCATTTTCTCAGGTGTTACCCTGTCCATGTGGCACTCCCACTGCCTCTGACGCCCGATGACGTCGTCCTGCTTTACCGTTTCGATGACCCACTCGTCTTCCTTTACGTCTCTATTCAAACAACCTCGTTCTTCCAACGCTTCAATTTCTTTGTTCCGTTCGTTCCCTCGCAAATACACAAGCACTTGAGGCTAACCCTTAACTCCTATACAAAAAGGGTATCTTCGTAGCCACTCCCTACGCTTCAATTTAAATTAATGGCCTCGGTTCCTCTGTCTTTCCCTATACTGCGCTTCCTCCCGCTCACATAAAAGGGATTTTTTTCGATCGTATCGCGAGGTTGCCATATGTAGCAATTTCCGTCAAAATGCGCCTCGGTTGTGGCATCACCCTCTGCACCTCACCTCCCTCGTCCACGTGCCACTTCCGTAAAACCGTCTGGAATATTTTCAGTGGAGCTTTTAGATTGGGTGAGGTCGAAGCTATTGCAGTCGGCAACTGGGAAATGTAGGGTGTGAATATTGAGAGCTCTCTTAAATCTCTATCTTAGTAATCTTAAACGTATTTTTGGTATCGGTTAAGGGTATAATCCATCAGTGAAAGTCGGTCTCCCTTCATTCATTGTACATTGTTATTCAAGGGGTCGGATATGGAAGATGAGATCTACTGTGATTTTTGCTCCAGAAATTCAAGGGTGCCGGATGTCCTTCCTGAAGCACCTTCCTGAAGCGGGTGATATAGGAATGACGTAAGGACGAATGGTAATATTATTAAGGTGGAATGAATGGTAGAGCAAACTGGAGTACACCGAGAGAATATGTCGCTTTGTTCACCGATGCAAGCTCTCCTTAGATCATCTGGTGATTGGCCCCGTGTCAGCGACATAAAATGCAAATGCTCTAACCACTACACCACGAATCGAGGTATCGCATCCGCGGAGTTCATGCTCCGTCCACTAAGTCCACCTTTTCTTATTAGTGTCGTAAATTATTTGCGCGTCTTTTGATTTACTAAAATAATGGCCTGTTTTTCTTTTTGGTTTCTGTTACAAAAGAATTGTGTTAATTGATCTTCCCCAAATAAATAAAATATAACCGCAAAATATTTCGTAGGATATTTGTATAATACTTCACAAAATAGTTTTCAACTTATTTGGGATGTTCGTAGAAAAGTAGTTTTTTATATGAAAAAATTGAAAAAACGTATGAGTTATTCACATAAGCAAATAGTCATAGAAGATTCAAAATGCACCATTTCTCAATTACTTTAATTGCTATGTATTTGTAAAATTGGAGAGTTTAGATAATTAGTTTGATATACTTTCATAATTGCAGTAAAAGCAAATTAAGTTTTATTGCAGGGGATTTGCAATATACCACGGGATTGCTTAGTATTGCTCAATAACAATACATTAATTAACACATACCTGCGGTTTACGATTGATAGACAAAACAATTCTTGAAAAAGACTCTTGGCGTGCCTCCGAGTACAGCTAACAGTGGTACTCTTTGGGAATTCGGAGTTTTACCGTTAGAAGTAAAAATTAAGATGAGGGCCATTAAATATTGGGTTTCAATAAAAAATGGGGAAAGGAACAACAATATATATATGATTGCCACGAGTTAACGTGTAACGATGGGTGGGGTCAAAAAATTAGAACTATAATCGAAACTGCCGGTCTAGGACACTTGCGGCAGACAGCTCCGACGAGATCTGATTCTGAATTAATTATTCAGAGACTTGAAGACATAGAGAAACAAAACATAACGGCTGAGAGACAGGGAAAGAGGTCACTAATCGTATGCAGAATATTGTGGCAGGAGACTAGGGGTGAAAACTGTACATAGACGAATTAAACAATGTAGCAAGAGCAGGTTACGCTTAGTTTCGACTTGGGGGATGGAAATTAAGGAAACTGAGTGGGGATCGAGTTTCGCAATGCCCTTTATGCACAGAACAAGAAGACTACATTATGCTATATTGCGTTAACACTAAAATAGGTAGAAAAAAGTGGCTTCTTCAGGGGGGATACAATCATAAATCAAGAAATTATACTCTAGCTTTTGAAATAATGCGAGATAATAGAATCTCCGTTACTGTACTCCTTGGCAAGTTTCTGAGTATGATTAGAAAAAGGAGGGAGGAGGAACTGATGAAGGAGATTGACCAGAATGAACACACCTAATTTAAATCTGTTTAAATTATTATTGTTATTATTATTATAAGTGATAGTAGTAGTAGTAATATTAGTACTCTATTTTAGTCTGTTTTCATTGATTTAAAAATGTATACATGTGCGGATATGGGTCCATGTATTTGTACGTAAATATGTAAACAATATTTATTTGGGTATGTTGGTATGTATGCATGTTATTTTCCCTGCAGATAAGTATGTATTCTTTTTATGACTTTATTTGATTCTGCCGCCTAATTTTGTTGTTGTTACAGGTTTCCAGTTACCATCTAGATTTTTCTTCTTATGCTTAGCGCGCTTGCCCTAACCATTGGTTTTCCGTGGTTCCCAACGGTACTCAATATATGAAACAGTCATTTAAGTATATATAACAATAGCTGAGATTAAAAATTAAAATTAATATTAAAAGATAGCCATGACAGTAAAAATAATCTTATTATAACTTATTAATTTCTTTTGTCGCTACTGATATCATTTACCTACCAAATAATCAAAATATTTTAATACCTCTATTTTTAGTTACTGTTTCAGTTCTTTGAGAGTGAATACTAGGGTATAGTATGCACAGCCCACGGTACATTTTAGGACCACTGTAAGGCGCACGGGCCCTAAGTCCCGCCATATATATTGTGTATTTGTTGTTAAAATAAAGCCCTTTTGAATTGAATTGTCAAATCAATTTCAAAAGCAACGAAATTAAGAATAAATGTCAGAAAGTTCGGATTTTTTAAAGTTCATGATACCAAATAACTTGTATGCAATGCACACGATTCTTCAGTCTCAAAACCGAAATTACTCCTTAATCAAATTCAACCTTTATCTTTTAAGGTAATTTTCATTTCTCAAATATATTGGTTTGGAATGGGAGAAAAGGAGAAACGATCCATTATTTAAAAAATTAAACGCAATTCTTCAAAAACTGCCATCTCAATCGATGATATATTTCATATGGATCAGTCAGTGGTTTTCTATAACGAGTAATTTCTTCTTTACAGCAGTTGGAAAAGAGAGGGTTCGTGACACGACTTCTAATAAAAACAACTACAGAAACGAAGCTATACAACACAAGCAGAAGAACATAATGTTCCACTTTTCAGGTGAATATCGTGTGTCGTCGTGATTGCAACAGGCCAACAGACTGATTCAGAAAGTATTGAGGGTAAGAGTAATCAGAGGATGTAACGTCTTTACAAACATTGAGCGCTAGAATTCTTTCTACCCTAACCTCACTCCACTTCTTCTGAGTGTACCACGATGATTTCAATATCAAGTAATGAAATCTCAATTTTCAAATTCTTTAGTCTTCAATGTATTATTATCGACCATAATAAAGCAAATTAGATAATTGGAATGATTTGTTCTATACACACAATGTACAGTACAGTCACACAAACCCAAACAGTCCATGTTCCTATTCACATTATATAGTTATTATTTATTTATTTTATGCCTTTTGGCGAGGATCAGACCATGAGGTTTTCAGACTCTTCCACCTAACCGTTGGACTTGGGTAAGGGAATTGGGAAGGAGAGATGTTGAGTTGCCAGGGAACACATTACAGAGTTTCAATCTCTTGAATTTGTATTTATTCCTTAACCGTACACCTGAAGATGACACCAACTTAGGGTTGAAACGTTATAATTTGTGTGAAGTTGCGTAGAAAACTTTTTCTATCCCTTATCTGGTCTTCAGACAAATCTTTATTGTGATCTATAATATTGCACTTAATTCAATAGAAGGAAAATTTAGTAGAAATGATGATAATAATAATAATTATGTATTTTAATCTCAACTTATTATTATTATTGAGGTTTTAGGGCTCTCCAGAATAATTTAGTAGATAAACAAATTCTTAGACAAACTGGGAAAATCAAGAGTAAAAGTATTAAGATACGAACATTAATAGCGGATACTATTCGTTTACAACTAATACAAAAACATGCATACATCAAAGTTTTACTGTACTCCAAAGTACTTCAACAGTTGTACAGCATTGTGTATAAACCGTTGCCAGCAATGTAGAAGTCGTTTTGCTGGAGCTGTCCATTGTCTGAAGAATCACTGGAACAGTTGTAAAGAGAATGTCACTAAGTGGTTCCTTCATTTCACGAATGAAGTAATAGTCACAAGGGCTTAAGTTCGGAGAATGCGGTGAATGGTACAGCATTTCTCAGCTCCATCGATCGAACAAATCAGTCACAGCTTACGTCGTTTGCACCCGAGCATAATCCTTCAAAATGGTGAGTGGGTTCTGCAGAAAGTGTCGCCGCTCTTTTCTCAAAGCTGGTCATCGATTGTGTTCCAAATATGAACAGTAAAACCGAGCATTAACGGTCTGTCGTTGGGGAACTGTATGCGTTAGGATAACACAATCAGAGTCGTTCTCAATCACCACAGTTTTTACCTTGCAAGGGATGTGACGAACTTTATCTTCTCAGTACCCACAATAGCGTTATTCGTTTGATTGGCGTTTCAAATGTGCCTCGAAATAATCACTGGCATACATTGTGAACAACAATTTTTTTTTTCACAATTTTTCCCAATTTATTACTACTATGAATACTATTTCGTCCGTTTGTTCCATTCCCTCGCTCAAATTTCCAATTTTCCGACATCTTGTCCACAAGTTAGAGTTTTGAATTTTATCACGGTATTTTCTTTCCTAAGGTACACAAATATTCCATAATACGTCCAAATTTATCACCATAAGACTAAACGACCGCAACAATAAAAGGAACCTGAATTTCAGAAGCAATTAGAGCACCAAATTTCTGGACAGACCTCACAGCCTCTTTTAAAAAACTAGGTATATTTTAATTTATTCTGTTTATCGTAAATCCCGAAAAAAATAAAGAATTAACACACGAGTGGTAAGAGTGCTCATGCATCCTACATCAAGTTTCTATGTATCACGCACAGATGTCAAAGTAACCAGAAAATCAGTCAAATACATCCGAATGATGGCTTTGTAAAATCAAAACTCCTATCTCTAGCAAGCTGCCTCAGTCAACGCATGTACCCAACCTACCTCCGGTCACATCGCGAGGGTAACGTTATCTCGGGTAATTTATTTAGACCTCGTAGTTCGGCAACTCTTGAGAAGTTTCGATCGCCTTTGCGTGGTTCTGAAACCATCGAGTTTGCGTGTCGCGTCGCTCCCCCTCCCCCACTTCCTACACCTGCCCCCCTCCCCCCCTGGAGGGAAAGTGTTCTGGAAGGGGGTCGGTTGGTGGGAACCGTGCTGAAGAGAGGAAACATCGATTCGCAAATAAATTACCCATGGAATGTGAATTATATTCCGAAGGCCATTTTCGTACATGCTAAAATAATAGATCG
>NNCF01128179.1:157570-169787 GCA_002313205.1 Laupala kohalensis | reverse complement strand
CAAAAGTTCAGGGGCGGTACAGACTAGAATAAATATTATTTATGAATGTGTACGGGAAAATACTGCGGTAAAAATACAAATAAAATATTTGAAAATAATCGTAAATACCCTGTAATTTCTCCATACATATTTATATTTTTCCGGGCTAACTATTTTTTTTATTATGAAGTTTCACTGTTACTGTGTTCGTCTATATCATACACAAGGACGAGAGCTGAAACAACGGATGATTCGTGAGGAATTGGTCGTGATAGAGAAAGCCAAGGGCACAGGATGGCAGCAATTTTTCTCGTGATTCGCCCGTATTATCTCCCAATCCACAAAGTGCTTACCATTTCACGTTCATGTATCATCCACCTCGGCGAAGCGCAGCATGAAGAGAATAATTACCCCCTTCATCGCCATTTCTACTACGAAGCAACCCTCATGCGAATGGCACAAGATACCGGTTGAGAACATGTATATTGTACTTTACATATGAAGAACAAGTTATACATCAATCCGTTACATCCAGGGGCACACCGACGGACCCCCCTCTCCCTTCCTGCTCCCCCACCCTCACGTACTAAAATGTAAAAGAAAAATAGAGTAAAAACGACTTTCGTAATTTATGTATGTAAAGTATACGTAGTACACGACTATGTATAAAAACAAGAAATAACACATTACCTCTCAAAACAATATTCTTATGGCAAACCGCTTGGATAGCAAACAAACAAACATGTCCGCCCCAAGGGTGCCTGAACGTCGGAAGATCGAACAACAGAAGGTGAGACTCAAGGTTGGCTCAATGAATGATTCGTTTCCTAATTAAGGTGGAACACAAACGTTAATTAAGGCACTTGGGATCTGTAGGGAAGGACGAGAGTGAGAAGAAACAAGGGGGAGGGATAAAAGTATTGAGGAAGAAGAGATGAGGACGAAGGGGTAACTGAAAGTTACAACGGAGTTTCCTGCGATGTTGAAGTCAACCTTATTCATAATGATGAGGATAGGGTTTACATATTATCCAGTTAGTGATAAGGATCTTTAAATGACTTACACATGATATTGATATAATTCTGATCATCGCAGCATATAGAGCGACAATACCTCAAATTGCGATACAATTCAGCCACACGTAATTCCTTTCCGAAGGATCTGCAATTTAAGTTATATTTTATATCATTCCTCTTGTCCTTCGTTCGAGAGGTGAAAAATGTCAAAAAAAATCCTTAAATGTATATTTACTAATTCTATAGTCGTGTTCTGTTAAGAAAGCTTCCGATCGCAAGAAGATTAGTACTTAAAACCATTTCTACGAGTTTCATGTATTTGAAATTATGCAAGTAGAACATTAAACAAGCACATTCTGAAAAGTGGAAATTGCTAACCACCATATGAAATTACTNTCTGAAAAGTGGAAATTGCTAACCACCATATGAAATTACTCAAAGAGGCGCTAGGTTTGTTGAGTCAAAAGAGAAACCCTACCTCAGATAAATTTCCACAGATCTGAAAATTGACCAGTAGTACATATAGGACTAGTGTGATCTTTTGAAATGATGATTTAAAGATTTACATAAATTTTCAAATCTATAAGCATTTTTCTGAGGTTGAATGCCTATTTTAACTACACTACGACACTTTTCATACTGATAAAAAACTTATTGTGTAGGAAGGACATATGAAAAGTTCAATCTCTATTCATGGTGCATAACCTTGGCCAGTCTCTTTCCTAGCGAAAACACGACAGTTTCGTAATCATAATGAAACATTTTTATTCTCCTTCCTCATATTGACACACAGTCAATATTTTCAAATACTTCAATGGACGAGTAGATATAGAATGTTATGTTCTTTAATAACAAGATCAAGAATGAACTGAATCTCAAAACAATTGCAAAGAAATCAATCGTTCAAAATTGAATAAAATAAAATTCTTACTTACATTGAATAGCGAATTATTAAATGAAATAAATAACATTTTTGTATACCTGTGTCAGTTCAGCTCGAAGAATATTTTCTGTTTTCATCTTCGACATTTCCAGGCGAAAAACACGATTTGTTTTAGCATTGCCATCTTTAGCATTGCTTTCCCTTTGATAGCTCTTTTTACTACCAGGCGTATTGTTTTAAAAACATTTCGTGCGAAGTCCAAAGGCCAACGGTGTGTCTGATCTCCCAAAGGTTCCTCTGACTGCAGCCTCTTGAAGAGAAACATTCGTTATTTCATTACATCAACGAGAGCGACCATGCACAGTCTTCTGGTGCACGAAGCTTCCTTCTCGTGGTTTGTTTTTCTCAGCGAAACAACCATGAAAGAGAACAAGGGATGCATCCACTCTCTTTCGGTTCGTTTTGGGGTTTAACATTTTAATTAACATAATGAATTTTTATTAAGTCCAACGAAAATGCAATTTCATTCCCCGAGGTTTAAACTACTTTTGCTGTGTATAATAGCCTATTATTTACATAATGTATTTGAAGCATGGTTCTAAATAAAATATCAGTGAGGAAAAAATGAAATGCCACCTCACAAACGTAGAGCTTTTTTTGTTTACAGGCCACTCCGGTTACAAATGATTTTAAATTTTGCTTAATTTACTTGCTGCACATTCCATTAAGCATCACAATAATTTGAATATTTTAGTCCAGTAAAAGGATAAAGGCAATGAAATACGAACATTGAATCATTCTTTTGTGTTCATTGGACTTCAGAATAAAATAAGCGTGCTCCACCCAGAAAAAATTACCATTCTTCCCTCCTCCGTATAGGTCTGGTACTGGATTTCAGATACTTTTCATATATTTTTTTTTTTTTTCAGTTTTATAGTTGCAGTAATTTTAAATTATTATCATTTTTTCAAAATATATTATTATTCAAAAAATTTTAATTTTGAAGTGTCTTTAAATATTAATAAAGAATTACCAGAAAATAATTATAAACAAATATCACCTAAGTCAATCTACCCTAATGTAAATCAATTCTTCGTTCCAGTTCAGTTCTGGTTTCTTGTTAACTGGTTTTTCCCTTTACTGGGACGTACACGTTGTGAAGTTGGTTGAATAAGTCACTTTGATCCAAAATCACTTGCACACATTCTAATTTTCTCAGTCTTTTTAATTTCAATTCATTTCTTCCCTCCTATCACGGTATAATATATTTACTAAAGGAATTATCATGCACTTTATTTTCATTACTTTCCTTATTAGCATAATTAATTAATAATTTTATTTTATACGTTTAACTCTAAAGATATGTCCTTTAATACATCATCATGCAACAAAAGAAAAAATTGAAGTAAAATATTACAGAAATTTGAAGAACAATTTATATTGTGTAAAATATTTGCTCTCAAATATCTTATTTGATTAGAACTATAATATGAATTTATTTCAATACTCTGACAGAAAAAAAGAATTTTCTGGGAAAAGAGCCAACATATTTTGACACTTTGAAAAAGTCTCTATTCTTCGTAAAAAATTACGTGCCAATTCCAAAATTTAATTTAAGTTTTTGTATTATATCTCAATGTTTACCAATCAAAGGAAATTTGCATTATCACACACTTTTACACACATTTTTACATTCTCATTAATATTGTTCATTTTGATGTTCATGTTTAAAACTGTGTAATGTCAAATTCAATGTTGTTATATGTCTATCAACCATGATTTCCTTAAAAGAATTTACAAAATTCAAATATGTCCCAGGGACTATGACATTATTGATTTAATTTTCCCATTCCAGCATTAGACCATTCTGACCTTCGTATATATGATTGTTTTTATCATTAATCATTTTTCAGTTGTAGTAAAAGAAACAGTAGAAAAGTGTAACAGTACCACGAAGAATAACATTAGCCTTTATTTTCGTGAATACGAGCAGATTTTATTTTAAATATTCCTTTAAAGAGACAAATTGTAAATTGTGTAACAACCTGCAATATAGTGAAATGAGAATATTAAACATTGTTGTACTCTTGACCGAAGAATCAAGAATCGAGGACTCTAACTCTAATGCCTCTATGATAATAACAATAATAATAAACCAAGGAGTCGTTGCCGAAAAACATGGAGGACCGCGATTTTCGAGATATCGAGTGAGAAGATACCACGATTGAATGTAATTCTATCCATTGTGTCTCCTGAAATAGTTTTTCGTAGATTGTGATTGACAAGAGAAGAGTATTTTCGTTCTCTGGGAATTTTGTATGCAGATGTATTAGCTAGCAACTCCATTTAATGATTGTAAATATTGTATTTATGAGTAAATTATGTAAAAGTTGATTAAAACAAGGTTTTATAACTCAAATATTATATATGACACTGCGGTATGGAACCATTCTGTGGAAACGGAGCGTTCTTAAGGCCGTTTCATATCGATATTTTGAACTTTGTTCTGCTTTTAACTTGTATTATTTTGATTTTTTTAAATCGGGAGATAGCGAGAATCGAAATCGGCACATTTTTATTCGTTAGGAATTCCTTTTATAATAAATATTTCTTTCACACGAGATTCGCAGTAAGATTGAAATATTTTAAGGATTCAAAATTCCAATGATGAATTCAAAAATTATTGGCATATTTAATAATTATTCAATCTTCAATAACATTCTAAAATTATACAACTCATAGTATGTAGAGTCTTCTCTCCAAATCAACGTCATATCGTGTATTATTTCACCTTCATCGCAGCAGTGAAGGTAACCATTTCCTTCACATTGTGGGGCTTTGTCCCTTTATTCGCGTCTTTCGAGCCAAAACAGAGTTCTTCCCTCGCTGATAACGTCCTCTAATCCCGGATTTGAGCGATTCCGGTCTCGCGCTGGGCGCCATTGACAAAGCGCCGCACACTTTATCTGCCATCACATATCACGGTCATTGTGATCTCCCACTTGCCTGTCCACCTCCGTCCATTTGTACTCTTATCTACCTGTATTTCCCCATTTCCGCGACGCTCTGTCAAGCAAGGGGAACCCTTCGACTTGTGAAGGGGAACTCACATGAGTTCACATTTCTCAAGGTCGGCATTGTGATGTGACAGCGGAACAGGGCGACCTCTCTCACTCGGTGATTTGGGATGGCTTTAGAGTCACATTATTCAGTCGAAGAGCGGCAAGTGAAATCAGGAACGTGCAATCTATCTATAACCATGTTGAAAATGTAATTTACGCTCAGCCACAAATCGTATATATACTTTCAACCTTTCTGTATCGTACTTGCGAAAACGCAGGTTGTGGCTGCATTGTCGATTTTGCCGTTGTCAGTAGTTTTACGTACTTTTATTTGCATTCTTATTTCAATATTGTCTGAATATATGCATTATTTGTGTGCAATATATTCTCAAATTGACATTTCTCATCAGTTAGAACTGTTATATCATAAAATTACGTATCTACGCATTGCGTAACATTTACACTACTAAATAGTACAGGTGAGTATGGATCTGCTAACTCTCTTTCTAGTGTGGATATTACTAATTCATTTGAACAAAACGTACTTTATACTTCATAATTTTCCAATGTCCCACCCCACGTCGTTTCCCTAACAAAAGTAACAGTAGCATTATGAATGTCACCAAATCACGAATCTTATCCACGGAAAATAGACATATGTCACAAGAGTTTAAATCGAATTTGGTCGTATATTACAGAGACAATCAGCTGATTCTGTTCTATAATACTGATACGAAAATAGAGAACAGATTAGATCTAAATCGGGTTTCCTGAAAATATGAGCTCGAAAATCCATTTCGTTTCATCAATTCACTTAGAAAACTTTGATTAAAAGCGTGTATATATTGAAGAAATCATATTTTATGATTTTCAATCTCCTAAACTGTAATTAATACGACTGCTTTGTCTTTCATTCAACACGCAAATAGAGCTGATTAAAGTAACATCATAAGGATTTCTAACTCATCTTCTGAATCTATCTTGGCACGGTTCCGGTTATCATTTAGGAACTTACAAGGGACCTTTCAAGAAGGGCATGATGGATGTGTTCCTGATTTTTTTTATACTGAAACATATTGACTATTATGCATATATTTCTTCCGTGTACCCTACACGTGGAGAAGATATGTGATAACATAATAATAGTTATTATATTGACTATTAGTATGTCCCGTCAAAATATTAGTGTCGAATGCATACTGGAAGGCACTGTTGAAAAATCGACGAGATTGCCAATTTTTTGGCGTCTGCTTTCCGCTCACACTTTTGACAATCATAAGGAAAGTCAACTCTTTCCACTACAGGTCGAAACTGTTGGTCACAGACTGCTGCCATAAGTTTCGCATGGCGTGCCGTGTTATAACCACAATATCATTTACCGACACAGAATCTCGTTAATAAAATACAAGTAGCTATCGCTTTACAATTAAGAATTTACACACATTTGTGAGGCCTCAATATTAAAGTTAATTATTTCTTTTTGTTTCTGGTATTAAAATATTGAAACAAATTTCGTAATGTGCTTAGTTACAAGAAAACATTGTGTTTTTTTAATAACAGTGTTTCGTGCGTACAATGAATACTCATTTCCTACAAGACAAGTTACGGGCAAAGGTATTACTAGAATTCCATATGAACACGCATAAAATGATATTAAAAACGATTGAATTTTTAGTGGTACTGATAATTTATTTCTCGTATATCTGCTAAAATGTAAAAAAAAAGAAATCAAATGAATGGTGATACACACTTTAATTTCCTCCTATATGTTACTTATATTATGATAATTTTGAAACTGTAAGGTCAATATTTCGAAAAGTACATATAATTGTAGATCTAACAATCTACTTGAATTACTCTACAAATTTAGAGAAAGGAAACTTGAACATGAATAACGTAGTTGGCTGACTTACATAGCTTTACTATTTGTTTGCATTAGTATTTCTTCCTTGGGTGGTGAAGGTACCTACAAGCCGGACAAATTGAAACTCAGCCACGTGATTCGCTGTTCGTCCGTTTGTCAATTGAAGGTTGTACAAGACGCACAAAAATGGATATTTGCGGTACGAAAAGAATCAGTATTTCCTTTTTAAACATTTTTTTAGGACTTTCCAGAATGCCATTACCGCTAGTATTTTGACAAGACACACAAATAGTCAATATGTTTCAGTATAAAAAAACACGACCACTTTCGACCTGCATTTGTCGGAAGCTCTCTTTTTTAGACAACATTCATAGGTTGGCCCCTTGCTGACTTCCAAAAATAAAATAACTTGTTCTCATTAATGACTCTTCTTCCAGAAAAACAGAATGAATGAAAATGGAGTATCATATTAGTATTAGAGGCGGCTGACAGCAGTACCGCTACGTGATAGGAAGGGATTTGGCGTTCAAAGAATGGGAAGCATAGATGCTGCGTTAGGATATTGTATTTGAGGGAAAAGTTATAATCAAAAGTAAATATATTATTATGAGTAAAGAATAATCTAAAATAAATCGCTCTCCATATCTTTTAAACACATGAATTTTTTAAACTGGTGACAAAAATGTATATTGATTATAAAAAATATTATTTTAGAGATCATCAGACATTTTGAAAATGTATTTTACTTTTTGTCAGTATCTTATTCGCTGTTTTCGTCTCGCAGAGCTTTCCGTCATTGTCTGTTTATGTCGATACAAATGTAATACTCGGAAACGTTACACTCAGTACTAATGGATATGTTGTTATTAGATAATATTATTTATAAAACTTTCATAAAAGTTAATTCAAATATGAACAAAAATGGAATTAAACTTTTCGATGATTTGTCAAACACGACTTGGCAGAGTTTCAGTTACCATATCAAACAGTGATTATGCTATTTCTACCATACAATGTGTTAAGTATTCTACCAGATCGTTCCTGACAAACTAAGAAGTAAACATTCGGAAGATATCGATCTGAGGTTTGTAATCGAAAGAGACCTAATTGCACGGTGTTCATCTCACTAAGGCCGACACAATGGAAAGGACGGAAATAAAAATAATATGGAAGAGGATCGAAAGGTACGAATATCTTATATTCAAGGACGGCGAGACGAACGAAACTGAAGTCGAGGAAAAGAACAATCAGAAACAAAAGCTAAACCAATCTTATTTTTGTTTCCAGAAACTCGAGATAAATGAACCGCAGATTCATGTTCAATTCCCCACATACTCAATGCCTTCCGTAAACATCGCGCTCCGGCGATAAGACCGGCTTTTGTTCGGTCGCGCCTCGACCCTTCGTAAAGCGAAGGCTTTAGTCCTACACATGAGGCGAGGCGCTATTAATTACATAAGCTCACATCCGGCGCGCTGGCGTCGTCACAAGGGAAGTAGGCTTTGTGAGGGCACCCCAGCGCCCCTCGTGGCGTGCACAGGAATTAGGATTTACCTCCATTGACGCTGTTCTGATGTCCATTTGTCTATAGGTTTATTCAATAGTGGTTTTTCAGGAAGAGTTTGACGAAAGACGTTCATAACTCACCAATGTAAAGATATCGTTATTTATAGATCTTATAAAATAAAAAATGTAAATCATCTGACATTTTACCCACATTCATTAAGATTCTGACACCCATTAATGAATTCAACACAAATACTTCAAACAAGCGCTTAAAGAACTACAACCCCTCTGAATATCAGGTTGAACAACCATAGACCTTTATATGGCAAATTTATTAATCCTTTACCTGCTCTCCTCCAAAGAATTTCACAATAAGAAATTTAATCATCGTTCCAAATAATTTTTGTGAATATCCTTAATATTTCGAAAGACCCGGGACCTATATTATATCTGTTCCGTTGGAATCACTGGACCTTGTACTGTAATTTGTACTCTACTAACATAGGATTAAGAAGAAAACAATACACAATTTAAATATTAAAGATTTATGGTCAAAATATCAGTTATAAAGTGCTTATGGCAACTCGAAGAACAATAAACTAATTTACTCTCCGGAAACAAACAAGGGACCATCCCTTCAATTCCGCACAAACAGCCTAAGGCAGTAACTAATTTTTCATTTCTGCGCCCCATGACAAAATCATGACATGACATCCCTGAGGTAAGAACACGTTCATTATTTTTCTGCGAGCAATATTTCCTCTCACATTTTTCCTTTAACAGTTAATGCAACTAATAGGAAGCTTAACAGCTCTACAGTCAATAGACCACTGTACTATTCGTTATATATTAAGCGAAGATGAAGAACATTACAAACTCGAACTTTTCTGCATTCCACGTACTAAATTCCTATGTAAACCGTACTCTACTAATTTAATTACTTAATTAATTAATAGATAAATTTAGTGTCAAAAAAGCAGTACATACTACGTATAACCACGTGGTGGACAATAAACTAATTTACAGAATGTTACAAAATGTTATACAACATTTAATGTAGATATTGTAACTAATAGAGACTGTTCTTCTGTAATTTGAAGTATATTTACCTAACTTGGGTAGGATAAAAAATGATGCGTTACAATCAATTTCCTGACGAATCGGTTCAAAATATTAAATATTTATCTACGGGAAAGAGACAAACATTTAAAAAACTATGCTTCCTTTTTCAAAACTTTTTCGAATTATTAACATTCCATCCGTAATTCTACTTTCTGTGGAGTACATTCATTACTACAGAAAATCGCTGGGCGTTCTATAAATATGAATAATTTTGATGCTACACAGTATCGACTAAAACTCAAGACTTTCAATGTTATGAACTCATACGAAAATGTAACTTCCAGAAAGCCATGATAAGCGATCTATGGTTTATTTTGTCAGTGGTCAGAAATTTAAAAAAAAATGTTTTTTCTATTCTTTAGCTTCTGTTTTGTTTTTGTGTTACTCCAATCAATCTATCAATTTAAAATCCATTATTAGTTCCTGACACGAAAAATAATATTTTATTACTTAATAATTTTGTATCGTAAAGGGTAGAATATAAGAAGTAAAAAAAAAATCAATAACAGAAAACTATTTGTTTGTCGGAAGTGATATTTAAACGTTTGTGAAACCTCAAACGTGATTTTCTCGAATGTCTATATTTTGGAGTTTTATCACTAGTAGTCCCACTGGACGAAATACATCCAATTTTAACCAAAGGATATTGTCAGAATATGCTTTTTGTTTCTGGTTTGTCTAGAGGAAGACGCAGTATAATGTACATCAACACGAATGGCTTAGTTGTATCCATTATCTTTTATTACTGAATAATAAATTTTCAGTAGGTTGTGAAGACGTTCTATAACTGCTGGTAGTGATTTGATCATTTATTTCTCAATAATGTATTTAATAGATTTATTTAATAAATGATATCCTCTACATAATACAGACCTCCAACTCGTAATTCCAGAGCGCTCGACTCCGAGGAATAGTGAAATGACATGGTGATGGGGCTATAGCCGTAGATCATGATAAGGCTGTGACGGAATACGGCGGATTTGCCTCACGTAAGAACAATGTCCGTGGACAGGAGAGACAATGGCTACTTCCTCCCTCGGCGTCCATCCTCAATGAAGGCCTCCCACCCCTCCTTCCGAAGTCGCCTTCGCCATTGTCATTTTCCACGAAGTCACGAACTCCGACAGGGAATGGGGAGTGTTTGTGCTGCGTTCTTAACGTCTTTAAGATTATCATTAAATTCATCATGTGACGTTGAATGTCTGAATAATTATTATGTAAGGTACTAGTAATCGCCCATAAAAAGTGAATAGTTTCAAACGAACTTGAGAACCATAATGAGCTTGATAATGTTACTTACAGGGGAAAATCAGAAAAACACTATCAACACCTAATTTCCGTAGGAAAACATACATCGTAAAAATGCAGTAACAGGTTTCCAAAGAGATGTATGTGGAAGGTTTCAAAGTTTATACAACAATCCTTTTTTCCCCTTTAATTTGTCTTTTTCCTCAGTAAGACTATCGCGATGATTGTTCAATGATAATAGAGAAGCACTTTTTCTTCAATCAAATATATTAAAAGTGTTGACTATTTAATCCGCTGTCATCCCGTGTAAGTCATCACTGGATGTTTCTTGTCCAAATCACTCGCCCACGGTTTGTTAGGCAGCGCCACTGTACGGATGCGCAGCTCGTCCCTAACTTCATAGCACCCTCGGATTCAGTGATACCTCTCCTCCACAAAGTCAAATAAAATTTTGCTTTCATGCCGCAATTTACATTCATGCCAATAATTTTAATTCGTTTTACGGAAAACAAGTCTCATTGAAATGTTAATTATTAAAGCAATATTAATGCGTTACTACACAAAAAAACACGTGAAAACGCCAATGTCGTTTTTTATTCTTTTTTACCGTTTTCCCTTGTAATATTATATATGTATATAAATTACATTTAATAATTCATTTCAACATCGATTTCCTGAGTACATCCGAATCTGCACATTCACCAATTAATCGATTCAAGTATCTTATCGATTCCTTCAACCTTATTACTACGGTAAACGACCCCATTCGCCTCTCCGGTTCATCTCAAACATTGCTAGATCAAATTATCGTCAACAATGGATTCTCGTATCTCTCTGAAGTGTTTATCGCCGGATACAGCGATCACCTTGCTCATGAATTGATTATGAAAGATAAACTAAAACCACTTAAAATCCCTTACAAGTTCTCAAGAAAGTTAAATGACACAAATCAATCCATATATATAAATTATTTGCGTGAAGAAACATGGAAAGATGTTTACAATTGCCAAAACACCGACGACAAATTCAATGTATTTATCTCAATTTCCTAAAACATTACAACTCCAGCTTTCCCATAAAACGTAAGTTAATAAACACAAAGAAATACAAAAGATGGATCACCCAAAGGATATATTTCTTCAAAAAACAAACGCCGTTTATATTTTCAAACTATAACCAACCACTCGAATTCCATGATTATTTTCGTAAAATTAAGACTATTCTTCGAAAAGTAGTCTATGCAGATAAAGTTATGGAAAACGACAGGCATATACTAAAATCGAACAACCGGACGAAAGCCATGTGGAATATTGTTAAAAATTACACGTCAACTTCTGAAAGTCGCGAAGAAAATATTTCTCTACTAAACAATGGAAAAATCGAATTAAATCCTCAGGGCATCGCAAATTTGTTTACTTCTTTCTTCTCAGAAGTAGGTAAAATAACGAACTCAATATATCCAAATCAATGTCCTCCAATTATTACCACCCACATACCCAATTCTATGTTCACTTCCGAAACTAACGCCAGTGAAGTC
>NNCF01128179.1:129903-154289 GCA_002313205.1 Laupala kohalensis | reverse complement strand
GTCCAAGAATATAAAAGATATAATGAAATTGAATCTCTTCAAATCTGCGGTTAAAAACTATTTCCTGCACCAGTGTTTCAACAATGTAAAAGAATTTATTGATTTTAATAAAAGTTAAATTCGTATTGTAATTTATCATGTCATTGCTGTAGTACTTTTAAAATAACTTATAACAATTTCAAAAAGTTTTTTATTGCATGATTGTGTTGTCTTATGACTCATATTAATTTAGTTTTATGTGTATTCAACTTTGGCACGGTTGTGTACATTAATTCTGTAACCCCATCCTGACACGGGTTTTTCTCCGGTTTTCCTTCGGGTAGAGGCGGATTTCTTATACAAGTTCTCTAGACTTTGTCTAGGGGCAAGTTTATTGTGATAATAAATCGTGAATTTAGTGTTATTTCAATTCTTGTGATTTTTAAGCACTATACTCAGAATAATCTATCGTTCGATAATAATTTATACATGTAAATATTTTGCGTAAAATTTCAAACATGTTGACATTCTATTAATATTATAACTTGTAGCCAACTTGTTATCTTATCTAGGAATTTTTGCTGAAATTTTTGAGTCCGCCTCTGCCTGAGGGCCCTTGATCGGAGTTGATGGAATGGTCCCTTGCTTGCTTCCGGAGAGTAAATTAGTTTATTGTCCTCCACGTGGTCATACGCAGTTTGTACTGCTTTTTTTGACAATATATTTATTACAAATTTATTATACGTTTCGTACGTCAGAAATGTGACTTACTAACAAGGAGACAACACTAAGCATCTTCAACGTTTCTTGTACAAACAAAAACGTTTTCGCCAATAAACAGGACTAATTTTCCTAGAACCTAGCTAAGTACGTTTTCCCTGCCAGATGAATGCTTTTCCCACCAGCGCGAGTTGAGTTTATAATCAGATATAATCGAGCTTATATCTGAACACGGCGACGTTTTCAAGAATGACATCAATCAAGATGAAAATGATAGTAATCGTCCACATATGTGATCCATGATTTATGAAGTTGATAAATATTCGTAAAAGAGATTTGATTTAACAATTTTTTTTCCATCAAGGAGTCATAACATTACCCAGTGTTTCTGGACTCGGCAACTGGTGAAGTTCATGTGGACCAGTTAATCTAATCTTCAGGTTTTTAGAGAGATCAGTAATTTTTATGACACACCACAATGACGGCACACAGTCGCATATAAAAGTAGCTTATCCGGTTTTCTAAGAATATTTGGCATACTTATTGAAAACTGTCATCGCATAACAATACTTCTCGAACGCGTGAATGATATTCGAGGGTGTCAAGTATTGGTGTTGAAAGAGAATGGTTTGGCGGTTTGAGATATTGGTACCGCTCGTTCATTCATTTTAGTGCCACAGATGCGAAGAATTGTGTATCCGCTGTCATCTTGTCTTAGTTCCTAGAGATTTGTACAATTTTCCACAATCTCAACCAGATTACTAAAACTTATTCTACCAAAAATATCTAAATATTTGGAATTGGAGGAAGGCAACTAAACCATTATTGTGATAAAATGCATCGGAACGATCTCCTACTGGTCACGTTGAATTGATTCATGTAATGCTTTTGTGGAAGTAAAATTATATAAAGCAGGCAAAACTATTTTGGGATGACATCCTACACATATCGTGACTAGGGGCACACCCAGGATTTATATAAGGGAGNACTAAAACATTACAACTCCAGCGCAACCACAATACGAAGTCTTATTATGACTCGCGATCGAAAAAAAGTATAGAAAAAATAAACTTAGATTCTATGATCGATTTTCCAGTAAATCAAATATTTTAAATCATACTGAACACTTTGTGACGTTTTGTAGACTATGTATGACTATCAGTTGCCCCAACAGAGACATATCATTCATAGACTTAATTCCTCGAATGAATATTACGCATCAACGCTTATTATAAGTCAAAGCTAAATAAATGAACATTTTCCATTATGACTTCCTTTTGCCTATTTGTAATCAAGCGGTGACCAAAAGTTTATTCACTCGCCACATTTGACTATTTGCTATTTGCTATTGTTCTGAAATAACTGAGCTTTCATAAAATAAAAAAACGAATTTGGAATCGAGGCAAAAAAAAATATTGGAATCGTGATCAGAATCGAAAAGAAATCCATCATTTTCATCAGCATTTCAATTAACTGATCTATTTAATATTTTTGTATGTTAAATTTTGTAAAAGTTGCTTTTACAAGACTAGAAAGTTACTGTACAATAATCGCTATTCGTCTCTAAACTAGTGTCTCTAGTACAATACTCTTGTTTGATCACATTTGACTACCGTCTTCATCAATAACCAGACTTCTGCTACCAAGTGTGAATGTTTTTTCTTCGCTCCCTTCACCATCTACATCACTCTGTTAAATGTATAAGTTTTCTCAAATAAATGGTTATTAGCCATTTCAAATTTACTTGTATTATTAGGAATTTTTTCTACACGAATTAACTTCACGAAAAGAACGCACTCAGTAAATTGAGGTAACCCTGTTGGCGCAGAATGATCATTACTATCTTTCTGTGAACATGATCGCTTTGCTGGACCTTCCTCAAAGATATCCCTCTCCACACGTGAGTTACTTCGCCTATGACCCAGCCACGATGAATTCGACAACTGCCTACGATTATTTCAATTCTCGTATATGGACTATCACATTCAGGCGTTTTGATGACATACCGGTCTCTGATGACGATACATGAAATTTGGTATGGCCTACAGATTGCATCTGTTCAAAAGGCACTTACTTCGCGTTAGGAATAGGTACTCCTTAATTACGTAACTTCATAGATTTTTTATAGCGAACTTTGATCGGATTTTTCACGTCAGTATATTATATAATCTTTCATGATAACGCCACAAGAAATAATTGAATTAAGAATTTAGTTATACGTATACCTGGATAGGTGTCTAACAGTACCCGTCGAGCAGTAAAGAAGCATAGTAACATAAACGTATGATGAAAAACCTCTTCTAATAAAAAATCGACTCTATGAATTATCTAAGAGAGAGTACCTACCCCGAAAGAGAGTACTACTCAAAATGTTATAATGTATTAGAATGAATGAGAAATATTTCTGATGTTTCAATGCAAACACGTCAGCATGAAGAAAGTGTTGAGCCCTGAGACAGCGGGTGGGGAAACGATGGGGCGATCCGTCCCTGTCCTGACAGGAAGGTTGAGACGGATGTCCCCTGAATGAAAACGGATAGTAAGCTGATCTTTCTATTTATGTTGTGAGATTTACAGTCACCATGGTAGACCGGAGAATTTGTGGATAAAACCTGGATTCGTCACAAATTTCAGAAATTAAAAGTTTACTCGAAGAGTTTGCATATTCTTTATACATGTATATAAATCAATTTTGATCATAAAATCATGTTCTATGTATTTTCGATTTGGTACAATTATTTTTTTAACAGAATAATTCTTAGATTGATACTTGAGGGGGACTTCCATCACCCTTATCCCCCCTACCCACGTGGGTGCGCCCCTGATTGTGACTGTATGAAAATTAAGATAATCAAGTCGAAATAATCGTGATTCAAACATAATGGGATGAGTTAGAAATCATGAGAACAAAGAACATGATTTTCGGATTGTGATACAGATCTTCAGTTCAGCGCAAATGCAAACGCGTGTTTATATTCGAGATTCTCATTATTTAACTGTTAATTAACACTTTCATTGTTTCATAAAAGCATTGTAAAAAAAAGTTAATATTTTAAGAAAACAAGTTTTTAACCTGTACGTAGTTCAATTGGTTTTCATCATTTAAAGGCAAGGGTTTTATCACATACTGGTTTTCATTGCTGGAGTAATTGCGATTTGGGTGGTTGAAACTGTCGGTACCGAAGAATATAGGCAATATAGGCCAAGAGTTTCATTGAAGAAAAAGCTTGAATTTGAAGGAGAAACGGAGCCCTAATTTTATTCAACTTGGCGTGTTCTTCTGTCCGTTTATGGAAGGAATGACTAGAAAGGATAAGAAAGTTCTGGTTGACGAACGGTGGATGTCGGTACTATTAAGAGGAATCGATTTTAAGGGAAGTTTCCCAAACGTTGAATCGCATCTATCGGTCCCATGGTAATGAACTATCGCGTGAAAGAAAATTTCTCAACTTAGCTCGTAAGAAAACTTCGAATGTCGATGAGAGAAGAAAAACCTAGCAACCTTGCAATACTGATGGGTAAATTACAACTGAAAAAGAATTCTATGTTTAAATGCTTTTTAACTTCATCCGCAAACAAAACAATACAAAAGCATTGTTTTTCTAAGCAATGTAATCTTTAACGTCCTATGTCAACATCTTTTAAACTTTATTACTTTATTTTTCAAGTTAACTTATTTCGAACAATTATAACCCAATTGAAATTAAGCTATCATTTAATTGATTGGTATTTTGAGTTTTCTTCACGTGTAAAATAATTTTGTTAAAACTACTGTAATGAAAATCTGTCTTATTTTTTGTGAAGAGTTAATCTATTCCCCTATGCATTTTTCACACAAGCTGACATGTGTGATATATCTTTCTTAAGAATATGAAGTATGACGTCAAGGCTATACTTTACACTTTGTCAGTATAAAGTATAGGAAAATGATCATTTTTGCTTATTTTAATCCGTCCAATTACTCGGATAGCTAACGAAATCATACACATCTGGAGGATTTAATTGTGTTTATTGTTTGTCCAAGAGATAATCTTTATAATCCTTGGAATTATTTAGCAATTTCTTAAATAAAATAGTTTTCTCTAGAAGCAATGTTATAATTATTCTTTGCTTAATCCTTCAATTCTATTATGATTTTTTAAGTCTGCGAAGTTGGAAACCGTGGATATTCGTTCAACTTCCGCTTCTAGTTTTGATATAAAAAATGAAATAAAATAGCAAGAAATAAAACAACAAACTTAAATGTATCATGATTTGCAATTCATTTCAATTTCCCTAGCTTTCGGTTTATATATGAAGCAATCAGTACTTCAGTGTAAAATTGAGTTAAGTAATTTGTATGTAAATATAACCCTCGTTGAAATGTTTGATGTAATAAATCTTTTACAAAACAATGGTTCTTTTCTTTCTTATCTTAACTTAGTTGAAGTGTCATTACTTTAGATAACCTGGAACGCAACTCAGGGTCGGAGACAACTTTTTGGTCATAATCATTTGCCCCTCCATCCACTTCTCCGTCAGGATCGTCTCCTTTAACAATGTCATCACCAATTACTAAACAGTTTCATTTACTATTGTCTGCTGCGTCATCTCTAAATAATCTTCTATTTCCCCAAGTCACTCCATCACGATCTTCTCGATATTTTTCTGGTCATCTCTATTATCACCTCTACCACAAACATCGCACGCACAATCTGTTTTCTAAACACTCCCATCGCCACATCGATCTGTACCTACTTCACCATTTCCGTCAACATCACCATCTCCATATACAATCATCATCTCTTTTCGTTAATTCTTCAATCACCATCACGATTACCAACTCCTTCATTACCTCCATCCCAACACGTCGATTTTCATTTACCCCTCCAACAAGTCGACACATCCATTCCCCCCAGGGGACTTACATCGAGTAAGTACGTGTTAGGCGAACACGGGGCCCCGAGCTGAGTCTGGCATTACTTCCACTTACTTGTGCCATGCTCCTTCTTTTCTCTTTTCTGACCTTCCTTGGTCACCTCTTGTTCTTTTCGATCCCGACGCTATTAGGGCTAGGGTATCTTTCATTTTCCTCTTTACCCCCCCTTTTTTAATGTTTTTAGTAAAGTCGTGAGATATGTTAGGATTTGAGTTTTGAGTTGTAATTCAGGAGGGTTTTTAGTGGGTATGGCTGAGTCATTCGCCGAGTCCCACACGCGGGGAGAGTCATGTTGGCTCTCCCTAGTGCATAACTGCATTTTCCCTACCTGTACAAGTTTTAAGGGCTCTAATGACCTCGATGTTGACGAGCCCTAAAGCCCCACAAAAAAAAAAACAAAAGACACATCCATTACTATCTCAAGCTCCTTGTCCCCGCATGGCTGCTGATCACCAATACTAGCGCGCGTTGCATGGAATGCTGCCTGCACCTGTCCAGTTCTGCGTAAGCCGCGTCCACCTTCTTGTCGGTTACGATCTGAGTTACAGCGTCCACTCACGACCTTCCGCAGTCGTTTTATCTTTCTTCCCTCCCACGTCATGTCCGTGTAATGCATACGTGTGGACCCCCGCAAACATTCGCGTTCTTTTTCTGGTACATAGCAGTGCACTCATTTACCCTTTCCCGAACGAGCACAAGCTGTGGCACAGGAGATAAATGAAAAGGGAGGGAATATCTTGCGTTGGCGCTGGGATTGAAAATAGATTTTTCTAGAGTTTCCTAAATGATAAAATAGGGTGGAAAAGTAATAATCATTTGATGGAAAATGAAGAATTTGTGTTAAAAAAATGTCATTATTTCAGTTGATTATTTCAAGTGTGTTGCATTTTTTCTGTATGAATACAATGAAGACGAAACTAAAAAGTCATAATGCATTATTATCTCTGCTAGAGTTAACTGAGAATGCAAAATCATTAAAAACTATTCAAGCGGGTAGGTTTAGACTCTCTCTTTAGTTGAATTCTCAAATTTTCATTGAAGAAGAAGCTTGGAATATATGTTGAGAGTCTATGTGAGATAAGTGGTGGTATTTATGCACTTTTTAATGAAGTTCTTTTTATGTTGTTATAACTCGTTCTCTGAAAGACAACGAAAGGACTCCGAAAACCAGTTTAATGATGATAACAGTTATTCAAGATTTCTCGGAGAATGATCACTTAATTAACCAATTCTTTGCAAATGAGAAGAAAAATGAAGAGAGGTCCTAAGATACCCTCAAAAGTAACAATACCAAACAGTACACAAACTTTTGCAGTAAAGTGTGGGAAGTTGAAATAGATGCTCTACTGCGTCGCATTCAAAGAACGGGCGAATTCCTTTATTCTGCAGACATTTTTCGTTGTAATGTTTTTATTTATGTGTAAATATAGTGAATTGTTTGAAATTTTAATCTAAAATATGGTGTAATGATCGTGGAATTAGGTTCTTTCATTATTCATATCTTCTTTTCTTTTTCTTTTTTACTTAACCTTAATCTTTTCTTTTTTTTTGTTCAATATAATCCAAGTGTATCCTTATTCTAGTTCGATCTGTTCCGTATTTCCAGTGGTACACGAACGTTACCTCGCCGGTACGAGTGCCGCGTGCGAAAGCAGACACGTCTCCTATCTAGCGGCGGACACGCCAACTACTTGTAGGAAGCATGCCGACTCGCCTGCAATGTCTCGGGGCGTCCCCGGAGCGCGACGTCAGTAACGATGTGGACATACGGACGGCGCGGCGTGGCGCATGCCGCCGGACGTGCGGGAAAGGTGCTCGTTGAAAAATGGCGGTTCAAATATTTGAGAAGAGGGCTTATCTGCCGCTTTTGACGATCTTTACTTCCACGTATATGGACTGAGCATAAGAGCGCTGAACCGATGATTCCCCTGCTCTTCCCTGGGAGGGCGAGGACGGCCACTCTGAGTAGGAAGATGGAATCTGCGTATGCTTTCTTAATGCATTCACATAAGATAATTCGTATGCATACAACTTGTTTTCACTTCCAGATACGGCGCTTTAATAATAACCACTACGTATAAACAATTGTTCATATATATCTCCTACACTGAATGAGTTCAACATATAAAAATTAAAAATTTCATTAGTAACGATTTTTGAAGTATTATTTTGCAAAAACTCAAAACTATCTTGACGTGACGGCGTAAATCAAAAGAAAATTATCAAGTTCAACAATTAGAGAGAAAAAATAAGAATTGAACTAGGATACATTTATGAGAAAGCATGAAACAGTGTACAGAAGTCTTTCTATTTGTTCATCCTTGATTATGTTTATATTTTTTCCGAAGCTACGAAACCGATTTCAACGATTTTCCAATTATAGAATTATTACAAAACAACCCGACGTTGCCAGGATTTGAGAAGAAACTTTTAAAATATCCTTGTTGGTGATTCTCGCGTTTAAAATTTAAAAACCAAATATAATATAAAGAACAGAAAAAAAACTACAATTTTTTTTATTTCTATTATTAAAACACATACAAAAAATTACATTCCAATTCAAAGAAACATTGATTCCAGTGCATGAATACTAGACATGCAGAGAGAATTAAAATACCTGTCGGCACGTCATTTACAATAACCTATATTAATCACAGTACAATGAAAATACGTAATGGTTACAATGGAAATTGGGAAATATTTATAAAAATTGTTTATAAAACACCACGAAAAAGTAATAAATATGAACTATTCACATTACCTCGAAAATGTAATGTAATTTCTTAAAATGGCTTAAATAACATAAAGAACAATAATGGCATGACTTTGACCAATATTTCATAATAATATTTAGTTTATTTCCTACATATTTGAAACTTTTAGGTAATGGAGAATAAATAATTTTTGAACAAAATAAGACTATGTTCCATGTCTCTAATTTATATAGAAATATGTATAAATTTTTAACAATGTTTTTACAATTATTAGCGAAAGAAAATATAAAATAATTATTAACAAATTAGAAGGGTCCAAAATCTAAATCGTCCAATAGCAAATATTATTATTCCTTCTAGTATTTACAGTGATAATGAACTTTTATTTTTCCTCTGAAGTGTTTTTTATGGTATTAATGTCACAATAGTTTTGTTTAAATAGGTTTTTTTTTAATTGGAACTTTAAGGCTCGTCAATATCAAGGTCATTAGAGCTCTTGTTTAAATACAGTTCTATCATAGTTTTATTAGTAGCACACCTGAGATTTATTTATACTCATGATAAAAATTAATTTTACAGTAATATCGTTTAAATTTTAAAGGAAAATGTGATGGAATAATTTGGTCATGTGGTATGAAAACATATTTTTCCCGGTTCTTCATACATTCGTGATGTTTTCTCAAATCTTGCTAAGTCTTGACTGCAAGGGGTGTCTACTGTAAACTTATGTGCCGTAGTTTCATCCCAGATAATTAGTGTACACTCTCCCAACAATTTTGCTTCAGTGAATCCTCTACAAATATAACACACTGCTTCGTCGCTAATATTTAATGGCAATTTAAAAGAAGAATGGGCACTTCTTCATTCCAAAAGTGTTGCTGAAATCCTGATGAAGCACCAGCAAGTCCAAATTATTTTTTCTCTTTAACAAACATTGATGTTAAATTTAAAAGAAATGTTTATCCTATACTTCCCAAAGCATTTTCTTCAATTCTATTAACAAAAACCTTTGAAATTTCACAAACATTTTTGTCAATGTGAACAATGGTTCATTATCTAATGAGAAATTTCTTAATTTGTTAACATTGTACCATAGTTCACCTGTGTATTTTCCAAGAAGTGTTTGCAAATTCCTTCGAATGACCATACAGCTTCAGAGTATCTCCTCCCATTTGGTGAACCATACATGCATTTAAGCGAGACATAAGAGCAATGTTGTAAAGTAGATCCGTGAAATCTTCCGTAAGGACTGATTTAGTAGCCTCAAATTAAATAGTGTGTCTTCCGATCCTTGTTCGTGAGTATTCCATGAGCCCATAGAATTCGAAAGATCACACATGAAACACAACAGCACAAAGCATCTGCAACATTGGAAGTGATTTAGTGGAAGATGCTTCCTCCAACGTAATAATCCAGTGATTGTCCTCCTGAAGGAGATATCTCAGTCGGCAAGTTTGGTTGTGCGACTCGTGTACTATTTGATTGACTGTGCGTATAGATCGAAAAGGTACTGGTCCACGAACAAAACTAGTATAATTCTGAAAAAAAAAATTGAAAACGAGATTTTGATGAAAATATCTGTTTTGATAGTCCTTGATTTCGAAAAAGTTATTTTTGGCGTAACGTCCGTCCTTCGTTCTGTCTGTCTGTCCATCTGCGCGCAGCTATTCTGACGAAATGGATGAATAAATATAACTGGAATTTCGTATTTAGGGTATAATTTACTTGTTGTCAATGAACGTACTCTAATCTTTTTACTTTCATACAAAGAGTACCTCACATGAAGAGCACATCACTTTTTTAAATATTTCTCAAAAATGGCTCCAACGATTTTGCTTAAATTTTATGTACGAAAGAACAATTAGTAAACATTACAGCTGCCTTAGTGGTATTTTGCTAAAAAGTTTCGAATACAAGTAGAAAAATAATTTCTGTTTTCTGCACTTACTCATTAGTTAACTGTTTTCAGAAGCTTGAATATTATTTAGTAGTGTAATTGGACGACACAGATGTAGAATACACTTTTGATAAACTAAAATGAAAGATATACTTATCAAACATATGACAAAAACACATCATAGATACGAAAATAAATCAACAACTGCCTACAACAAAATTACATTTACGAAACACGTTTACGATTTTTATAATTTTGAGAAATCGCTGAATGTCTTGAAATAACATTCTGAATACTTCCTTTATTTTCGAATCTCAAATAAAAGACAATAATAAAGTTCGTCAATGGAACGACGTAACATTTTGAAGAATGTAGGAGAATTTCCTGTTGTTTTTCTTGTTAATGTAGAACTTTTTACTTTCTCCACCGTGAAAAACCTCTTCAAAAACCAAAGTCAAATTTCTCTCCTACGTTTCTTTCCTTTTTCAATGTAAACCGAAGAGAGAAGAATCAGGTCACTATCTTCAAGACTGACAAATGCGGAATCGAAAACTGTTTCTTCAAGTATATGATTTTCTTTAACGTTAACCGTTCTTCCGTTCTTTTATGTGTTTTATTTTCTATTTTTAATAAACATTAAAACGTTTCACATTTTTTATTTACATATATTTAATTGCTAGACAATAAAAAATAATATAAACATAGCTAGATAATACAAAATAGAGAAAGAAACACGTGAAAGTCACTCACAAATTAGACGAAACAGCTTCGGCTTCCAGCACAGACGAAGACAGACTAATCATATGAGGCTTCCAATCTTCATCAGTTACGTAGAGAAGCTCCTAAGGACCATATGGAATCACGTGTTTTTACATCTATGGATTGAGAAGAGTTTCCAAAATCATAAATTTAAAATATTCATTAAATTTTACTTTCTCATATACGTATTATGTAGAAACTATTGTAATCGTGAAAAAATTCGTAAGAGATTTCGACGGAAATATCCGTTTTGGTGACCCCTGATTCTGAAAAATTGTTTTTTGGCATAACGTCAGGCCATATCCGTCAGGTCTGTCCGTCTGTGCGCAGCAATTCTCAGTAAATGGAAGAATCAATTGAATTCGCAATTCGTTTGTTCGGTAGAATATTCTTGTTGTCGACGTATGTGCTGTATTTATTTATTTTTTACTTTAAAACAAAGGGTATTTCATATGAAGGTCAAAGTTCTCTTTTGAATGTTTCTCAAAAACAGTTTCAACGATTTTGCTTAAATGTACTTTTAGTATGCATTACATCCGCATTAGCGGTATTTCGCTTGAAAGTTTCGTATAGACGCAGTAAAACAATTTCTGTCTGCTACATTTACACATTACTTTACTGTTTCAAGAAGCTTGAATAATATTTAGCAGTGTAAATGGACTTAGAATACACTTTTCGTCAACTGAAATGAAAGATACGATAATGACAAAATACATAGGACAACAAGCACACTGCAGATACGAAAATACATCAATTTCTGTCTACAACGAAATTACATTTACATAACACTTTTATGATATTTATAAGAATGTATGTATATTTGTTTTGATATAATATCCTGAATATTTATTTTACTTTCAAATTTCAAATAAAAGACAGTAATAAGTTCATCTAGTGATTTAGAGCATGAATAAAGCACTGGAAGACGACTAAAATATAGAGGACAACGCCAGAAATGACCCTTTCACTATAGAATTTTTCTCACTCTATGCTGCAGGTGGAGAAACGTATAGGAGAAAGTACGTGCAATGATTTTGCACCACTAGTTTATTATACGATTTTTCGAGGAAGGGGACAGGTAGAAAGGAAATGAATTTATCACAAGAAGCTCTGTGTTTTTTCATCCTGAAGTTGAGAGGAGTTTGTTTCTTCTACATAAAAAAACTTGACTACAGGTAGTGCAACAAAATAGTGCAAGTAAATTTCTGGAGAGCATTTACTGAATTGTCGAACTTTATGTGTGAAATAGGTGATAGTACTAGTAAAGGCTGTAGAAAGATCAATGATATTCCAAGTTTCGCACCTAGGTTTATCACAGCGTTTTGTGCCGAGAGAAGAAGTCAGAGGGACGTTACTGCATTCTTTGTTGTTACTTAATGATTTTTGGGGGTTAGGGGGTTGTTTATTGACAAGTGGAAAAGATATGTTGAAGAGGAATTTTGTGGAGGGGTTTGAGGTTATACAAGTCTTTGAAAAGAGGTTTGATTTTGTCAATACAAGGGAAAATGTTATACATAATACAAGGGACTGAGAAGATTGGGTGTTAATAGTTTGAGCTAGGAGGTAAAATTCTTGTAAATCAGTGGGACAATGGCATTTAATGAGGGTGTCATGTAGTTTCGGAAGGTATGATGATCTGAAGGATTGTTGCAGATTACATACCCACGAATAGATGGGGCATAAGGAAGAGAGCGTTCAACATGGTGTGGGAGGCAACTATCGAAATGAAGGTATTATGGGTAGTGGGTTGGTTTTATGTGACTTCAGTTGGAACGGTGTTGAACTCACAGAGTGAGATATTGATGTCCAGGAATTTTATTGATTTGTAGGAAATATTTCAGGTGAATGTTATTGCGTATGATGAGTTTAAATCAGTGAGAAAATTTTGAAGAGCTTTTACCCAGACATACTTACTTTACAAATATTTATTTTAGTTGCGCTTTCATCCAATATGCTCCAAATAATCAACAAGTCAACACCATGTCCACAACCACGGTGAACAAGCAAGTCCTCCCCGGGACCGGATACATTTGCTCTATGAATGTATAACAAGGTTTAGTAAACGTACACTACTGCATGAATAATCGAATGTTTGCTATTAACATCACGGGAGAACGCATTGAATGTGACGTTTGCTTCTCGGCTGAATTCGCTTATGGACTTCAATCATTACGGATGATGCAACGTTCTGGATTTGTGCGAAACTAGAGTATGAGTATAAACCAAATTTCGTATACCTACTGTTACATATTTTGTTTTATTTCCAAAGAAACAAAACATCATATCTTGTTGTGGAAGGGTACTCTTATAATTGCATATTTGTGAAGAAATATATAGACATTTGCGGTCAAGGGAAAGACTTGTTGGACCCAGCTGTATCTTTTTCCTTTGCAGGCGACCCAATTAATCCCTACAGTTTTATCCTGGCCAGGAGTAATACCCGACTGTACCGGCGGAAGAGGAGGAGGAGGAAAATTGTTCAAGAATGGTAGAATGCAGGAGGAAAATAAATTGGAAAGTATATAACAATTCCACTTGGTATACTCTTCGTCAAAGAGTAAATGCCTCTCAGGTAGTCAGCCTATCGTAATCTGCTCTTGCAGATACTTTCCAATAGTTCGGAGCTCGTCCGGATGCCAGTTGTAATCGATCTCCTCCAATTGTAATTAATAAAAATTGTATTTCCTTGTTCATATAATTTTAAAATTATTTATACCTTACTTTATTTAGAGAAGGGTCAATTTTTTCGTCATCGATACAAGAATAAAACAAAATATTAACCATAGTTGCGCGACAACCCGTTATTGAGATGGTAACCCACAAAAAGTAAAAGCGTCTTGCCTATTTCATTTATCGTTAAAATTAAGATTTAAATTATTTTCTTGGTGAGTTGCCATTTCAATGACGAGGTGTTTTATAATCATCACTCAAATTTGTTTTATTGAGGAGAAAAATGAGTCGTCACATAATAATACAAGTTAATACATAATAATAAAAGGTTAATTTTATCGTAATTTATTCTAGAACATGGAAATTCTGAGATTTCTGTCGAGAGAGATTGATTCCAGATGTATATAAGGCTTAACAATTGGGAAGTGTCAGCAATATTAAATTTGGACAGGCCGACAGGCCGTTCTTACTTTCTCGTATACATAGTATATGAAAAGTATTGTAATCGTGAATAAAATCGAAAACGAAATTCTGGCGGAAAAACCCGTTTTCGTGGACCCTGACTCCAAAAAAGTGTTGTTCTTTTTTGGCATGAGCGTAGTTTCTGTGCGCAGCGATTCCGACGAAATGGATGAATAAATGTAATTCAAATTTTGTATTTATGGTAGAATTTACTCGTTATATATGCACGTACACATGTATTTATTTTACTTTAATACAAACTTCACATGAGCGTCAAAATACGTTTTTGAATATTTCTTAAAAACGGCTCCAACGATTTTGCTTAAATTTTCTCGTAAAGTGCGATTAGTATGCATTACATCCGCATTAGCGGTATTTCGCTTGAGAATTTGTACTCAGTTGTACAAATTCAGAACCGGAGTCATCATGACTCTGTGGCGGAGCGCTGAGTTGCTGGCTGAAAGTCGGGGTCCTCTGGTGTGGTAAGTATTTTTCATCACACCTCATCATCTAGACTAACATCCACATCTATTCAGCCTGATATAAAAAGGGTACCGGGTCTAAACCAGCTGGAGCGGGATACTGGTCACATCTCCTCCTGGTGCCGAGGCCTAGTAATTGCAGAGCTGTACCCTCCGTAAACCCCCTGGGTACTTTCCCGGCCTGTTGTGGGATAATTGCAGTTTTATTACAACTTCAGAGTGGTGTTTTTGTGTGGAAGAAACTGACATTCTTATTAAAGTATAGCGGTTATAATTACCCTCCACTATGATATAGCATGATGTGAATCGAGAGAGATTTTTTAAAATTAATTCTAAACAAAAGCTTTTATCATACTTTCTAGCTTTGAACAACAGAAACGCTTCTCAAAATATGGTTCCGAATTGTATATGGTAAACAATATTACCAATTTGTTCCCATCACTACTCTATCAGAACTACGAAAAAATAGGTTTCACCTTCACATCATATTCTTTTTTCTTTTCTTTTACGTATTTCCACAATAGTGATGACATATCTGATCTGGATAAGGTTTTTTGATGAGGATTCCCTAACATTCTCCAGACATCCGTTCTGATGAGGTTTCCCTAACATCCGTTCAATATCTTGCACTCCCTTACAAATAACTTATTAGATGTAAAAATCTGGTGTAAAAGAAAGTAGTAATTGCATTGAGTTGCATACATCGAGCAAATATCAACATAACTTGGGATAAAAGTAGACTAAATGTAACAAAATGTAAGTATAAAACAATATAACATAAAGTATATAAGAAATAAAGTATAAAATAGTATAAAACAAAACAAATTCCTTCTGTTACTGTTTTGGTGGAACTATTTTTTATAATTTGTTACCTATAGTCGAATTTACGCGTCATCTATGTTTTATACGTATCCTTTTTTATGAGTCGTAAGCGGTTTTATTTTTCACCTTCTCAGATCGTAAAATTCGCACTTGTTGGTTTATAGTACTACGTTAAATGTAATTTTTCTCATTTCAGTCATATCCTACAGCTTCTTCAATAGTCCTTAGTCAACCTTTAGTATGGCTATAAAACAATGCGACCCAGTCTGCGAACCGTGACCAGAGCACGCAACAAGACCAATTGAACACAGCTATCCCGAGTCCCTCCCGCATCGACATGCCGGTCACGTACCACGAAACCACTCCAAACACCCCGAGACGGTGTTTTGCCGACGCTTGTGAATATTTGAGCTCTCCAAGAGCTGCTTTATAATTCAAGATTGAAAAATTAGTGGGGTGAGATTCATTCGGAAATATTAGAACTGGGGAGACTCCCAGAAGAAGCATTTTCCTGCGGCTGGCAGAAAATCACGATGAAGTGCGCGGATGTCGCCATTGTGAAGAGAGCGCTTATGGTGAATTGTACGCAAACTAATTAAATATGATAAACCGTCTTCTTCAGCAAGAATGTTGGGTTAAGAAATACCGGTAAGTAATTCATGAATCATTTTTTGAGACATAAAATTACTAAAAAATGACATACGAATGCCGAGTTGAAGAATTTCCATAATGGATATGGCATGTCTGGACTGGAATGGATGAGGAGTTGTTATCAGTTCTAAGTATCAGATATCGATCGCAAAAGATATCTTTCATTGACAGAAAAAAAAATTGAAAGTAATCAGATTCAATCAAAGGGCGTTAACCAGAGTGCATTTAATGTGTTTCTAAATCAAACGTTTTTAACCTTTGAGAAAATGTATAAAATTAATAAAGTAATTGTAATAATATAAAAACGCGTTTAGCATAGTATACAACTATGCATAAAATTACATTCAACAGAACTTATCCAGAGGTCAATGTTTTTTATTTGCATAACAAAGAAATATTACCAAAAATATAGTAGAGTAAGGCGGGGTAATTGTAATCAAGGGGTATATGTGAACATCTGACCTGTGCGCCGCTCTGTGAGTCAGAGACATTAAAAGATGATGGAATCTACTCGTAGATGTCGGTGACTCTGTTCGTGAAATATAACAATTCCGCGCTTTTGAACCCAGCTGTTGTTGGAATTAGAGTGGTTCATACTTATAAAGAACTCCAACTGATATTAAACCTTATAAATATTGAGTTATCCAGAAGATTGAATTTCGTAGTTACTGCGTTTATGGAATTACAGTGGGCAAATTATTGAAATGTTTGCCCACTTTTCTTATTTACAATCGTCAGTAATGTATTTATGAAACAGAAAATCATTTGTACTATCTTTTAGGAACTTGTAAACATCGCTATTTGTTATAATTTTGGCTCTATTTTAACATACAATGAATGTGTATTTTTTAATTAACTTGCATTTAATCCCACTTGTTACGTTCAATTATAAATAATTGTATCCGACATCTTCAGGTGAAACATATCTGAGCTAGTACTCAAGCATGACTTCCTACAATTACTAGGATCATGCATTATGTGGCGACTGCGTACCGTTGGCCGGCTTGGTTAAATGCATTAACTTAATTTCAGCGAATGGTTTGCTTACGCATTCATATTCTCCGTGTAAAATAAATCTGGACTTAAAGTAATAATTTATTTCTTGTGGTTACGCTTTATTGTTTTAGCTTCTATAATATTGACGACTAATATATGAACGTGTTAGCTTCTCCTTGACCGACCAGCCGACCGGTCTACGGTACCGGTGTTGTCAAGCGTTAGACTCCGGCCTGGTAATTGTAGGACGTCATGACTCAAGTCATACTAAAGTGGGAAGAAGTACCAGAGTATCTAAACTATCAAGGAAATTAGTGGAGGGGGGAGTAGAAAGAGTAAACACAAATAACACATGAACCTGAAAAATATTTACAAATAAGATAATAGGAACTACGACATGTTATAGGTGTATATGAGAAGCAATTAAATAATGATTTTTTGGTAGTTTAGAAGTGTAAATTTGCAAATTGGGGGCATATTATTATTTACTTGTAAATATTTTTCATATTCATGTTTTATTTGTGTTTACTCTTCGGTCTCCTCACTCGCCTAATCTCCTTCATAACTCTGATGAGATACTCTGGTACTTCTTCCCACTTTAGTATGACTTGAGCACTAGCTCAGATATGTTTCTTTATAAAACATAACTTTTGAAAACATTGCCAAGGAAGGTTTCTTTTACATTCCAGATGTCCACCGTACACCAGCTTAATCCCTTCCACCACGGTTGCAAAATACGTAATGTTCTAATTTTGATTCCCAAGCGTAAAAGAAGTTGAAGTAGAAAATTTTCAGTATAATCGTTTTTTTTAAGAGGGGTGTCATAAAAGCGTTTGATTGGCCTTGATTATTGTAGACAAAATTAATACAAATTATTTCCAAATGTCCACTATAAAATTCAATATACTTCTAAATGCAAGTACTTCTAAATAGCTTTGACTAACTGATACAAGTCTCTCCGTTTTTACTCCTTCAAATTCGTAACTCCCCCACACCTGCTTGTATTGTATCTTTTAGTATATGACACTATAACATGTAATTGTCTAAATTATCGCGCTTTTACAAAATAGCCACGTAATCAATGCAATAATGTAATGAATCATAATTTGACTTTTTGTAATATTATAAGCATAATTTCTAAATTTCCTTAAATTTCCGAAATTACTCCTCTCTTCCCTAAGCTCTGTCATATGAATACTTGGGCGGAGATATCGTTGTTATCTATATTAAACTACGCTACATGTACATTAGTTGCATGATATGCAACATATTCAATTTACATAAAATAAAAGAATAATTAGTTATTTGTCAATCAATCTTTGTCAAATAAAATAATACTTTGTGTTCGTTACTTATTTACGCGAAGTAAAAGAATGCTATGAATAACTTGTTATTCCTCAATCAATGTTCGTCAAATAAAAGAATATCTATTTATTCGTTATTTTCATTACGTAATTTTTATTATTTCATTATTCAAAGAAACATAACTAAGTTCTGATTTTGAGCTACTCTGGTCTTCATATTGTACAGTGACTAGATGAATGTAAACCAGTGTCACCATTGCAACCCAAATTGTGATGCGCGCATCCATATTTATGTGGAAAATAAACTTGAAATAAAAACAGTAAGTAAATTAAAATAAAAGCAATAATCGTATGAGACTCCTCACAGAAAAAATTTCATATTTTTTATAATGTGTGGTGCATTTTGATTTTGAAGGTGCGCTGATAAGTATATTGATTTTGAAGACAACTCTAAGTATTCATCCTTTCTGAAATTTACGTTCGTCATATGTAGTCAGCACTGATTTCTGCTTCCTCCGAAACGTCGACTACATCTCACTGTCGAATTTCTACGCTTAATTTTCCAAAAAATTGCGATGCTTAAGTGTCTTTGACTCACCCAGTCTTATCTTATCATATAGTCCACCATTAGATAGCAATACTCGTTTATGGTTTCAACTAAAAATATATCAGTGACTATGTTCCTATGTGGTTGCAAATCCGACAACCAGCAATTAAATGTTCGAACGAGGTATCACGAAGAAGACTCCCCAAAAACACTTTCATTTTTAATAATTTAAAATTATTCGGAAAGATATTTTAATTCGATATTTAGATTCTACAAACCTGAAGTGTTAAAAATCAAAGTTTCAGGGCATGTTTAAAAATGTTTTTATCGGTCGATTCCAAATGTTCATTATTGAAAATTTAAAGAAATGAGGCTCAAANATTAGTTTTTTTTTTTCATTTCATTTCTTCGATCCTGTGGTCACCTTGCACATATAACTGAACAAAAAAATTATGCTCATACTATTACGAAAAGTCGAATTATGGTTCATTACATTATTGTATTGATTACCTGGCAAGTATGTGCATGACAGGTAGCACCTACGCTTATATGCGCGAATTTTTCATTTTCGTTGACTTCACTATTTTCCCTTTTTCTCAATTGATTTGTTTTCGTTATTATTAGAAGATAGATTTTAATGTAATGATTTCCCCAGTTCCCCTTCTATTGCTGACAATTATCGTTTTTATATTTCTTTTTGAGGTTAAATGCATGACTTTCCTCTTTTCCTACAAAACTTTTCATCACATTTCTTTCCAGCCCACATGTCGATTATGATCTTTTAGTGAATCGATTATCAAGTAGCAAAAGATAACTGCACGGATAAAAATGGCTTCTGCCACAATTGAGGCTCCTGTGGGGATGAGATCGACTACGAGTTGTTAATAACCGGGGGCATAGCTTAATATACTACAAGCCGTGGCCCTCATATTTGGCAACCTTGCATTGTAGTTCTAAGATTGCTCGTTAACATGCTTAATAGATGAAAAGGCTGCAATAGTTTTTGGATTTAGTGTATTTGCGTTGCATTATCGTAATAATTTTGTGTTTTCGCATCGGGACTGGATTGAAGAATGTTGAAGCAAGAAAATTGTAATTTAAAAAGTATTTGTTTCTCAGCATAATAGTTTGGTGCGAAATTTTTAGTAATATATTACCATATCCTAAAATGATGAGTTGTTTTAGCAGAGACCCGATGTGATGCCTTAAGTATCTCTTTGTCGTGGATTAAAATTACATTATGAAAGGTAATATCGAGCTGTTTCGTTGTTAAACCTGTGCTACGAAAGCCTCCTAAGACCTCATAATTGATTTGTCCTAGCTCAGTTCGGTCCAGAAAACAATTGAACACAAGATATCCTACTCCTACTTCCACATAAATACGCCATAAGTTTGTGCAAAGTGTCACAACACCATGATTAATCAAAAAACCATTGAACGTCATCTGCTACTATCAAGCTAGTGACTTTAATTAATAACAGAACTTTAATATTAATATTATTACTTATTTGCATAATAAAAACAGGGATAACGATGTTGGAACGATGAAATACATATATGAAAACAATTCAACTGGCACCTCACTTGTCGTTTGAAACGTGGAACCTCCGCGAGCACACATTAACTGCTAATTGGAGATCTAGTGACCTTGGGTCTCCGCTCCTCACATCACCAAAAGATGCTCCCTTTGAAACAGTACAGGTGTTAGAAAAGATATATACCCGACCTACTTGAGTGCATTAATCCTTTTATCACGTAAATTCTTACGAAACACAACAACACGATGTTGCGCAATAGCTGCACTGTCTGTTCACCGTCACAAATTTTAACACAAATTAACGTGGAATTAATAAGCAAATCGTTTGTAATTTGATTGCAATTATAATGGATGTTCAAATCAATTATTCACAGTTCATCACTACTTATAATTTCACCACGTGCTTGATTATGTAAGTCCTTTAAATTCATCAAATCGTGGTAGATCCTTATTGCACTTATTACGTTAACTGAACAATAATTTATAATTATTAAATTTCAGTATGAAATATGATTCGTTAAGATAATCAGCATTACAAAGTTCATTAGCATCGTACCATGTACATTGCTAGCTGAAAATCATTCATTGACCAAATTCTTGAATTATTTTACATAAATATACAACTTTGTCTAATCAGAAGTCTCATAGGAACATCTAACAATTGTTCAATAAGTAAATTACTGTGATTCAATGTAATTGCAGTTATACTTCACCAGTTAGTTCCACGTGTTCGTCACTCTACCACGCTGCTCGCGTTCCAGCAATCTAAGTCTTCTGAGCTATCGGCACCGTCTGGGGTCGAATACTTTTCATCTTCCCAATTCATGCACGTGACGCAATTGCTACGGGTTTTCCTCATCTACTTCTACCGACTACCGATGCGCGCGCATCTCCTATCTACATATATTAGTTACTGACATACTAATCCAAGTGTCTTCTTAGTTTCATAATTATGTTTCTACTCGAAATTATCATAAATGTGAAACTTAAATAAAAAATAAAAACATTAATTAGCGTGTTCAAATAGACATTATTGGGACAAACCGCTATGTTTTATTTTATTTCTTGTAAAGGATAAAAAGGTTTCTTAGGAAAAATTATGAACATCATCAATTACACAAGACCTAATTATGTGCCGAACCCCACCTTTCCTTATATTTTATCCTTATGTTCTTCGGAGTCTCAGCTTGCAACGAACTGAAGACGTGGATGAAGTACGCAATTGAGTACAATACCATAGTTAACGATCTTGAATTTTTAATCAGGGAATAAAATGTGATATTATCCCGAAAATTATTGCAAATTTTAACTCCGATTTTCATCTGTTTCGATAATAAGTATTATAGGAAATATTTGTGTACTCACTACATTTTACAAGATGATTTTAGACTCGGAAGAAAGGGTTCTACACTCATGACTTTTTCTATTATACGTTGTGTTATTAAATGTTAAATGATGTTCAGACTCGCAGCAGCCAATTAAAATTTTCAATGTGTTCTATCTCTTTCAAAAGATTAAATTTAAGACAGTTGCAAATACAAATATTTCTCAAAACATTGTATTGTCTGAAATAACCTTACTTTAAATTACATACTTAAATTAAAAATTCATTACCGTATAAGTCAGATATTAATTTGATGCTTAGACAATATTATTTATGAATAGCATTTTTAAGTATCCAGTATCTCCAAATCAAAAGACGTGAATCAATAACAATATTATGAATTCTTGTTTGTTTTAATTTGTAATTTCTTTATAGTGCCGGGCACTGCAGACACATTTGAAAAAACTGGCGAAGAGTGATTTATGGTTTTTATTTCTCAGTGATACTCATTTATCTTTTTTTTTTTTAAAGAGAACAATCATATATTATCTAAGAAAATTTTGTGCCGTATAATATTATTCATGAATTAAATATAATTTGCGCATAGAGAACAAGTGAATCTATGAGGCTTTAATTTTTTGAAAGGTCCATGGATATCCTGTGTAAAACCTTGAAATGTTAATCGTTACCATTGATCACATATACCATTACCATTTATTATATGCTCGACTATTACTCATAATTACAATGATGTTATTTTGAGTACTATCTCATGGAGTGCAAGTATGTAGAGACGTTTGCAATTTGAGGATAATGTTCAGTTTGTTATTAAATTATGTATTATTGAATAATATTTAAGTCATAACAAACTGGCTATAAGTTAATACTTAATTATGACCTAACTTACTGAAGAGAAAATGGAAATTAATATGACAAAATAATATATCTCACTTTCCTCTGAATTGATTATATTATGAATTAAATACATACTGACATAATAATTAAAATTGTATTTTTTAACTTGAACGATAATCAGTTTTATTTACACATTTAGAACCGTATTTCAGGAGTATATAAGTAATAATAATAATAAATTCATTGTCAAAAAACAGTACAAACTGCGTATGACCACGAGGAGGAAAAAAAAACTAATTTACTCTCCGGAAGCAAGCAAGGGACCATCCCATCAATTCCGATCAAGGGCCCTAAGGCAGAGGCGGATTCAAAAAATTCAGCAAAAATTCCTAGATAAGATAAAAAGTTAGCTGCGAGTTATAATACTAATAGAATGTCAATATGTTTGTAATTTTAAGCAAAAAATTACATGTAAGTTATTATCGAACTATAGATTATTCTGAGTATAGTGCTTAAAAATTGAAATAACACTAAATTCACGATTTATTGTTACAATAGACCCGCCCCTAGACAAAGCCTAGAGAACCTGTATGATAAATCCGCCTCTACCCGAAGGAAAACCGGAGAAAAACCCGGGCCAGGATGGGGCTACAGAATTTATGTACACAAACGTGCCAATGTTGAGTACACATAAAACTAAATTAATATGAGCCATAAGACAACACAATCATGCAAGAAAATAGTTTTTGAAATTGTTATAAGTTGTTTAAAAAGTACTACAGCAATGGCGTGATAAAGCACAAGACGAATTTAACTTTTGTTAAAATCAATAAATTCTTTTACAGTGTAGAAGCACTGGTGCAGGAGGTAGTTTTTAACCGCGGATTTGAAGATATTCAATTTCATAATATCTTTTATATTCTTGGGCAGGGAATTATATAGAACGATTCCCGAATGGTATGGTCCCTTTTGGCAAAGAGTGGTTGACACTCTAGGGCGATGAATATTACTACTATTGCGTGTATAGTGTTCGTGAACGAGACTGTTTCGTATAAAGCAAGGGTGGCACTTCAGTAATTCGGTCTTAACAAACACGACCGTTTCATAAATATAAATGCAGGGAAGTGTTAAGATATTTAATTCCTTGAATAAAGGTTTACAAGAGTTTCGGGGGTGAGATTTACAAATTATCCGAACTATCCTCTTCTGAATTCTGAAAGTTTGAATACTCTGACCGGAATTACCCCAGAAGGTAATGCCGTAACGTAAATGGGAGTAAACGTTTGCAAAATATACGCAACGGGAAATACGTGGACTAACTGCGTTAACTAAGATTCGGAATGCGTAACACAATTTGCTTAATTGGGAATTAAGATTGTCAATGTGACAATTCCATTTGAGGTTGTCTTGAATATGGAGACCTAAGAATTTTGTATTCGTAACAGTTTTTAATTGTGTTCCGTTTAAAGAAAGAGAAACCTGGGGTAAAGATTTTGTGATACTATTGTGAAATGACATAGACACTGTTTTGTCAGTGTTTACAATGAGACGATTTGCATGGAACCAAGTCGAAAGGTTAGACAAAACGTTTTGAGCATTGGCGTGTTTACATAGTAAATTGGTGTCATCAGCAAAAAGAACCATTTTGCAATCTGATGTGGAGGATGACATGTCGTTCACATACAATAAAAAGAATATAGGGCCGAGAATTGATCCCTGGGGTACTCCGCAAGTAAGTGGTTTTGTTTC
>NNCF01128179.1:109216-129200 GCA_002313205.1 Laupala kohalensis | reverse complement strand
TTTTATGGGAAAACTAGAGTTGTAATGTTTTAGGAATATTGAGATAAATACATTGAATTTGTCGTCGGTGTTTTGGCAATTGTAAACATCTTTCCATGTTTCTTCACGCAAATAATTTAGGAATATGGATTGATTTATGTCATTAAACTCTCTTGTAAATTTGTAAAGAAAAAGACTTCCTGCGTTCATATAAGTTAGTGTAAATAACGTTACATGAATTTTCATTTTATGTTGTGAAGTTATTTAACGACAATTGTTAAAATGTTTTTGGTTGTTGTGTTTTATAAATTTGCATTTATGCTAAAAGACTGTGTAGTATATAGCGATCAGTTATGTTAAGATTTATGTCAAATACATTTCTGTACGAAGACTTAATAACTTAATTAAAAAACATAGGATCAAATAAAAACAAGATGATTTAAGCTAGTTCTCATATTATTTCAGTTGGTAAAATACATAAATGTTCCTTTATTTATGTTCTATAAAACCAACCTTTCGTTCTATTTTATTAGTCTACTGTTTATGCAGAGGCCTTTAAAGGGAAATAAAATTCTAAAGAAAAATTATATTAATATTGATGATTCATGTTTTGCATGCTGAGTCAAAAGGTATTTAAATTATGAAGCTGTATCAATTCTATCTATTAATTTATCTTCTGTGATGTGAAGTGTTCGAAATTGTTGTAAATTATATCTACTTGACTGTAGTGATATATTTCTATCAAACTTGGAAATTACAATTTTCCAAGTAATATTCATTTTGATTATGTTTTTATGCAGCATGCATCATAAGTAGTATATTGTAAAAGTTGGTAGTGTCCGAGAAATAATTCTGAAACATTCATGTAGGACTCCATATATTGATTCCTTACATTTTTGGCGATGCAAATATTTTTAAAGTTTATTTTCGAAATAATTTAATACGGCTGTACCAAAATTATGTCGTTAGATTAAAATGAATAAAGCATAGTTATAATAATTCGTATCACAGAAAATCTTCATAGATGTGATCACGTATACTTGCGACCTCAATCAGATATCACCAAAGTCAGGTCGCGAGTTAGAGAGTTTGTAACGAATACTTGCCATCTTATACTTGGAAAATTGAAATTTCTAAGCCTGATGGAAATATATTATACTGAAAAGAATGTGAGTAGTTGATATTTGTAGGTGGGTTAATTGTTTGTCTCTCGTCTTGGAGGTATCACGATTTTCTGGCACTTACGATAATCCTACATTCCGGACGAACTCATATTCTCTGATCGAAACATTGAAACAACCTTAACATGGGTTTTACACTTCTTCGTTTCCAACCCGATATCTGCGCTCGTATCAACATATATGCTGCGGCGACTAATGCCAGGTCATAAAACTCGCTCAGAGCAACCTCTGCGGCGTTAACCGTACAACTTATCTCTTTTATTACCAAATGATGCCCGTAAGTGATGTTAAGAATCCTCATGTGGTGTGGCCTACACTAAAGCGCGTTGATAAACAGCACTTTACGTAAATGTAGTTTGTTCTGATGCAAAAACATTTTCCTTTTAAAAAATTTCATTTCTCATATTAGAAATCAATTTCTTGTTATGGTTTAATTCATATTAGCTCCTCTTTGCGTGTCAATATTGTAACAGCATCGTTAATGGCTTCAGACGATACCATTTTACGCATTCAACGACCAAGCCCATTAAATTAATACTAGTACTATTTCCTTTTTTAAACAATAGTTATCAACAAAAGATAGGTTATTTAATGAATTATTAAATTATAAAACTGCTTTGTACTCTTGAAATAGTTTTCAGTCTTAGGATAGGTTTAAGTTTCTTCAAACGTTCTTTCTTTTATCTCGGGACCTTTAATCTCGTAAACATTTTTCCCCCAACACTCGTACACCTTGTTTAATAAAGTGGCTAAGTCACTGACAAGTTCGGTCTAAATGTGTGAAAAATATCTTGAGTGCTAGCTTAAGATGCGGGCCGACTTATTTACGACAGATGAGTCTCAATATTTTATTCTACAAAAATTCTTGTTCGTGGGAAATTTGATGATTTATTTTGATTTCAGGGTGGGGAGACAGCATAGTTGCAGTTTTCCCCAGGCGATTCACCTGTTCCAGACACCGAAGTGGGCGCAAAGAGATGAAATGAAGGGATAAGTTACTGAAGTGCAAAGGAAATGGGAGTGCCCCGAGAAACCCCACCGCAGATCCGCTTTGTCCATCAAGACAAGTTTCACTTGCTGCAACCGGGGCTTCAAACATCCCATCTGGAGAAGGGGTTGACGCACTGTGTTACACCACGGGTCACCCCAAATTACGAAATTATTACGTAATAATAACTTAAACAGGGCAATATAAAAGTATTACTGTTAGAGGCTTTTAGTTCTACTATTAAAGCCCGTTTTTCAAATTTTTTTAAATATATTAAAAAATATTAACGTGGACTGTTCACAATATTTTTGTGATAATTTCTGCAACACAGAGAAACTATTACAATAAATATTGTGAACATTTCATGATATAGCCTTTTCATATATTTAATTATGAACGCTATTCTGGAACGCTAATACAATAATCTCAATTTATCCTGGATAAGAAAGCTAAAAATTAATTTTGTGGACGCCATTTTCAGTATTCGTACTGGGATGCAAAACTGCGGATCTAGGATTTGCTGCGACCAGCGTTTTAAATAACAGCTAATTCTCGTAGTTTGTGCAGGATTCGCAGATGCAAAAAAGCTATCCATTTAAAAAATGCTATCATGTATAATAAAATAGCTTTCATTTTTGTTCTTCTTAATTTTATGCATTTCTATATATGGCAAAAATAATTTGAATTCCTAGCAAAAAATTTGCTAAGTTGTAACATGATTACTAGTAATAACAAATTATTGACATGGCTTCGTTATTCGACTGAGTTTTCACTCTGGCTCTATATTGCGTCTGCAATAACCCTTTCCACAAAGAATAAAAGAGTATCCCCACAGTGACCGTGTAATATTCTTTGATCAACGGTTCATCATTAACATCTCTCATTATCATGTCCTATACTGGTAATACAAAACATTAACTGGACATAGAGGACAATGTAACCAAACTCACAAGCATAATTGTTATTACGATTATGCTTGTGAATATAAAAGAAAATTTCACACGCGATAAAGTCCCTTTTATTTCTAGCAAGTCTAATACCTCATTATTCCGAATTGTTTGGAAGAGAACCTTTGTGCAACCGATCAAATATCTTACAAAGACGTATAATGCCTCATTCTGGGCGATACTGTTTAAATTATATGCAGGACACATAGAAAGCGCACATAGGAAAGATTTAGAGTTTATCGTAAAGAATAGTTCGTCTGAATACTTTATTCAATAAAACACCAATTCATCATTTTCAGACAATAGGTTACACACGATTGTAAGAACAGTTTTAAACTGTGTGTAACCAATAGTCTGAAAATGATGAATTTTGTTATACTTCGTGTTTATATACTGTAGTTTGCATTTTATTGTAGTGTACTATGTAAGTTAAGATATTATATCCGTCAGAGCGACTAGATTTAAGTGCCCCCAAAATGCTTCAAGTGATAGTTTGAACCATTCTCAATCCAGTGAATGAATTATCGTACCCTTACGGTGGAAANCCTCCTAAAGAACACCTCCACGTAACCGACCCCACCTACTAACAATAAACCTACCACCCAACTCCTACCTCCTATCGCCCCATATAGATAAGCTTCAACAGCACTTTGCTGCATTTACCAAGGGCTCTAATGACCTTGACGAGCCCTAAAGACCCAAGAAAAAAAATTACCATTTACCGATGCTACAATAAAAATTATTGACGGGGAATGACATGCGAATGAGGTGAAATGGTGATGAGTGAATGTTGTAATGAAATGAATGACGGAAAACAAGAATGCCCCGAGAAAACCTGCCGCGAACCCCTTTCATCCACCACCGCGAATTCTACTTGCATCATACAGGGTTTGAACCAGTGCTACCAAAGGTAGTACGCTAGACACTACGCCACGGGCCACCCAGGAAATCTTCTAAATCATAGCAAATGGAAATGCAGTAACGTTAAGATTTTCACCACGTACGAGTCATTTACAAGAATGATTCACCAATAACTGAGGAAAATAATGGCAGCTGAAACAAGTGACTGAAGACAATGCGACCCTTGAAAGAGACAAAGGACAATCTAAATTTATTATCAAGTTTTAAACTCACAAAATAATTGTCCTCATCTAATAGTCAAAATTATTAGAATGAATTATTAATTAATTAGAACTACTTTGGTGAATTCTACTACTATTAACTTTTTTATATAATCTAATTAGATAAATAATTAAAAACTTACGATCTTTTATGGACGAATAATATTTTAATTAATTATTTGTTTTGGTGAATATTTCCAAGTTTCTTGAATAGTTGACAACTTGACTTCAGTCAACGCGGATAAAATAATACCTATTCTCAACTTCTCTCTCTTTTTGTGAAATTTGTGGAAAGAATTTACTTACGAAATGTCGCCTCATACGACATAATTACACGAAGTGATTGCTAAAATCTTCAAATAATTTTAGGAGCCCCAATGTGTCGTTTCCATTCGGTGTCAAGGCGCTATTCGTTGCGCAGCTGCGACACGGCGATGCAGAGATTGGAGGAAAGCGAGGTGTCATTTCACGTCGCGTCGCGGCCGGCGGCGGGCAGCAGCTCTGCGACCATGAAAAATTCATCTTTGTTCCCTATGCATTCCGCGAGCTGTAGGCAAAAGCATACAGCAACAAGGTGACGGCGGTGGCGGGGCCCATGCTTCTTGGCACTTCGGAGCGAAGTAAAGATGGATCGCTTCGGTCTTCGAGAAGGCACTGCGAAGATATCTGAATCCAAGGAGTATCGATTGTTGATCTCGATAACAGGGGCATCCAAATGGGCTGCAAGAAGTCGAAGAGGAGGGGGACTTGAAATGACTTGGGAATTAACCTATTTAATACAGCAAACTCAAAAATCCAGAGTAAATATCTTTATTATGTACCAGAAATCTTTTTCATCAAGTGAGTTTTTCAAAAATGAATGTAAAAAAATAAAAATAACACAGTTTTTATAATTTACCCAAGAATCAACTTTTTTTAGCTCTTGACAATATTACATGTCGCATTATCTTGTTAACTTACTTTTCATTTTATTTAATCGACTCGTTGAGCGTTTAACCAGCTTCGCTCCAGAGAGCTCACTGGTAGGTTTCTCCCAAGACGTACCTTCGGTTTCATTCCCAGCCAGACTTCAAGTGTGAATTTCGCATCGCCGGGCATCGATTAGTGTGACATCGTTAATTCAAGATGCAATGTTTTTTATAGGTGACTTTTTATATGTCGTATAGGGAATGGTATACTTGGTATGGTCTACCGTCATCTATCATCATAGTTCAGGTTTAATAAGAGCCCTAAAATTGTTTCACCGAGGCAGGTGATTGCCGTTTTATTAATTTTGTGAATTCAGTAATATGAAGATTATACGATTGATACATTCTAAACAGAAATTCCTACCCAGTCATATTTCATTCTTTTAGGATAAAAATTAAATCATTCTACATTTAAAAGTAGATGATGTAATGGTAACAATTTCGGGTTAACATTATTTTCTATAAGTTCGAGAACTGACGTGTTACATAATAAATAAACAAGTTTTTGCTAATAAGCTGTTAATGACTTCGTATAGACATATAGAAGACACTTCGGCGATTTACACCCCGGAGGACAGCAAGGGACCATCCAATCAATTCTGAAAAAAAGGTACCAAAGGAAAATTGGAGAAAACCCCGGGTCAGGATTCGGAATTCAGAGACAATGTACTCAAACAAGATAGAGTTCAGATACAAAATTAAACTATAACAAATAATGACCAATTACAAGCATACAGTAAAATTTTTATTAAAGTTTGAATCTATTCTTATTAACATGCTATAACAAAATCATAATGAAGTAAAAACATAATTAAAAACTCATGTAATTCATAAGATGGTTACATATAGTTACATTAACCTGGAAAAGCAAGTATATTAAATTTGACACTAACTTAAGCAAAGTCATTACAGAATCATCAATTACCTTTTAACGTTCACATTAATATTTGGAAAATGAATTGCCATTTTTTGGCATAATATTTGGGAAACCAAGAAAGGCATACATTGTATTTTCATTCCTAAAATTTCATTATCAGGGAAAACATGACTCGATACAAATACTTGATTCACGTCCACATCCTTTACCATTCTAAACTCCTTTCATGGGAATTATGGATATTTTTCAAATATATTTCAGTTCAAGTAATATACATCCCCCCATTCGTTTTTAGAAATGTCTTTATTTCTCAATAATTCGAGACAAACTCAAGTAAAGCTTGTTTCTACTGTATTTTCAAATGAAGTCAGAGAGCGCTTTCTAAACAACAAAAAATCGTTTTCTCTCACGAGCATCAACAGAGACGCGAGTTTAAAGGACAAGTTGTCCATTATCAGCTAATCACATGCTTTCATCTCCACTTTCTCAAGCAACTCATTGCAGAGTTCAAAAGCTAAACTTTTTCTTTAGCGCTGATGGAATGTGATTACTTGCTCTCTTGTTTCTCTCCTAAATGCCATGAAACACAAAGCCTCGTTCTAGTGCTCAAACGAATGGATTGGTGGATTTGTTCTGACTAGCTTTGTTTTAAACTGTTTTTTATTGTGGAAATTATAAGAAAGTCGTGATGAAAACAGTGCCTCTATATTCCGACTGATCTTAATGGCAAGTATTCGTCATTTTTCATTTACTTTCATTTTCTTAATTTTTGTCTTCGTGTGCGAGAGAAAGATTTTTTTTTTTTGCGACTAAAAAAATCGGACAAAATAGATCAAAGGGAGATCAATCCACTTCTTGCTTTGATTCTGTCACTTCCTTAATAGAAGAAACAGTTTTTAAAATCTTATTCTCACCTTGTCCGTAAGTTTTCCTACTTTTATCTTAAGTATCTAACATAGTTTAGGGTAGTGTATAGAGCGGTTATTATTATCTCATCAATGATTGTAAAAAAGATAAGTTTGCTTCAGCAAAGAAGGTTTTGTTTGAGAATTGCCATCCCACCGATTATAAAAACTGCGAAGAGTACCGAATTTTCTATACGGAAATGACTAGGATTTATTTCACAGACCATTTGTAACATCCCACTACAAAATTACTAACGAACCCAAAGAATTTTTTACAGTGATAAGAGCCCTAACCAAAAAAACAGTCGTATTCCACAAGAACGATATGATGAGAAAACCATCGTTCATATCTGTGTCAATTTTTGAGATGCATCACTAAAAATAATTTAAAATACGTAAATACAAGAAATTTTTCAAGAAAATAAAAAATTTGGTTTCAATAAAAGTGACATATGGTTCTCATGTTATAACTTTTCAAAGTACGCGTGGCATCGAGAAACAAAAAACCCTTCTTGGTTCTACAAAAAATTTAAAAAAACAGGCAGACAATTTAAAAAAATTCATCTAATGGTCAAAACAGAATTAATCAAGTCCAACTTTGACATCACCTGGGACCCTTTCTATTCAAGCTCGAATTCGCGTGCATATAATTTTGTAGTAACATTAGTAGTAGTAGTATGATAGACAGGATTTTATAGGGGTCAAAATATATGTTCATTCATTTGAAATTTGGTCTGATGTGGATTGCGAATTACTATACGTTGAATTGAGGCATTCTAAAATACACAACTCAATAAATACAGTAGCAACAATAGAGCACCTAATGAAGATAACAAATTATTGAAAAAAATCGAACTATTAACTAATGCCCCGGGACCACTGCAAAAAAATGTTTTTGTAGGGGGAGATCTAAACTTGCCAACCGTAGACTGGAGTGGGGTGGTTGGAACGCAAAGCAAAACGTAATCCCTCATCAACGATATAGTTTGGGAGGGGAGTCTGGGTCAGGTAGTTGGGCAACCCATAACGGGAAACTCAGTATTAGAGATATTTTTACTCAAGTCAGATAATCTATTTGTTAATTGCGAAATTGTTCCAGGAATTAGTAGTAATAAAGTTGGGCTGATTCATTTCAATTGGGTGACAGAAAATAGGGAAAATGAAACTCGAAGCAAATATTTCAATTTCAAGAAGCGCACAAAATTATTTATCCACGAATTATTGTGTCTGGACGCCTCAAGGGAGCAGCATGGACAGCACTACATTTAACTTGGGTACACATCATACCTCACTGTTAAATGTAGCATGTTCATTTAATATGAGAGTTGTCTTATAACGTGCTCTTTACAATATGTCATTGTTTGGGTTGTATGATATATGTGCCCAATTCATGAAGAGTGTTATTATGTAGTATTTCTATCTAAGTGTTGGTAGCTGGAGAGAATGTGTGTGACTGTATAAACTTTACTAAGCCCTGAAGAAGGTAACATTCATTACCGAGACGTAGACAAAGCGAAAAATAATAATTGGCCAAAGCGGAAGAACGTTTTCTGGTAAGATGCAGATGCATTAATTGTTAACACCGCAATCGCTATGTCTAATCATATAATTGTATTCATTATCGGAGAAACGTACTTCCAACAGCACTCGCAAGGAACCTTCCAAAGGTTTATATTCTAAATCCTGGAAAAGGAAAAGTTGATGAGCAGACGTACTCTTCAAATACCTCGTATTAGAAAAGGACAGTTGGTGAAAAATATTATTTTTACGTGTTTAGCGATAGCTCTGTTTAACAGAGAAAAAACTAAGATTTACGTCCATGACAGATTGTGAGCCGCTGAAGCAAGTCACACAGGTTTTCTAGGATGAAGGGACAATGTAATTACTCGCTGCTGGGGGAAATTGTTTGATTGCAGTTTACAGCAATTCCACTGACCACATTAGACTCGGCTATGAACATTCACAAAATCCACAGCAAAAATTAGTTTCAATTTAGCTTCATTACGTCCGATGAGCGATACTCCACGATCTCATTCTCACAAAGCATATCACCGAGTTGATAAGTAGTTATCTCACTTACGTAAATAATTATCTCACGAATCAATCTGTTTAGTGAACCCATTTTTTTATTTCTAATTTTTACAAACTCCTGTTGTTATCCAAACCATGTTCTTGGACTTTCGCCATTTCTACTCGGCACGCCTCATGTAATTTGGTCCAATAGTGGGTCACTATTAAGACACCGGTGTTGATCGAATGGTACAAACGTAAAATTAAAGTTATTAACCGTGCTTATTAATATTACTTTTCATCATACTTTTCATCATCTCTTCACCTCTAAATTGCAGCGTGAGTAGAAAGGGTGGATGGGAGAGAAATTCGAGGAAAGTAAAGCGACCGGACAGCGCATCCCAAATATTGAACGTAAAAACGGGCATTGGAACGCGAAGAAGCAACAGCCCCCTCATTATTTCTCTGAGTCCCATGAATCGTTATCTCGATTCGCTGCGCTGCCCGACCGGCGTCCTTCCGCCCAAATGCCCTTCAGATATCGCGTCCATTCTTTGTTTCTCCTCCGTTCGATGTGCCTGATTCACTCCATGACCCCGGGTGGATGCTCCGCGAGCAACGCTGCGCGCGCCCAGTCCTTTCAATGCCTTCGTTATATGGATTGGAGCTCACGAAACATAAGGAGAGGAGGAAGTGATGTTTGTGACACCGTAATCCACGGAATACCTTTATTTGAAGGAAAGTTATATAAACACGTAATAATAATAATCATCATCATCATCATCATAATGACGATGATGATATCTTGTAAACTTGCCAAAACCGACCGACTTTTTGTATAGAAAATACCTAAAAACGTCTTCTTTCTTGCTTTTTCCTTTTTTCAATTTTCAAGTTGGCCCACCACACGTAGAGACTTGAAATTTTGGCAGCGTTTAGAATAGCACGTAAAGAGATAGTGATCAGAAAATCGGCCCCGCACCTCAGTAATTTCTACAAAAAGGTCAATTTTTTTGCCCTTTTATTTGACATTATTTGGTATATTTTTGGACTTTTATCGCAGCCATGTACTATAAAAACCACTATAAAAATATTTCTGGTTAGATTTGAGTGTTTTATTATCCAAGCGACTTGTATGATCAGTTAACTTTGGTTAAAATTCACGAAAAATTAAAAAACTCGAAAATCACCATTTTTAGTATAGGAAACTATACCAAAGGCAAGGAAAGTTAAAAACGTTATTAATAATTATATTTTATCAGCAAATATGTATACACAGAGGGACAATGTCATTTGGGTGGGTGGAGGGGCACATTTGGGTGCCTTATCCTAGGGTATCCTTTTACTTCCAGCTTGGCATCCCATGGAAGACGGCTCCCAAACGATGGTGTCAAATAAGGGATCTGACATACATATAGGATCGGACCCAATATGGACTCCTGAAAATATCCCTTATTGTCCGCCGTACCTTAGTTTCGGGTCGTAAATATGAGGTTGGTCTGAAATATTATGTAGAACCCAAATACGGGATGGGATTCCTTATTCAAGATCAGACACCCTAGCTTTGGGTTCAGACCCATATTGGGTCCAGTCCACAAAGTACCTTTGAAGCGATTTTTACAGAAAAAATCATAATGGCAAAACAATAAAAAAGGTTGAAGTCAGTTAAGGATAAAAAAGATATAAAACGCCGTCGATAGAAGATATAATACTCAGAAATTGTACATAAAACGACGTCGACCGCATATGCTAATGCTCGCCGCAATTTCTGCATAATTTACTTTTAACATTTGTTTCAGTATCTATAACCTCACTTCAACTGCCTAGTATGTTATTAAATAACAGTAAATATTCTAATTTAGATAGCATCGACCCACTCTGATTTTTGAATTAACATTAAATTATTTGTAGTAAAGAAAATTATGTCAACACCAATCACAGTTGCATATGGTGATGGCATCGGACCAGAAATTATGGAAGTGGTGCTGTCAATATTGCGTGAAGCGAAAGCGAAAATCTTAGTGGACATTATTGAAATAGGGGAACGTGTTTACAGTAAGGAATGGCTTCATGGAATTTCTCCAAATGGTTGGAAGTCTATTGAGAAGACAAAGATTTTACTTAAATCTCCGACAACAACTCCTCAAGGGGAAGGACACAAAAGCATAAATGTAGGGCTGAGAAAAAAACTGGGGTTATACGCAAATATCAGACCATGCATTTCATATCATCCTGTAATAGAAAATAAATTCGGTTAGTTTTATATTACTGTAATACGTGAAAATGAAGAGGATGTTTACGCCGGAATGGAATACAGACTCACTGGTGATTCTTACCAATGCACTAAAATTATTACGAGATCTGGCTCAGAAAAAATATGCAGGTACGCTTTTGAATATGCAAAAAAAAAAACACAACAGAAAAAAAGTAACTTGCTTGACTAAAGACAACATAATGAAAATGACCGACGGTACTTTCCACGCGGTGTTTGATCGTATTGCAAAAGAATACCCAGATATAAAGGTTTTTACATAGGTTTTTACATTACATAGTAGATATTGGGATGGCAAAAGTTGTTACAGAACCTGAGATTTTTGATATTATAGTAACTGAAAACTTATATTGTGATATATTATCAGATATAGTAGCGCCAATTTCAGGTTCTGTAGGGTTTAGAGGAAGTAGCAACGTTGGCCACGATTATGCAATGTTCGAAGCAGTGCATGGTAGTGCCCCTGATATTACAGGGGGAAAAATAGCTAATCCTTCCGGTCCTTTAAATGCTGTAGTGCATATGCTAATTTACATAGGCCAAGTGAGCACAGCAAAGCTGATTTACGATGCATGGTTAAAAACCTTAGAAGATGGAGTGCACACTGATGATTTGTATGAGGAGAAAAAGAGTAAACAGAAAGTTGGTACAAAAGAATTTGCAGAAGCTGTTATAAAGAATCTAGGAAAGAAACCTGAAATGTTATCTGAACTTGTAACTGGTAGTGTTTCAGATAGTAAAAAGAGTAGAGTTCAAGACAATTATCAACAAGATTACAAGGTTAAAAAACTAGTGGGTAGTGATATAGCAATTGCTTGGAACAAATCTAGCACTTTTAATCAAATAGTAAAGTTATTTGAATCGAGTCATCCAAAGATTATAACAATATACTCAAAAGGATTAGCAATTTGGCCGGGGAGATCAGAATCTTCAAGTGACCAAATAACCTGCATGTTTTTAGCAAATAATGAAAAGAAAAGTATAACAAATAGTAATATAAATAACTTGAGAATCAAACTTGAAAAAAATAAATTCGATGCACTGAGAGTAGATTAATTATATTTATATGACGAGAAAGAGGGGTTTTTTTCTTAAAATTTGAAAAAAAGAACTAAAAAAGTTATAAATAATATTTAAAACGTTTCAACAATTAAACCCCGAGTCAAATATGGAGCTAAATTATACCAATCATACGGTCGTAATAGTTCTATCAGTGCTTACAACTGATGTAAGCGTTAATACAATTACAAATGAAGCTATTTAGTATTGTTGAAACGCCAGAAAAGATGCTGAATCTTGGGTACAATAAACTAAAAACGAATAAGTAGTTTTGGCTTATATAAATCAAAGGCAAAAACTATAATTTGTACTTGGTACAATATTGGTGGAACGATACGAACTTGCTGTCCTTGTCTGAGATTAGGAGAAAGATCGCTAATGTGTTCTGAAATTTGGAACTTTGCATTCCCACATTGGCAGTTGATACCTACGATTTTATAGCAAGCAACAGAGTTGAATATATGAAAGAAGAAGTATTCAAAGTAAACAATTGCATTAGAATGTGGATCTAAAAAATACCTGCATTATGCTCATTATTGACTGCTTATACACTGTAGACATATTTGCACGGAACGAAAACCTGCGTGTGAAACGTCCATAATTCATCAACAACACAAATTTTGATTCGCAGAGTAGAATATCATATTTGATACAAAAGTGCTATGATTACAACTATTATTTATTCACACGATTTTATGTTAAATGAAATATATTTATATACATAAAATATGGGTGAGTTTATCACATCAAAATATTTTAAACTTCTCTTGAAATTTGTTTCTCCCGAAAGAGCCTATCCAATGATGCCACTCAGGATCCCTCACCCCACCCACAATGCGTGAGGTAGGGGGCGATTATAAAATCTGAAAAGGGAATTCCCATTTTTTATTGCAAATCTGGATTATTCTCCAGAAAAATATACATGAATTTTACCTCCAATTTTAATTATTTCCTTCATAGATGGCATTGAAATCAGACAAAATATGGAAAACAGAGCAAAGTATATAGTAGTATTACTCGAGATGTATATTTCGGATGGAAAAACTAAAAATTGTGAATTCAATATTTGAAATAAAGCAGTGTTTGTAAAAAGCCATATTATATTTGACATAGAGGTTTGATTTTAATAAAGGAACAGTGAGTTGGGTCGTCGTTTAAGAAAATATTTCCATGTTTTATCAATTAAATACCTCGGTACTCGTCACCGCGGGCGAATGACAGGTACGAACGCCACTCAACATACCTCAATCATATTTAAACTATGATGGCATTGGGGCCCAGTTTTATTGATCCGGTTGAATAGAGTGGGCAAGTTTATCTCATTGTTTGATGTTGTCGATTTGTCTTTTTCACTTCTTGTCTTTTCATATAAACGCAGTAGAGACGGTTAAATGAGTTGACTTCACGTGACTGGTAGTTTTTAACTTTAAAAAAGTGAAGAAACTATTTTCCCGGGAAAATGAGCAAGCTTCTTTATTTTTAAGTAACCTTCGAACTGTTTTCATCGAAACCTGTCGTGCGTTTTATGAGAGAAAAATTACATACAACTATAACTTAGAAAAAGTTGTAGGATTATTTTGATGTTTAATATATACTTATCCACTGAAAACAAATTCTATGTCAGAAAACATATCGCACGACGAGCCTGACAGATACACCAAATGAGTTTTTACGTTCGATGTTATAATAAGGAATAATATAAGAAAATGGTAACTCCCCTACGCTCAGATGTGCTTGTCACATTGTCTGAATATTATCTTGAAATAAATATTGATGTTATCTCGACAACATTTTATCATATTCCTCAGAAAAATAATCATTTTATTATCTTTTCAGAAGTATGTGTAACAACTTATCTGAAACGGAAAGCAAGTCAACAACCGAGGAACCGAACGCATTCGTGAACTGTTCCCAGATTGCAAGAAAGAACATTATTCCCTTTTCCACAGCAGAGTTCTCTTTTCTTTACCTTATGACACGGGATCATCCCGGCGCTGACAGAAACTGCTTTGCTGTAGCTCCACTTTAAACAAACTTTCTCTCACACAAAGACGACACACAGAGACCTCTGCAGGCGCTTGGGTGAAGCTGTACAATAGAGGTGTCGGCGACGTCCGCGATGAAAGACGCGAAACAGTAAAATATTTCAAGAAGGTTGGGAGGGAAGTAGGGTTATGTTGAGAAGTGAAAAGGCGGAAACGAAAGTTGAGGGCTTGAACAGGATGAAGGGGGAAGACATGTGGGGGCCACGACCGATAGGGTTGTGAAGCTGGATTGGGGAGAGGTGAGAAAATTAGAGTGGATCGCCGAAGAAACTAAGGTGGAAGGGGTACGTTGGAAGAAGGGCAAGAGGGACTATCATAACCGCACGGTGCAAGTAAGCGGCGGATACCCGCTCTCCAAAAGAAACCTTAACCTTTTACCAGCTGCCCGTCTCGCAACATACCCCGTGGCGGCAGCAATCTGCGAAGTTCTCGTACGTAAGCCCAGCGCGGAGCAAATGCTTCTGTCGGATTTAGTCAATAAAGCTTCCTTTAAACGCACGGCGTCGCCGAGGAGTCACTGGCAAAGATGCGACGGGAGAGCAACGAAGTACAGACGTACAAGGGAGAGAAGCGCTCTGAAGGTACTTCTGTCAGCAGAGAATTCAATCTTTTAAAAGTCTAACATTTGTATAAATAGATGGAAATATATAAGCTGATATCGATTTCAACTTAAAAATATACCTTTCTGTCCATTTAAAGAATTTATGGTCTAATTAATATTTAGATGGAATACATTCTCTCCAATGAGAACCAAATTCAATTTCGAAAATAAGTTCCCTTTTAAATATTTTAAATGTATGAGGTCTTTTAACTGTTGTCAAAAAGCTATATCATCTTCTAAATCAGCGTTGTCCAACTGGCAACTGTTATAGTATAAGGTACATAATTTTTTTCATCAAACATTGAGGGGGGCATAACTTTGTGTTATAAATGTTTGCTGTTAAAATGTACATTGGCATGGGATGTACGGTGAGAGAAAATAGAAAATAGTGCTCAGAAAATAAAATTACCCCGTCGTACATTATAATCCGAAATATATTATTATAATACTAAATACTATAAATACTTTTTTAATAAACAAATATAACATTTAGTTTTTCCACCTTGAAATAATATAAATTTATTGATTAGAGTCGAAATATCGCGTAACAAATAAATAAATAAATGAAAATGACCCATAAGTTTTATTTGAAGGGTAACGTATTCCAAACCCCATCCCGGGCCGGCCCGATAGATCCAAACAGTGGCGGATCTAGACCACTGTCAAGGTGGGGGGGGAGGGGGGCAATAACCGGAGAGGAGTCTGGGAAGCATATCTGTTTGAAAATCATGGTTTTACAACACAATTTTTTATAAAACATACCTTTTAAATAAAATACATCAACTAATCAAATAATAAACAATTAACAATATTAAATAGTAACAAAATTTATTAATTGTTTAAAGTGGCGAAGTATATATTTATGTGTGGAGAGTTCAGGTCCAATGGCGGGGNCAGCCATAGATCCGCCACTGGATCCAAAGTGTATTGAGAATGGCCCGCAGGCTAAGGAAAGTCGAACAGCGCTATTCTAAAGTATGTTTTACAAAGGTCACTGAACAGTTTATATTTAAATTTTTGTTCGCCATTTTCGTCCTGCCCGGCATTGTTTCAAGCGAAGCTAGTAAGGAACATCTGAATACTGCGGAGCTCGCGACTAGAATGATCAAGAAGAAAATAGGTCAACCAAAAGGGTCAAAGAATACTAAAACTTCAAAGAATAAAGACACTAAACCTCCACAGAGCATAGAAAAATATCCAGAGAGTAAAGAAATCTTTCAACGGGGAAGCCAAATGTTTTAATTCCATTTTCAGTCCGATGCTCTGAAGAATTCTGTATGCAAATCGATGAAGTCATCATAGCCGCATCTGTGGATATAAGTTGGAAACACTTCTAAGAAAACTACTCCAGAGACCAGATGTTAAAAGTCAATGTTCTACTGGCGATAAACTACAGATGGACTAAACACCACCATAAGGAACAAGAAGACGACAAAATTATTATCAAATCCATTCGATTCTATAAAAGTAATAAGTGTTAATTTAAATTTATGTTTCTTTACTAATGTATACCAATTGTCTTGGATACATATCAAAGTCTTATTAAGGTAAAGGTAGTGCAGCTTAAATCTTTTCCTATTATTGTTTTAATGTATCTATGTGATAAAGATCACATATCACATAGAGACATATCAACTATTGATATAAACAGATAATTAACTCTGTTTATGTAAATTTAGATACCTATTTGGTAACTTCTCGGTAAGAGATACATTCCGTCAAGACATATCTCAAATTTTTCTTCTTTTTATCATGCAATTCTGTTTGTGTAGGTTAAGTGAAATAATCTTTTTTTGTGAGTAATATGATTGTATGGTAAAGAGAACATGCCAGACAATCATATCTCAACTTTGTAAATTCCATTCTATTTAAAGCAATTCTGTATATGTAATTCTTAAGTATGTTAAGTTTGTTTACAACATTGTAAGCCCTTGAAAGAATCTTATTAAATTCGTTTTCACAAAATGAACATATGTATCGTTGATCCTTACGTTTAATCTAACGACTGAGTATTGACTCAGTTTCCCTTACGTTAGCGTCTAACCACTCATAACAGCCATTGTCATCTACGTCATTGGCATTCAGGCAAGTGACGGGCCATGCAACTGGCGAACGGAATAAAGTGAATTCACAGTTTATATTACTTTCATCATAAAGTATTGGTCACAAATTAGGTTTCGTTGCTCGCTAGTATTAAATACAAAATGTAATTTAAACACAAAGGAAGAAGATAATTGGACTCCTGAATGATTTGACGAATGTTACCTGGTGGAGCCACTATAACAATACGACCCGATCCCCCAGGGACTTACATCTAGTAAGTACGTGTTTGGCAAACACGGGACCCCGAGCTGAGTCTGGCATTACTTCCACTTTCTTGTGCGAGGTTCCTTCCTTTTTCTTTCCTGACCTTCCTTGGTCACCTCTTGTTCTTTTCGATCCCTACGCTATTAGGGTTAGGGTATCTTTCACTTTCCTCATTTTTGTCTCCCCCCTCATTTTGTGTCCTCAATGTTTTGATGTATGTTTTGAGATATGTTTTTGGCGTGTTGTAATTCAGGAAGGTTTTTAGTGGGTATGGTTGAGTCATTCAGCGAGTCCCACACGCGAGGAGAGTCATGTTGGCTCTCCCTAGTGCGTAACTGCATTTTCCCTACCTGTACAAGTTTTTAGGGCTCCAATGACCTTTGATGTCGACGAGCCGTAAAGCCCCACAAAAAAACGACCCGAGACGAACTACGATGCTTTGCTCGTTCTCTCCATTACAGATCTTATTTCACGGAATGCAAAGAAATATTACTACGATACCATACACCATCAAACTCCGTCAAACTATACAAAACTCAATCTCTGTTGGCAGCTGGGCGCTTAACACCCTTCTAAGAATAATGCGTGCACCTTTGCTCCTAATTTGCGTTCCCTCAGCCGCTGATGGCAACGATAATGTCAGCCAATGTATTTGTCAGGAAAGAGCTGATAATGATGTACTTTTTTTAAACTTTTAGTAATTTTCCAATCCCAAGCCGAAAAACATTATTTGTTATCTCCACAGAAACATCCCTCCCAATTATTTACCTCCCTTGGTGACGTAAATGTTAGACGCACAGTGCTTTCAAGTAAACACGTGAATTTTCGCTCGAGACTGGCAGTAAAACACTTAAAATAGCGTACCGAGTCATCTAGACTGTTCACCATAATTTCGCCAGTTTAATAAGTATGCTTCAAATGGTATTGCTCACAAATATTCCCAAACTTAAAATGCCCAAACACGTTTATCATTATGTATTAGAAAACGTTTTATGGACCACAGTATTTTATGAGATATGTTGAACTAGCAAGACTTCATTATAGCTTATCAAAACTAATATACTTAGATGAATGGTTGTACGTTTAGATGTTTGAATGTTTGTGAGGTAAGCAAATCTATTCAATTTTATGAATATTTATCAGATTTGGAGAGATTGTGTGAAACGGTCTTATGAGACAGTAGGTAACTTTAAAGTTTAACTTTTCACCCGCGAACGAAAATATACGCGTTTTCGTGAAAATCTGACACAGGTAAAGGCAGTTTGTTAAACCTGTGCATCATCAAGGCAAGCTGGTAGATGGGAGGGGGGGAGAACGTTTCTGTTGACTTGGATGTAAGGACTTACAACAGGCTCTTCTATTACTCTTCTGCATCTCTGGTCTATAAAGAAAAGCAAAAATCGGGTTTATTTTAAATTGTACGGACTGATGTGTCGCTAAGATGTATAGTATTCGTTCGGCATATTGATGGGGACACTACAGGGCAGTGTTCTATCGCCGTTTACCCTTTTCTGAAGCCATGGTGGCTTTTGTCTCTTACTCAAGGCTCTACTCAATGCAGAACTTTGCGCTCTGGTTTCTGAAGCTGTTTGGAAGTTGAAGAGCCATAACCACGATGGGATAATGATGCTGTGTTTCTTATGGGTACATCTTGTTATTAGGCAAAGTTTGTAATGTATGTACCTTATTATTCTTCCGACAACTAGCGATTCTGTCGGAGAACGAGAAGATTGTCGTCATTATGGAACATCGGATTGGTGAAGCGTTGAACTAACTACCTTGCCCAGAGAAATAACGTAATAATGTATTGTTAGTTCCTCCCCTTTGAATAAAAATTGATCTCTAAGGAGTTGGAAATCATTTATTACTTTATTTACCAAGGTAATGAATCCAAATACTATCAAGTATTTGCTATCAATACTATCAAGTAAAGAGGATCGTTCCCTTAATTATAATAAATATTACTTTCTTACCTTTACAGCTAAATCAAATAAATGCTGTGATTGAAAGCAACCGAACTATTAATACTTAAAAAGGAAACAGTTGAGTTTAAGACAAAAATACATTTGTAACATAAAAATGGTTAAGTTATGTAATCATTGATGTGCTAATGTATTATTTTCTGCTACAGGTGTTTTCAAGTAATTATACATACATATTTCTGATAAAATCATAACATTTGATTTTTGCTTCAATGAATTCGATTGAGATCAAACATTTTCACACAATCGTCTTCTGTAGTTGTAGAACTGAACCATTCCACTCGTAATTACAGAAAATTCTTCTTGAGATACCATCGATGTAAGTTCTTGAGAAACCTCTTAAAATATTGAGGGACCGAATTTTAAAAATAATTACTGATAAAAATGTAAACGCGTTAAGAAGAAAACCTCTCAACCTGAGGCAAATATATAAATTTAACTGTATCCGTTTACACTACAACGACATGAAATTAAATTACGTAGGATCCCAAAAATCTACTAGGTTTAAAACTGTAAGACCTCCCATAGTAAATTTAGAAGTTGAAAAAAAAAGTTCTATATATAATGCCATTTATGAGTTCAATAAATTACCAAATGCACTAAAATCTCTCAAATTCACTCAAAGTTCCGCCTATAAAAAAACTGAAAGATCATATTGCGCTGCAATAAACTCGCTAAATCATATCTCATTGAACAGTCGTTCTAATATTTGAATAAGACTTTTACTGTTTGTACATTTGTT
>NNCF01128179.1:38559-99470 GCA_002313205.1 Laupala kohalensis | reverse complement strand
AGAGTAATAAAAGAAGTAAATTGTCAGTAGGTCCTGTATTAAATATCAGTAGTGTGTATTAAATGTCAGCAGGCCCTGAGTGTAAATGTAATATGTTGTAAAGTGTGATCCCTGGAAGGCTGAACAAGTTACCACAGAAATTGGTGAGTACCCGTACAGACAAAAAAGGAAACACCATGTCGCAGTAGGCGTAAAATGTGTAGGACAATGATTGTTATAAATGTCAAAATAGTGTATTTAGTGTAAATAAAGTATGTTTGTTTGCTGTTTGAACACCGGAGTACTGTGTTTAATTGTAAGTGGCTCCCACAGGAATGAGTACTCGGTTCCCTCCCCTTTGTATTTAGTGATTAGAGTGAGAATAATATTTTTTTTTTGTAATTATTATTTTAAAAATTTAAAAATTTGTTTATAACAATTAATATTTTTTATTTGTTTATAAACCAACAAACAACCCGTATAGTCACAATATATTTAAACTTGCGATTTTCAAGTGATTTCGAGAAATTTCAAGAAAATGGTGAAATAATTATATTTTTATCCCCTCCATATCTCAGAAGTCGAATATGTATGGGAAAGATGGCATTTGAAAAGATGAAAGACCTACTGACAACAAAAAGAATACCATTGAAGTTGAGAAAACGATTTTCTAAATGTTACATTTGGAGTGTGGTACTGTATGGAGCGGAGACGTGGACATTAAGAAAGAAAGAAGAGAAATATCTGGAAAGCTTTGAAATGTGGGTGTGGAGAAGAATTGAAAACATCAAGTGGTCAGACAAAATAAAAAACGAAGAAGTACTTAGAAGAGTTGATGAAGAAAGAATGATTTTGAAGACAATAAGGAACAGAAAGAAAAGTTGGTTGGGTCATATATTGAGAAGAGATTGTTTACAAAAGAAAGTAATCGGAGGAAAAATAGAAGGTAAAAGATCACGAGGGAGAAGAAAATTTGGTATGTTTACAGATATTGCACATGGAAGAAGCTTTGAACAGTTGGAAGAGGACGCTCAGGATCGTGAAGAGTGGAGAAGGCTGTGTTGATACCTGTCTTTAGACAGATTTACAAATAATAATAATATCTCTGTAACCGTTGATCGCAATACAAAAATCTATAGAACTATTTTTGTAGAAAATTAATGGATCAATATACCACACAATTTTAGCTAGACCTCATAGTTTTCGAGATATTTGCGAAAAACTGTTCAAAAGGGTAATTTCACTCCTTTTCCTTCTCCTCACCCCGAAACCCGACGCTCTATTTGGTTTACCTTTTTTGCACTAATTAATAGAATGGTATAGAACAATTTGGCATAGGTTAGATCTTTTCCCTTTGAATGTTTGGGTTTAAGCTTAATTGTACTATACTATTAACGAAGTTCAAGTCCACTAAGCTCCTTCCCCCTTGCGGGTCTGACTAAGTGTCACCACTCAGTCCGTTAGTACATATGTGTAACGTCGGCGCCAGGACATTCCACCAATTTGTGAAATATTAATATTTCTATGCATTTCCCAAGTCGGATGCTGTTAATAATCTTACAATAAGTGGCCGGTCGGCGCTAAGACGAACTTGGGACCCACCCTAAGCCTCTTCAGTTATTGAGGTATTGTTTGAACGAATACCTTTCACTTTTAAGGAAGGTACAATTGATTTCGGAGAATGCTGCTTGCGGCGTTGACCCATGCGCGGTCCATTGGAATTTAGGTGTACCTAAAGAAAAGAAGAATTTTACGAAGTAATGAGTGAAGTGCGTCGCCGGAAATAGAACAATGAGACTCTGAAACAGGTGCGCTGAGCTGGGACCGAAGGTGGCTCGTCTTCGCGGCGCGGACTGCGTTCTTAGAATTCAAAGGGATGGACAAGAAGAATATTTGCAAGCTGTGGTGGCGAAAGCATGGTTATTTGCGGATCACGTGACTTCTGCTACTGTATATATTGGGAGGAGTGAAGATCGTCAGAGACTGTTTACGGGGAAGTAGACATCCGTCAGCACTGAGATGTGACTGAGCTAAGACTAGGTCGCGGAGACCAGATGCTCGTTAGGCTGCTGCGGTAGTCTTAATGAAGTCATTACTAGTTGCGAGTGTCGTAACTAGTATCAGTTAGTTGTTGGGGAAAACAACTTATAATTTCGAAGGATCAGATAGCCTGAGGGGTTTTACAATTTAGTTGTCGTCAACTATATTTAACCAAGTGTAATTAATGCTCTCTGACAGCATTACTTGTGTAATAACAGATTATTAGATGTATTAATGATTTTGGGAGTTTGTCTCTGTTGCGAATTCAGATTTCTAGTTAATTTGTAATAAATCATTATTTATTGTTATTACACGTGTGTTTGGTTGCTCGGGAAACCGAGCTGGTGACGGCGACAAAAACTAGCATAGGGATTTTGGTATTTATGTGGATCCCGCTTCTACCAAAGAAAAAAATAACATCGCATCACGGCTTGAGGTGTGATGTTACAATATGACTCTCTATTAAATACGACAGTAATATTATTACATTCGTTTTAGACACAAACAGTGGTGTATTGAGGGTGGGACGCAGCGGAACGACGTTCCTTCACTTTTTTTAGGGAACGCGTTTCGGATCAATTTTTTGCAACGCATTAATTATAAGTTTAATTTATCAGAATGAAATGTGTCCTTGACTACAAAACACTTCAGAAAAGTAATACAATTAAATTGTTCGGATTGACATATTGTTTTCATTGAACTAAGTACTCGTAATTGTATTACTTTTCTGAAGTGTTTTGTAGTACGCTTAGGGATGTTCAACAGGAAATGCGGAGGTCAAATCCGCTAGAACAATATTTTAATATTCCATGTCACTAATTCCCGTAGTACCCGTTAAGATTTGGCAACGCTGAACTCGTGATTCGTCTTGTTAATATCTCGTGTGTTAACTTTATTGGCGAAGTGTTATGTGAGGAAAATGTCTAGAATGGAAAATAATTAGAAAAGGTTTTATTAAAAGGGAAAGATGGTGACAGACAGGGTTAAACCACGGAGGAAGAAAACTCAAGAGACAGAAAAAAATATACTACCTATATTCAAAAGCAATAGTTGCTTAGATAGGTCTAACCTCCAGAAACTGAAAAATATGAAATCGAGAATTAGTACACAGGAAATAAAAGAAATATGAAAAATTATAATTAAGTGGTGATGGTTTATTCGGTTTTTACTTCCCTTAAAACAACTATAATATTCATAAAATATATTATTGAAGGTGCCAAAGCGGTTTTCGGCAACTTATGTTATCATTAGTTATTTACAATCAAAGTTAAAAATGTAACAAAATTGAGATAATAATAAAAATTAAAAATAATTAAAGTAAAAATATATGAAAAATATGTGGAGCTAAGATATTTTTGTGTGTGGGGTTTTAGGACTCGTCATCGGTAAGGTCACTAGAGCTAAGAATATAAATAGTATATACTGATGTTTCTTATCACTACTAACAATTATTTGGTTCTGACTATTACCTTTATTTCGAGTGAAATATAACAATTTCCGTAAAAATTGAAATTTCAAATAAAACCCACGGAATGTATAGGGGTGAATGTTAAAATTTTTAGTAAGGGAGAATTTAATAATATTGAAATGTATTAACTTAAATTGAAATATTTTGGTCTTATAATTATTTATAAAGAAATATATAAATATTAAGAAACAACATATTCTTGATATCAATCCTTCTCTGTAAGTTATAGTGGATGTACGTCTTATTGTTTGGAAGTCGTTACATTGCGTTTCCTATGCTCCTTTTTTGTTCGAACAAATGCACCTCATGAACGTGTATTCGTGCGACAATGCCACTTCTAATGCCGGCACTTCACTTGGATTTGCGTATTTGCCAACAAGGCTAAGTGTAGATGAGTTATTTGTCAGTATTCGATGTATTTGCTCTACTGTGGCAAACACGCAAACACGCAAACACGCAAACACCCGTATCCGTCCTCTTGTCGGTTTTTAGTCGCACATCAAAGGACTCAAATAAGGCAAATATTTTGCGTGAACCGTCCACACTTGGTTTGCATATTTTGCCTAGTTGACCGCGCGTGATCGAGATTAGTTGATATTCTAGTTCTTTAAGTTACATTTTGACTTTTCTTATTCTACAATTTCTTTAATGAGAGTTGGATCATTTATATTGGAGGGGAAAACGAAACAGAATAAATATTTATTGAATTATAACAAAAACATCCCATCTATCATTGGTATACGAAAACATATGTGGCATTATTGAGTTATTTGCGTGTTCGGACCGTGTGGGTAGCATGTTTGTGATATTTGTGAGTTCGTCAAATATTTAACCAAATACAGAGAATACGCTACACAAATACCGCAACGCCAAGTGAAGTGCTAGCATAACAAGAGCAAATGTGATAACATTGTAAGAGCTGGCGTTTGAGGCCATGGCATTTTGAATTGTTTCGACATAAATTTATCAATATTTCATTTAATAACCCACCTCAGTCCATGTATTCCACAGTTATTGTTAATTCAACCCTTTTCTTATAACTAAAATTAATTTTACTCAGTTCTCACTGTTAATTGTTTTGCTATAACCAAAAATATTCGAAAGGTCGTCATATCTTCATAAGAAGCCATGTCAATTGAATCGAAAAACTGAAGAATTGGTTTTGCGATTACTCGCTTCAAAACCCCTGAATCGCTCTAAAAGTTCGTAACAATATTCAGGAGATCAAAATGTATTAGTGTGACGAATTTCACAGTATTCTCACTGTTAATTCTTCTGCCGATAGATTCCTTAACTATTAAAAGCAGATTTTCCCGTCCTGGGAGGGGATACTGCTTTCGGAAACATATTTATTCATTTTCAAACGTCTAATTGAAGATGCTAAATCATTTAAACTTAGATAGCTATAGAAATTAAATACATGTTGGAATTGTAGCCATGAATATGCTAAACACAATGACAGTTATTTTAAGATGCTAGGCATAACCAATCTTGAGAAATTAAAGTTTACGAACTCATAAAGACCAAAAACGGTGCGCGCAGTAAAACAAAACTGACCGCCATTTTTAAGCAAGACATGGTAAAGTTTTTTGAATTTTTTAACTCTTCAATAATACTAGCAACAATAAACAAAAAATGAAATTTTTTCTGAAGGCGTGCGTCGACATGCCCTAAAACACGTAGTGTGAATTGACCCTTGAGTATCCCATTCTGTCCTATCGGAAGGAATCAAGTACCACTCCAGTTTTTAAAAAATTAATAGTACGCAAAGATTTCGTAAAAGCAAACGTTTTGAGCTATTCTCTTTTATACTGTTGAACTCATCCAGCGTCGCCCGGAAGTTTGTAATTCCCGTCAGTTTCACGCCGTTTTACAAAATCTCATAAATGGAATAGCAGCAGAAAAATAGGAATTGCAGGAATCGTACAGCATAAGCTATGAACATATGTGTGTATAAGGAAATATTTTTGCATTAATTTATTTAAAAATAAATACAAATTTACAACTATAAAAATATAATAATGTGTAATAAATGTACCATGATACGTACATAATACTTAATGAATAACTTATACTCAAAATATCCGTTCCATTCCTGAAACATTTTCTGGAGCTTATTTGGTTAATCTGTTTTTGGTATTTTGATGTTCTGTTTTCTCTTCATAAATTTGTGAGTTCTAGTTTCACTATAGTTTTGATGTTTGTTTTCAAACCTGTTTTGTTGATAACCTCCTCTTTGCTACACAATAGACAAACTGTTCATTGGGGGCCAGCCCCAACCCTGGGGAGGTGGACAGCGTTCTACTATCGACAATCTGACTTCAGTCTTTCAGAACAAGATGTGATGGTTGCGTATCATTTCTTTAACGCATCTCTTCTCTATAATATCTCTGTTTCCATCACTGTTCTTATATCGTTAATTTATCTTGCGTTCGTTCCGAAACCATGTAATGCATTTCTGTGGCCAGAAAATGTTCGTAATCTGCCGGGATTAGTTGTTTCCCTATTTAATTTTTTAATTCATATCTCTCTTTACTATAGAACTTGCATTCCTCAATGACGTGTTTCATTGATTCTTCCATTGTCTTTACACTGAAAATATTGATTTTCTATTAGAGAAATTGCATGTAGTTTCTCAACGAAGGAATCGTCTACTGTTATCAACATCGTCACAGGTCTCCCACACGTAAACCATTTGATATTCTTGCCAGCGTGTGTGACTTGAGGTAGAAAATTGTATGTCATTCTACTCTTTTCTACTTTTTCCCAGTGTTCTTGCTATTGTTATGCGTTTCTCAAGTTCACGCTAGGTTCAATCCTTTCGCCTTTCTTTGGATAATACCTTGCTGAACTTTTCAGATATAGTAATAAATAACCAGAGGTTGCTTGGATAGCAGAAGTTGATGGTTTCCTGTAACCTCGTGTAATAGCTATCAATGCTCCTTTTCCGGTTTTGTCAAGTTCTGTATATTCTTATATAACTTCGTGCGCCCAAGTTGCCAACTGACAACGGAAATGGAGAAGCGACAACACAAGCAATTGAAAACTCAACTCTATGGCAAACATCAATGCCGTTGATACGTATGCGATACCGGTGCTAAGGTATTCTTATATAATTATCAAGTTGAGTACGACTGATCTCAATAATCTTCAGAGATTTGTTAGAACTGCTGTAACAAAATACCGTAAGCGTCATCATTCAATTATGGAATGATTGACTCTTCGAAGATCAGTAGGAGGTAGAGGTCTATTAGATCTCCAGGATCTCCACAAATCGCAAATACTATCGTTCAGAAAATATTTCCGTGAACATCAAGGCTTGTTGCAGTGCTCAGCCACCATAGCATACAACAACTACCGTCCCCTTGATCTGAGGAATTATTGCTCGCTAGTACCGCCACCTGTCACAAATGATGAAAAGATGATTTCATGGAAAGCGAAGGCGCTCCATGCGAGAAATTCATGAGCTCAGCAAACCGGAAATTGACATTCGTCGTACATGTGACTCCAGCGTGGGTAATTCTTCCCGCAAGGAAGGAAAATACCTGAGCTGTGGTAGCTAATGTACTGGCTTCCAGCCAGCCAGACAACACATGAGATCACGGAGCTAACATCCGTCTACTATGACGTGAATTTTCGTCCTTCTGTACCTCAGCGTACAGCATTAGCTCTCACAGCTTATGTAGCTAATCTTCAAGATAAGAAAAGGGAACCTATAGTAGAGGATGTTGTCAACCAGTAAGCATGTAATACTGAATCGACGTGAGTCGACATCGACTCATCTGCATGCTTTCTACTCAGTATGACTTTCTCAACAATAGTCATTTTCATTACAACTCCATGATCTTACCTTGTTTAATGACAGCATACAGCAAACGTTCTTTTTTTCATGTCTGTCTTCACGTATCCGATTAAGCCTGTATTCGATCCAGGGTTCTTTCCCTATGAAGGCGCGAACGCTACCACTGAGCTACTGCAGTATAATTTTTATTGTCTTGCGTTACGCTGTCTAAGAGTTGGCACCATAGTAGTGGTACTATGAATAGTAAATACGTAAAATAGTAATCATCTCTAAAATCTTAAAAAATATTTAAAGATAATACCAAGAAAATAGTATTTATGTATCAAACGTTTCTTTATTTTGAATATACTCGAAATTTATTCTTATTAGATTAACACATTTGAAAATATTATTTAAAATGATAATTATGTATTCAACCACATTAACCTTCAGAAATTCAAAACATCATCAGAGTACGGCTGCTCGACGGCAAGAAAACACTGTAAATTTTCGTCGTCTAGACTTCAAGTTTCGGGGTACGCAAAGTCGGGATGGCGTCATTTAGTTGTTATAATAAATCATTTTGTTCAAATAAACAACTATTCGTAGTTGCGAAAGCCATGGTCGATTTGACTCCGTAAAACAATTGCTCAGGTTGCGCCGCCTCAGTCATGAGTCCACAAACCGAATACTTAGAAGGTAGCGCAGCCGAGTGTCATTTAGCGGCAACTACGAACAAGATCGGCGGCGAGGAACAAACAACAGCTCTTGTAGCTATGTCAGATTTTTGAGCCGGGCTGAGGTGTTGCGCGCAAAACACATAAGCTATAGCTGTTGACGTAACTTCCTTCCTCCCAGACAAAACAGCGTTAGCTTCCGCAGTGATAGAAAATTGGTCTCGATCAGACGAAAACTCTTTTAGAAAACTCTACAGCGTAAGCTGGGGTAGCTAATGGTTCTGTCTGTTCGCTAGACAGCCAACGCGTGAGCTATGACAGCTAACTTTAGGCTCAGCTATTCAACTTACTTTTTCCGTGCGGAGACGGAAGTCTTCATGATTGCTATTCAAGACCAAATTCTGAGCCACCATTTCGGGCACTCATTAAGAATGTCTAAAAATGAGCGAGAGTTGTACTCCAGGAGTAAAGATACCTAAGTAAAATATGCCCTAATGACAAAATTAAAATTCGATAGACCTTGCAATTACTCCAACAATAACTTGGGTGATATTAAGCTGCTTACATTTGCTAACCCCAAATTCCATTTTAATATCACAACTGAAATTTCTTGTCACTTTGATCAGTTGTTCCTTATGACTGAGTGTGTCCGCATACAATTTCAGACTTCCTTATATACGTGCAAACCCTGCAAATAATTGTATTACCTCTTTTCAAAGCATCGCCGAACTTTGAAGAATTAAGTAGAGAGGACAGGAGATTAAATGGTAAACAGAACCACAAGGGACTAAGGGAATCACCCTGAAACATTCCTCGATGGATTTGCATTAGCACTGTTTGGATGGATGTTTCCCCGTAAGTTAGAGAAATTTGAGTATTTCTCTCCATTACTGTTTCCGAAAACGTTTTTATTGTTGGATGAATCTTGTGTGGTACAGAGTCGAAATCTTTGACGTAGACAATGTAGCATGCGTGCATATTTCTTTGGTTGTGTACCACCTGTTCCAGAATTGTATAATGTATTATAAGTTGTTCTTTGCAACCTTGAGATCCAGGTCTACATCCTTTCTGCTCATCGGCTAAGATAAGATGGTATTGAATATGCACTGTCAACAGATGTGCAACATAGGAAGTCATTACTTTGTAAAACGTTTGGAGACAGGCAGGCTCGGACTGGCCCGCCTTTGCACCCTCTCGGAAAGAGGATAAGTGCGCCCTCTCTTTAAGATAATTTACTAAAAAGGCGCTGATGAAAAAAAGGGATAAGGCGTTGTGAGCAGCGTCCCGAATGTCAAACACGACGTCGCATTGAAACATGATGGGAAGTCAAATGTGTCAACACAAGAGGTGTAGCAAACGATTCGAAGATCATCCAAGTTCATTTCATGATGAAACATGCGAGATACCCTGGATATTTGACTCATTTACGTTTCCAATTGGATTCTTCCTTCTCTATTCTGGAGACGACATTCTGTCATATAATACGGTTTCCAAACGCACTGTAAAACTGATGAGAGCACAATTCTTCAAATATAGACTAAAATATTGGAAGGTGCCTGACTACCTCCCTCATTCTGTCACCACTTCCCCGTTCTAAGACGTCTTGACCCACAGATGCTCTTTGACACATCACTCACCTTAATCTTGGCAAAATTATTTTAATTTTGGTTGATGCGCAAAATTTACCCATCAACAAGCATCTCTAAGCAATCTCTGTCCTTTTATTTTGCAAGGAGATAAGTACACTGCTGTCATCAATATCAATATAGAATGTTTGGAAATGGTTGTTGTTTGGTATCAACATCCTTAAACGTTTGCGCAGAATTAAACTATTTTTTTGCATACTTGTTTAGTAAAAAATTATTTGCAATAAGAATTATCCACTAGGTAAATCATTCCGGCCTACAGGAGTAAGGANCATCCTTAAACGTTTGCGCAGAATTAAACTATTTTTTTGCATACTTGTTTAGTAAAAAATTATTTGCAATAAGAATTATCCACTAGGTGAATCATTCCGGCCTATTGTGTAAGTGATATGTGATTGTTATATATCAGAGATAATCTCTGGGTTAAGACGTCTCAGAACGAGAAATTGGCAACAGAGTGAGGGAGGTAGTCGGTCGCCTTCCGATACATTACAAACTATTATAAATCATTTGGGTTTGGACATCTTACTCAAGAACTCATGACCAAGGCAGTTACATTCATTCGTTTGTGAGTGATGAGTGTCGTATATGGTACATTGCGTTTCAGTTCTGTAAAAGAGTTCATTCATTCATGTCATCGTTTGTGACAGGAACAAGATATTTTCAGGTTTGTTGATTCTTCCATTGTCTGATTCTCGTGTAATTGTGCTTTTTCTGTTTGTTTTACGCACGGCCGAAGTACTATACTATTTGCAAACGAAAGTGGCATCTGGCAGCTTTGCACACTTCCCCGAACTCTGTCGGTCCAACCCTGATGAAATCACCGTTCGGCCTCTCCGGAGATAAGCTCTCGGTCACCTTCTGGACAAAAAAATTGACAATTTTACTTTTTTATTTCACGTTTTATTACCATTTTAATGTTGTTTTTGCAGTCAATATATAATTACAAAGAACATGGATTTAAACACTATATTATTACGACAATATAAACGGTTTAGGTCAGATTCTTCAATTTACGGTTGATCCTCTCCTTTTTGAGTTTATTGTAATTATATTGCACTTTGACTCACTTTATTCACATAATATACAATGCAAATATTACATGGTGAAATGACCTACGTGTGAACGTCTGTAGAATTGTTTTCAATCTATGGTACATTTTGTATTGAGAAACGCTCAAAATTAATTAAATATTCACTCCTCAAAAGGATGTCAGATTTTCTTGCAGAGTTTCCTTGATAGATAATTGCATTAATTCCTGCATATTGTTTTGTAAAATTTTGTAATTTATAATGATAATTTTGCACATTTCTGTCAATTATTGGGTAAGGATGGGAACCTTTTTCAAATATGTGTCATGGGATCGAAAATTACTTGCAGTCATTTGCTGAAGGATAGTCCAATTATCTTTAAATTTGACAGAAAGATATAAAGATAATGAAATTTCTGGAGAAGACAAGCAAAAGGACAACCAAAACAATAACGAAGAAAACTTTTTTCGTAAAGAAAAATGACCTTATCGAACGTGTGTCAAATGCATTTATACAAATCCAGGAACAAGGGGATTTTTATACAGGCCGACGATGCAAAGGGTCACGGAGAGTATATACTATTATCTGGATAAATTTAAAAAATCGCTGATGGAGATGTATTACTATTATCTGGCAATAGAACGTACTTTGGTAGGTCTGAGAAATTTAGTAGGAAAGTTATTTGGGGCACACTTCTGTTTAGATTTGTTTAATAAATTTCTTATTTTTTCATAAGTTAAGAAAATCCAATACTACTAGTTTTATTCCTAATTTGAAAATTCAGATACATTTATTTAAACTAAAACGTGAATTGAGATGAAATTTACTTATATAAATTAAAAAATTAATTGATTTTATTAATTTATTATATTACTAATAAATGATATTATTTGTTTGATGTGACCATATTTTGAAATGTTCCGTGGCTTATTTTGTAATAATTTCTTGCGAATCCGGGAAAATCCACTCTAATGAAGTAAGAGATAAGGCTAGGTTAAAACACAGTTTCGTCTCTCCAAACACAATTTATTTTTGAATAAGTACTTTGAAAGTATTTGGAGATTTGTTTCGAATGATTTTTTTAAAGAAACGGTAAGTTAGAAAAGACAAACTATGTTAAAAAACCATTTTCCTAATAATTAGCCTACTCTTAAGTTAAAATTAGGGTCTGCAGAATGAAAATCGTTCTTGAAAGGAAATAACTTAAATAATTTTTTCTATGCTACGCCACGGCATTAAATTATTTTTTNTGTTTCGAATGATTTTTTTAAAGAAACGGTAAGTTAGAAAAGACAAACTATGTTAAAAAACCATTTTCCTAATAATTAGCCTACTCTTGAGTTAAAATTAGGGTCTGCAGAATGAAAATCGTTCTTGAAAGGAAATAACTTAAATAATTTTTACTATGCTACGCCACGGCATTAAATTATTTTTAAAATTGTACTTAGTTGACTTTATTCGTTGTTGTATTACTTTTATCTTCAAAAGTTTTAAATTATATAAAACTACTCCTAATTATTATTTCTGTGAGAGTAAAAACTTGCTTTAAACTAATTACGATGTACTTTAGAAGGTATTATTAATGACCACGGCACAAGTATATTAATTGAAAGGAAAAACATTCATTTATTGAAGTGAAATACACGCATCAGATATTCGTTAAAAAGATATACAAAGACATGGAATACAGAACGTATTCGAGATTCAGATGGCTTATTCGCTAGAGCAATTCGGTTGCCTTGCACACGCCTGTTCAGTTATATACTTCCATGTAGTAGTCTGATATACACATATGTAAGTCGCCATTTCGTCAGGACCCAAAATTTTCAAAGACAACCCTATTCTCATACAATTTAGGAGGCTGCTATTTCGGTGCGAATCGTCACTGGAAGGAATAATGAACATTAAATACGGTGAGCCACATTTGAAGTATATTGCTATTAGAAATATTATATAATTTAATATCTACACTATTTTTTCATCCTTGAAGAAAACTGTTTCTTCTTTTAGTACTTTAGTTTTTTTCAAATTAGCTCATTTATATGTGTCAAACTGTATCAAATTTAATTTTATAACTTCGAACATTAACTAGTTCGTATTTCTCGTGGTTTACCGAAGAAACATAACAGCTGATGCTAAACAACTAGCTCATTGTGGTACGAGTGTATCTTTCTCAAGTCTCGTAAATATATCCTTCTACTTATGAATAACATTGATGGCGCAAATTATCATTAAAATGATCATGAACCTGCTCCTTCCGGCAAAAAAGAAGAAAGAAACATCACAAATCAACACTCGCTCTTATTGGTAACCAATACAAAAACAATTGCAACAATATACACAATTTCGTGACTGAAAACTTGGTCTTCCAGGGCTAGGAGTACTATTATGTAAAATATCAACTCACTTGGATTTCACAGCACTTAAGAACAAGGATATTTCAATCCTAATAATACGGCTTAAAAGTTTTTTGCAATATTTAGTCCTGTGAGTATTCAAACGTACAATTATTTAATCGTAATATCTACTCAAATCTTCACGCATTTATTCTGTTTCGCACAAAACGACAAAAAATTTATTATGTATTTATAAACTTGATTTCTCTAATTGTATTATAACTATTTTACAAACATAATTATCTGACTAAAGTTGTAAAATGTGAAAAATATTTGAGCAGCGTTTCGTGTTGTTCGAAAATCCCGCCATAATGGTTATTCGATGTAATAACAACAAGAGATATCATCTTTAATCGAACATTAGATCATCATATAAAAAAGGCCGGTTCATTCAAGTTGACTAATTAATTGAATTTAATTTGTGTATTTATGATAAGGTTCCATAGGTGCTCCGTAATTCTTATCACTTTTTTGCATCGTATTACTCATCGGGAATACATCTTGATAAATTATTTATCGTATCATGCTGCTAACTAAGCTCTGATTTTGAGATAGTATCTTACTATCTAATCATATGGTTGGAACGTCATGGAATAATTTCTGATCTCGCCCGTATCACTTTACTCCACGTGCAAAGAGTAGTACAGGTATTGACACGCGAGTAGTGTAGTCAAGTTCGTCTTCGTGGACAGTGGGTGAGGGAGAAATCTTTTAATCTGTTGTAGTGAAAAGTACCTTGTTTTAATGTGTAATGCGAAATTTTTAACTTCAGACTCCATTGCTTCTACATCTTCGACTTTCTCGAGATGAAGGGGCGGGGCATATGCAATTTTCTAAGAATAGCTCTTTAATTGAATGGCCCTTTAAATTTGTTATTCAAATTAAATGTGACCGTTCCTCTGTCATTTGTTAGCATACTTAACGTTTGTGGAAATTGTAATTTCAGTTGCCGTTCAGAATTTGGTCGATCATTTAAAGAAATTTTCTTCAATTTTTTTGAAATATTGCAAATGCACGTGGGTTTGATATTTCCCAACTTGGACTTCACATAACCTTATTTCATTCATATGACTTCTTTTTGAAACGCAATATGATATTAATTAGTGATAATTGTTCTTCAATATGTTTTTAAAATTTGATTAGTACTTGATAATTGTGCACATATGTATCGCCTTATAATTCTTAGCACTAGTTTCTCACTTGCTAGTGAATTAAGAGTCCACGTTAATGTCGCTCCTTATTTATTAGTTAGGTTATGTTAAAAGTATTTAGATACTTGTTTAACCTGTGAAACTTTCTAGGTGCTAAAATGGCATCGAAGGTTGTAGAAAATGGAACTGAAGGGTGGAAAGCTCACAGTCTTCCTCCTGGAGATTATCATCTAATTGGCTGGGATGTGGATACTACTGGCAGACGATTAGTTGATGAAATATGTCAGATTGCAGCTTACACTCCAACTGCGAATTTTTCTCAGTATGTGATGCCATTTCAAGAACTAAGTCCTGCTGCTCGTAGAAGGCACAACATTCGTGTTGTTACCATTGGACGTTTTCGAATGTTAAAAGACTCCAAAACGAATAAGGTTTGTTTTCTTTGCTAATTTCCTTGTTCTTTAGCCTGACACAAAATGTTCATGCTCAATCTTCACTTGTGAATTCTTTCATAGGTTCTTAAAACTAAGAGTGAAATATCTGCCCTAACTGACTTTGTGCAATGGTTGGAAGGTGTGAAAGGAAAAACTAGTGATGGTGTCATTCTTGTTAGTCATGAGTCTCGAAAAGTAGCTGCGCCATTGCTGTTAGAAGCACTGCGAAAGTACAATATGTTAGAGAAGTTCTGCTCTGTTGTCAAGGGATTTGCTAATGGCTACAATGTTGCTGAAGTGAAATGTGCCAAAACTATTCGCTCCTTTTCTTTGCGAACCTTATCTAGGGTTCTTTTGGATAAAGACGAAGAACTAGATAGTGCTGTGGATAGAGCTCGTCTTTCCTTTCAGGTATATGTTATGTTAAATTAAGGTACAATCATTTGTTCATTAATGTATTAAATTACCTTGAAAACTTGATTTGTAGATCGTTCAGCACCTTTGTGGTGGTGAAGAAAGACAGGGTAGTGGTGATGGAGATGAAACAGCTGCTCCAGGTCTGGTACAAGCAATTAGTGAATTTACTCAAACAATAGCTCAGGAAGAGGAAGAGCTTGCTAGAATCAAGACTGTCTTGGATCGCCAAAATTCTTTGCGCCCTGTATTTGCTCCTATGTTGCGACGTGAGAAAAATCGTGCTGTTAATATGAGAAAAATAGTTGCAGAGTCGGGGATAGACTATGATATGTTAACTGGTACTTATAAGCAGAAAGGAAATGAAGGAATTTCTGAGTTAATTAGTGCTAAACTTCCACGAGCTAGAGCTAAAGATGTGGAAGATTTGAAGAACCTCTTGAAAGAGCATTTTGAAGGGGAGAACAAGGCTGCTGAGAATAAGCCACTGCCTCAGAGGAACAAAGTTACAAATGCTTCAACATCTACACCTCAACATTCTACACCTAATGAAACTGTTGCTCCTGTGGTGTCATCTACTCAGGAAACTGCACCAGCTCTTGCGTCTCCATCTTCTACCACCGCAGTAACACCAAACCCAGTTTCTACCCCAGCAGGGACTGCTGTGCCTCAAACAGCTGTGAAAGAGATAAGCACTCTATCTCCTGTACCACCAACTTCAAATACAGCACCTATTTCTACTTCTACCCCTGCAGAGAAATCTCCTCCAGCTTCTGGTGATGGTCCTGCTGCTCCAGTCAGTAATGAAACTTCAAAACCAGTTGAATCTGTAGCGAAACCTGAAGAAAAGGAAGCAAATTCTATTAGCTCTCCCGATTCTACCACTAAAAATTCTCCTCCTCTGTCTACTGAGTCTCATGCAAAAACTGATTCAAACGCTAAACCTTTGTCAGCTTCCAAGGAATCTGACAACACTCCTAATAATCCTTCAGAGGCAGTTGCTTCCTAAATTATAATTTGAGAGTCAGTGAATGAGTGCCTTATTTTCCAGGGATGACAGTTTGTTTTGTTTTATGCCAGTGTTGCCTTATAAAATTATAATTTTGAATATGTGGAACACCAGATAATTTATAATTTGCCATAAGTCACTAATTTACTTTCAAGGCATAACAACTAAATGTTAAAACTGTATTTGCAATATGTATATTGTGCAATGCCAAAGGCGTAATTGAGTTACTTTTATTTAATACTAAAGTTTATTTCCATTGATGCCTAAGGCATGATTGGTTTTGTTTTTGTTAGCCAAAGCTGTAAAGATTTTTATTTTATGATGCCAAGGGCATGACTTGTAAAGCTAATGCTTTTTTTCGTCTTGGTGCATTTTCGGGCAGACAGGTCCACTTAAGACTTTTTCCTTTTGAGAGAATAATTCTCTTAATATCAGAATCCTTAGTTATCTGTACATTTTCATTCTGATAAGCAGATCTCATTGTAAAAACATTTAATAATGTTAACTTGTGTATATATAACTTGATGCTTATATTCTTTGTAAATCAGTGATACATTTTGTTATGTAATACTAAAAAATTTAGTGTGATTAACATAATCAGTTAGGTTGAAAAAATTTGACCAATGCTCTCAGTTGTGTATCAGTCTTTGCCATGATAAATTTTAATTTCATTTTTAGACCAGAAAATCGAAGTGTTCTTGTGTTAACATTGCCAAAGTGTACATTTTATAATCCTATTACATTATTGTGTGTTCAAAATTTATTTAGATCAAGATAGCAGTATTATCAGACATTGAGTATGGTCTTCAGGTACGGGTACGTACAATATTAATAAAATATTTGTTCTTGCGAGGTATCTCTGCATGGTTTTTGAGGTTTTGAAGGCATTTATTCTCTATGGCAGACTAAACTTAAAAATTACTTGTAATGAAACTTAACTGAAGTTATTTATTTCTTATTTCAATAAATTTGTCAAGAAAGGCAACATATGAGTGTTGTTTTTTTTTACTAGTAAACCTATCTTTAGTTTGTATGCTTCAAAAAAGGTGATACATATGAGGTGGTGATAATGGTGTTGGAAATAATAAAATGTTGTGTTATGTCACACACACACTCCACTTAATTTGTCAAATATAGTATTAGGAGTTAATGTTCCTATTGTCAATTCCTAATTGTATGACTAAGTTCCTGATGTATCAGAATTGTCTAAATTTCAGTCCAAAAGGAAGTAAACTCTTAATTAGTTAATGGTGTACTTGTAGCCTTTGGACTTCATAATATCAATTACTTTATTGGACAGGAGTAAAATTAGAAGCTTGAATTTGGACATTTTGAGGTGGGCTGACCATCTTACAATATTAAGTTTAAATTAATGAAGTATCTGAATCTTACTGATGTTACCAATACTAGATTACCTAGAATTTTTCTTTCAGTAGAATTCTCAAAATTGTATCAGTGCTTTTCTCCCTAAGATAATTAACTCAACCATTTCAGGAAAACAAATGATTCATGAACTTCTATTTGTCTATCATTGGTGTTACTTCATAAGCACAATTTAATTAACATTTCAAGTCATTCTTTTGAAATAGTGTTCTTCACTTGTGTTGCAGATTTGTATTTTCTATTGTCAATGATAGGAATTAAATGAATATTATGTGCAATAAAGGGATTTTATTAACATAAGCTATTGGGATGTAAGGGGAAGAAATTTATATTGGACTTAGTTGTAAAAACTTGGCAGTAATCTCGAGGTGAAAATGCAAGACACTATAATATAATTAATGTTCAAAAATGAATTAGAAGCTTATTTTGGTATACCCTTTGTAGTTTTTCTTCCAGGTGTATGTATGGAATTTCAAAGAACATTATTGTGAGTGTTTCAAATGTAGCATTTTCATGTGCAATTCAATTTTATATTTTTCTTGTTCGTTGAATTTATGAATTATGAAATGATGGTTTATTTATATGGATCACAACAATAATATCACATTACTTTATAATATACACATTTCTTTTTTTTAAAAAAGTGCCTTGGTGGTACTAAGACCATGAGGTCTACTCCTTCAGACAATTACAAACATTTTACATTTGATCAAAAATTTAGAAGGAAATTGGAAAAGAAAGAAGAAAAGGGGGAGTCATAGGTACATTTAACTCTAAATATGTTTTTAAAAGATTCCTTAAATATATGTTAAACATTTTTAATTGAAATTTATAATCAATTGAAAAAATTGTAGAATTAATTTCTGCCATTTTTATTCATTCTAAATTACTAGCCCTCCCATATCTGACTACTATGAAAGTTCCTCTCATCGAGTGTTATGATATTTTAGCTTTAAATGCTATTTTAGCAGGTCAACAGTTTTCACTGTTTACTGTTAAATAAAATAAATGATTGGAATTAGCAATTTTCATTTAATTTATATCAAGTGAATCACTATCCAAAACCATCCTGACTAAGTATAATTGTATAGCATATATTTGAGTGATGTCTGCCACATTATCCACTTACAATTTTCTTCAGATCAGTTTTGAGAGCTGTTGGTCCCATCCTCAGCTTCTGATGACTGATTTTGTGCAGCAGTGGCCAGTGGATGTATGAATTTTGAAATTGATACCTTGGATACTTTGCCATTGTTTTTCTTGCATAGAAATTAATTATGTTTTTCTTAAAACCTCACACAGTGTGTAAGCTTTTGCAGTATCTGGAACATTAAATCTTCATCCTATCCTGGTGTCTATGTTTGAGAGCAGAAGTTTACTTGTTTGTGTATTCAAACTCGTGAGCCTAGAAGATGTATGCAGAAACGCACAGATATCTTGAAAAGTTTCATGTCTCAAAAAGTCAACTATTTTGGTTGAAACTGTTATATAAAATTGACACTACTATATAAAGACTAAGTAGTGTCTGTTGTTGGGATCTCTTAAATCTAAATCCTTATTTGGGAATGGAGTGAGATGGTGCTTATTATAAAGTTAATGTTTTCTTCAAGTGATATAATGTTAAGAAGTAATATGAAGATAAATTTGTGTTGCGTACCAGGTATGTATACAGAACAGAGAACTAACAAGTTATAATGAAAAAAGGTGTAGGAGTAACTTGAAAGCTGCATCGTAAGGAATTACAATAAACTTGTGCTACAAAGCCAGCAGAAGGGTATTAAATTGAAGGTGAGCAATTAGATACTAAATTTTCTCTCAAAAATGCTTTCACATCATGCTTTCTCTGTCTCTCTCTCTCGTCTCAAAGTGTGGAGGAGCTGTGAAGTCTGTGATGTGAACATGTTTCATCACTTCAGATTATAACTTTTTTATAATATTGCAAGAAAAATCTTGTCATCACTTCAGATTATACCTTTTGTTATTCTTATTCCCTATAAGTTATTAGATATATTACATCAATGGATTTTTTATATTTTAGAAACCATTAACAATTTATATTAAATATGTCATTAAATTAAAACATTGCATGTAATTAACATTGTGATGGAAGTCAATTAAGATTATTGAGAAAATCATTCAAGAATTTGTTCTTAGTGATCAATGAAGGATAATTCATAGATTTTTCTGCATCGGTAAAACTGAACAAATAACTCCAATAATTTCATCCAAATGCATGGAAAGAAATTATCTCAAATCTTTTTTTGATTTAAATGAAATGAACATTAAATTTCATTTGATTGAAACAATTCTTTAGTGATGTGTTTGTCATGTATTGCATCGGATTACTGGAGATAGAAGGTTGAATAAAACATGAATTTTTTTTATAATATTGCATGTTTTCATTATTTTTAGTACTGATGATAACTAGTATGTAGCCGAAAACACTTTTTACAACAAATAAAAATCTTTCAACCCAGAAACTTCTTGTTATAATTTATTTAATTATTGGGTTGAAAACATTTCACCTCTACCCGGGTTGACAGAGAGCTGCTAGCAGCAGTGTTGTATGAGGCAATTACCCATGCATCCTCCTACAGTTTTGGAATAAAAACAAAATTCATTCCTACAAATTAATAGTTGATGAAGAGAAATGATTGCAATATATTTTGTGATAGTTAAGGTATGCGAGAGACAAATGAATATCCTAAAAACAATTTCATTACATATTACCATAGAATTACATAATTTGAATTTATTAACCTGGTAGTATACAGTAAACAAATACAATACAATGGCATTAAAAACTCCTTGTTGAGACTATGAAAATACCCCAATACAAAAGCACAAAAAAAATATCTAAAATTATACTTGAAACAAGTAACAAATAATAATTTTACTACTGTAAAATTTCAAAATATTGAATTATTGTTAAAAATTGTATACTGTCAATTTTTCTTGGTTTGCTGATATCCAGCCTTTTAGTTTATTTTTGGCAAATTTATTCAGTTTATTAGAAAGTAAAAGTACATCTTTGTAGCTGTCCAACTTGTATTGATTTTTCCAACTTGTATTTTTACTTTTTTCATCAATCAAATTTATTCTTAGTTCTATCTTTATATAAGAACTCAAGTTTTAAATTATCATAATGATAAATTAATGTTATTAATAGTGATTTTTAATAGTCAAAATATACTCGGACTTAATAAATATTCACAACCTGATCAGATTTAACTTTTAAAATAATTTTTATCGATTAATCATGTATCTATTGCAAAAAGTTGATTTGATTTTTATAGGCCGAGTCCCATGCTATAATTCCATAGGTGACACACGATTCAAACAGAGATAATACCAAATTTAATTTTAAAATACTTTTTAAAGTGACGAAGTATATTAGACACTTTAATTTATTTTTAATATTTCTAATATGTTTGTTCCGTTTCATATCACAGCCAAAAGTATAACCACGATTTGGACAGAGAAATCGGGAAGGAACGAGACGCTGAGTTACTTATGGTAATATGAGTTAAATATTTTACACACATTAGTTTCAAACATTAAAATTGTTACTGCAGTTTTCTTGTTCATAAATAATTACATTTATATTAGTAGACCAACTATCAATGTAATTACCGAAAACTATAGAATTTATTTAACCGACATTCAATGACAGACCATTGTCTCTAATCATTGTCCATCAGCAATTTCCTCTAAAAAATTTACTAGCACTTAATAGCAAATCAGCCCAACATTTTTCTTGCAATACTACACCAGTGTCATCAGCATAAGACATAATTTACCCTAACAACTTGCTTTCTATCAGTTAAATAATTTTTTAAAAGTTATTCAACTGATAGAATCCCCTAATGCTAATCTCATGTAATTTTCTGAAGAACAATAAATGATTTACCGTATCTAAGGCTTTTGATGTATCCAAAAAGATTGTCATCATGGGATTACCCACTCTGAGATTTTCATAAATGTGATTTGAAAAAAGTTCCAGTGCATGTGCCATAGACATATTTTTTCTAAAATCCAACTGATTTTCATTTAATGATTTGTATTTTTCAACAAATCTATAGTGAATATTTTTTTCAAAAACCTTTACAAGATTTGAAATCAGAGAGATAGGTTTATTCATATCCCATTTACTCCCACTGTTAAAAATAGAAACAAATTCAGCTTTTTAAAAATGCTCAGGACTAACATTTTGTCAATTAATATAGCTAGAGACTCAGCAACAATATTATTGAGACTTTGCAGGTTTCTAACTGTGATTCTATCTATACCATCTTTTGCCTCCTTTTTAAAACATTTTATAGTTTGAGCAACTTCTATAGTATTTGTTTCACTTAAGATAAAGAAGTTGACCAATTTACTAGAATCACTATTATTCATATTGATTTGAGAATTTTTATCAATCTTATGAGCCATTCTTATACCAATGTTGCTAAAAAATATACTAAATTCATTAGCAACACTTTTTGGGTCTTTAATTCTGTTATCCTTAATATCTAAATTGATTTCTTCCTTTACCTTTTTAAATTTTTACTCATCTTTTTATTTGCAAAGCATCGTAGTCCTTCTATACTTGTACAATTATTTCCTATTAAGTTTTGTCACAGTCAGTTTTGGGTTTTCTAATTCAAGTCTGTATTATGTCCTTTAAATCTGTTTTCTACTTCTAAATCTTCTCTATTTTTGTGCCAAATTTTAAATAATTTATTTTTATGTAGACAGGATTTAATAAAACAATTTGTAATCCACTCATTTCTTTTTTTACATTGTCTACATTTTATTCACTGGTTATGACTGTTACTTCTATTTCTTTAATTTTTCAATAATTCTGTTTGTATTTTCATCAATATTTTCTGTCATTAATTCTGACTTTGCACCTCTTTCCTTTTGCATTCAATTTATTGAAGTCATGGTATTTATATTTGGTGTCATTAGAGCTCATTTGACAAGGTCAGTAATCAAAATCATGGGAAAATGATCTATGATTCTACTTCTACTAAATGATCTATTGTTTAAAAATAATGGTCTTTATGTCTTCATTACAATTTTTCCCATGATGTGGTCAATGAAGGTTCCTTTATTATGTTTGGTAGCTGAAATCAGACATTAAATTTGTCATGAGGGATAAATATCAAGTTTTTGTTATGGCGGACAGAAGTACAGCTTCGTTGCAATGTGTCTTGGCTAAGTAAGTCATTTCATTACAAGAAAATTGTAGTACCTTGGTTCCCCGTTGAAAATTACAAATACTGTATGGGAAACAACTGTTCAAGGAAAGTTTTGTCTATATTGGGTTAAATCTCATATCATCGGAATACTAGTGATGCCAGATTCATAAATGACACAATGTGTTTTTGAAACATTATTTGAAATGACTCCAAAGAGTACCTCTAACAAATTTCTTGAGGGAGGTAATTAAAAATCATGAAAATAACTTTTTTGATCTTTAAAAAGTCCTTACTGGGGTCCCAGGCAATCGCACACGCCGAACCGGTGGTAGTTATGCCACTGGGGTGATGTATTATTTGTTATTTAATTACTTAATAAGATTTATTGTTTCTGAAAATACCATACAACCATGAAATCTAGAAAATTCGTGCTTTCCAATGAAAATTTAAAATAATGCTCCTTCTGGCTTGCCAATGCATGTCACCAAGGAAGAAACCAAAGATGTGACTCACTGACTAATTACGAAATCTCAGAAACTACAAAGCCTACAAACTTGAAATTATTAGACCAAAAGAATAGGATAGTAATGGTATTTCAAATGTATTGATGGCTTTCATATTATTTCTGCTGTGCATGTGAATCTGACTTTTGATCCTCTTGCATAGTTCATGTTTCAATACATTTTTGACTGCAGTGTGATTTATTCCTTTCAGCTGTGGTATTGCAAGATCTTTTACCAATAAATCTAGAATGATATCATGCACCCTTACAGAAAATTATCACTGCCATCACACAATAATTACTACCTGTGTGTGATGAGGCAGTGATGTAAGTGATTATGTGATTACAGCAGTACTTCACATGTGATGCTGATAATGAGTGATAAACCAATACTTAGCTGCATCACAGCTGTACCTGTGATTCTGTGCGTGCTCAATCACCAATAATTGAATCGCTTGCTAAATTATCACTGAATAATCATTAATGGATTCTAGTGATGCAGCAATGATTAATCACACGGATGATTCTGTGATAATTTTCTGTAAGGGCGGGTTTACACAATATGCTTCAGAGGAGGTGAATTTACCTCTTTTGACATAAATGGACTTGCACTTATCAAAACCAAATTCTATGCACATTTCGAGAGGCAATATCAAGAATTTTGCGAAGTTCAACACTTGACTTGGCACATATTTTTAGGTCATTCATATTATTATATTATGATATATATTTTTAATATTCTGGTCTATTAGAGAACTCTTTTGTCTGTTGTTTAAATAATACAGTTTTTCATTGCAAAAAATAAGTTTTCTTTTCACGAGAAACAATCTTTTTGTTGTCAAAAAGAACGTTTCTTGCGAAAAAATTATTTTCATTACTTGTAACCTTTTTCATTTATTTATTTGTACATATATAGGCAACATTTTTTTCTGTGGGGCTTCACGACTCATGTCGACATGAAAGGTCGCTGGAGCCCGAAAAACTTGTACAGGTAGGGAAAATGCAGTTACACACTAGGGAGAGCCAACATGACTCTCCCCGCATGTGGGACTCGCCAAATGATTCAACCCTACCAACTAAAAACCCTCCTGATCTACTACACACCAAAACATATCTCACAACATACATCAAAGCATCAAATAGAGGGGGGGGCAAAAAATGAGGGATAGGACAAAAATGCGAGGGATGAGGAAAATGAAAGATACCCTAGCCGTAATAGCGTCGGGATCGAACAGGTGACCAAGGGAGGTCAGAAAAGAGAAAGGAAGGAGAAGGTCAGGAAAGCGAAAGGAAGGAACATTGCACAAGTAAGTGGAAGTAATGCCAGACTCAGCTCGGGGCCCCGTGTTCGCCAAACACGTACTTACTCGATGTAAGTCCCCTGGGGGGCAAATGCCACGATTGGAAGGATATATGTTTTGTATAGTGTCACAAACGATCCTCTATTTAAAGCGTTGAAAGCTTTTTTTAAGATATAGATTGCTTTGTTAGCTTTTTTGGTTATTTGCCGGAATTCGTTCCAGGACGTACTAGTCAGACTAATTGGCCTGTAGTTTTTCGAGTCCAGTTTGTTGCCGTTTTCGTAGATCGGGATGACATGATTTTTAAACACTATACTCAGAATAATCTATAGTTCGATAATAACTTGTACATGTAATTTTTTGCGTAAAATTACAAACATATTGACGTTCTATTAGTATTATAACTCGCAGCTAACTTTTTATCTTATCTAGGAATTTTTGCTGAATTTTTTGAATCCGCCTCTGCCTTAGGGCCCTTGATCGGAATTGATGGGATGGTCCCTTGCTTGCTTCCGGAGAGTAAATTAGTTTATTGTCCTCCACGTGGTCATACGCAGTTTGTACTGTTTTTTGACAATAAATTTATTCATCCGCGACCTTCCAGTCAGCAGGTAGTGTACCTGAGTTTAAGAATTTGCGGAAATATTTCAGCAGTATTGGAGCGAGGTCCTGGGCACATTCTTTCAATAATATGAATGTGATTCCATCTGGTCCAGCAGTGGAGGTAGTGTCAAGTGACATAATTTTATAGACGTCTTCAGTTTGTATGCCAACATCTTCCAGTATGTCTACTGAAGGTGTTATCAAACGCGACGGACTATCATTTGGTTCGATCGTATAGAATGTTTGGAAGCATACCGAAACCTTCTCATTATCCACTATCAACTCTCCATCTTCACCTCGCAGTGCCTGGGGAACTGAGACCTTGGATGAAATTTGATTTCGAATGTACGATTAAAGTTACTTGCCTTTTGCAATACTGTATTCATACTTACGTCTCTGATTTCGTTTGTTATATTGTTGCGTAGCTTTTTCAATTTATCGGAGAGGGAGCTGCTTCTAAGTGTTTTATTCATTTTCCGTAATTTGTTTTTCTTGCGTATCAGCCTTTTTATCCTCCTCGTGATCCACGGTTTGTTGCTGTTTGGGATTTTCGTTTAGATGGGCAAGTGGGTGTCTAGTGTGGTAGTGATTTTATTCTTGAGAGTTTCCCAGCAGTTTTGCAAGTCATCTGTGAACAAATTGTTTCTAAAAACCTATGGAGGTCGTGCCTGATGTTTTCAAAGTTAGCTTTCCAGTATATCTTGCGCTTCTCACGGGGTACCACGCGGTTGCCGAGTTCGATTTGTAGGTTCATAATTAGGACCACGTGATCACTTTTGCCGACAGGGCTGTTCGTTGAGGGTGGTGTCATTAGCCTGGATTAGACTTAGTGTTGCGGGTGTTTGTCCGTCATAGAATCTCGGTACTTCTGTTACCAGCTGAGTAAAAGATGAGTCATTATATATCCGGAGAAATTCCTTAGCCACTGGTGATGCTTGAGTTGGGTCTGGGTGAAGTCAGTGAAGTGATGGCAAGTTGAAATTACCTAGTATGATTGTGAGGTCATATCATCTGCTGTTCGAATCAGATCGAAGAGCTCTTCATCGGTGTCTGTGATTGTTATATATATTGAATAACAGGAGAAGAAGCCTGATATGTATCTATATTGATTCCAGTGTTTCACTCTGCTGATCTGGCTGTGGACTCACTATCAGTGTTTTTTTTTTTGTGGAGCTTTACGTTTCGTCGACATCGAGGTCATTAGAGCCCTAAAATTCTGTACAGGTAGGGAAAATGCAATTACGCACTAAGTAGAGCAAACATGACTCTCCCCGCGTGTGGGACTCGCCGAATGACTCAATCATACCCACTAAAAACCCTCCTGAATTACAATATATCAAAACATATAAACCAAAACATTACGAGGAAAATGAAAGATACCCTAGCCCTCGCAACCTACTAGCGTCGAGTTGGGTCGCTACTCAATGCTCCACTGTCAAACAACAAAATTATTGGTATTTCAATACACCACTGACAAACGCGCTCCTTTCCGCGTGAAGTTTCGTTCCAAAATGCCTTTTAAGTTTATGCTTCATGAACTTTCATTTCTGCTTCCACGCACATTTTCAACTTCGCTCCCACTTCAACTCTCCTTTTCTACTTCCACTCTGCGTTTCAACTTCGTTTGCTCTTGAATTTTCATTCCCATTTAAATACCCTTTGTTTCCTCTTGAATCCTCTATTTCAACTTCGTTGCATCTTCACAGGTTTCCCCGTCACATTTTTTTTAGTTCACGCCAGTACAATTTTGCTCTTGGGTTATTTTATCTCCGAAAGTGCAGACCCTTTAAATTTTCCAGCAAATCTCTACTGTACTTTTCTTTTTTGTTCTACTGAACTACCTCTGTCTTAACATACTCTACCCTGTTTATTGTTCTCTTCTAACCTCTGCCATGGTGCCGATCCCGTCATTAATATTTTTTTCTAGCACTGTTCATCTGGTTCCCACTTATATTTTTCCAGATACAGGGAGAGGCGAGACATTGTGGTGTTTAAGGGGCATACCCACGAAAGGAGAGGGAATATTCGTGTACTCAATGATACACGAGGGCATTCTGTATCTCCCTACATTCATTTCAGAACATATGCTACAACTATTTCTCAGGGACACATGTTGATTTCAAATTAATAAGGTAAAGGGTACAAATTTAATTATAAATTCATTAGCAAAATGAAAATAAAAGTCGTTTTGCAAATATTATGTCATAAGCCGCTTAAGACGCCTTGAATTTTCATATTTATCCTTTTCCAATATCCTGAGTGTCAGCGGTCGCCTCTGCCCCCCGCCCCCGTTGCGGGCGCCCTTGTTTTCCCCCTCTCGTCACCACTACATAATCGCGATCCAGGTTACTCAGCGACTACATCGATAAATCTGTTTGATCATCCCAATATTGTTGCCTCGGACCTTCCCAATATACACTTTTCATCAATAAATATTTAAATTAAATATTACATTTGAAAATTTATCTCACATAAAGTTTAATTAAAATTTAATTTCCGGAATGAGTCCATGGGGTAACTGATGATCCAATGGTAGCCATTCAACTACAAAATAAGCAAAACACAACCACACTACAAGCTCTACCACTACCAAATGATATTCATGTAACATCAACACAGTATATACAGGGAAACAAATGAGGAAGAAGTCCTTCAGATAATTAGTAAAATGAAAAACAAAACATCCTCCGGAATATATACCATACACAGTCATTTTATATATATATATTTGTGGGGCTTTAGGGCTCGTCAACATCGAGGTCATTAGAGCCCTTATTTAAAATAAAAAAACTATGTACATAATCATACTGCTCACTCACTTGTATAATAACTCCTTAACCCAAGGTATCTTCCCAAAAAAATTTAAAACTGCTATCATAAAACCTCTTCACAAAAAAAGGTGACAAACATAATGTAACAAGCTATTGGCCAATATCACTTCTCACAGGTTTCTCAAAAATACTAGAAAAACTATTTAACAGATTAAAAAGCTTTATAACATGTAATATAATTATTACAGACTCCCAACATGGATTTAGAGAAAAAAGATCTACTGAAACTGCTCTATTTGCTTTTCTCAATGAAATTTTGATTGCACTAGAGCAGAAAGAAATCCCTGTCGGATTATTCTTAGATTTCACAAAAGCTTTTGATATAATTAATCATGAAATTCTCCTCAGTAAACTAGAAAATTATGCAATTCAGGGAATAGGATACAATTGGCTAGTCATATTTATCTGAAAGACAGCTAATAGTACGATATGCAGGTATACAGCTATATAGTGTATTACCACTAAACATCAATACACTGAACCCATTCAAAACAAAACTCAAACAATTCTTACAACAGAAACTCTGCTACAGTGTACAAGAATTCCTCAATGACAATAACTAATGTACAACATACAATCTGTTGCATGTAATCATTAGAACAAAGGTGCAGGTGGTGACCCATGATGCAGGAAAAGATCTAACAACATTCAATTACACTTTTTTAGCATAAATATAGACCTTGACATAAATTAATAAAATAAAAGTAAAATAACAGAATTCCTATCATAGATATCTAATAATCCTAGCCTAAATAAATATTAATATTCTGTAATAGAAAATAATTGTATTTTATGTTAACTTCTACTTAGCCTAAGTTAAATGAATATAGTTAAATGTATCAAAATTATGTTATTCTTATATGTAAATATTATTGTTATTGTTGTTAGTAGTATGACTCGCCATACATCATTGTTATAATCTATATTATTATTATTATTATTATTATTATTAAGCTGCTCCAATGCTTCATAATTTTCAACATATTGCTAATTTTTAAATGTTTTTAAAGACCAGCTTCACTAAATCATAAATTACATGCAATAAAATATTGATATGTGCATCCACTCACCACCGTAGAATTACGAAAAGTTTAGTTTGCAGAATTTGACAATGGGAGCAAGAAAATATAAGTAGCTCAATAATAATTGATATTTTATTGATGTGACTCCAATGTAAGTTCCTGAAGTATTTTGCTGCCTATTATGTAAAGAAATTGAAACTAAAGGAAAATAGGACTATAAAAAGTGGGATAATAAATAAATAGAATTTAGATTATTTTATAATTCCAGCAACTATCTTATTGCAGTTTTTACATTTATATTTACATAAATTATACCAACAACATACATACAAGGAGTCCCCAGTAAGACTTCCATCTCTCATATTTATAAATCAGTCTTTCCAATGGCAACAAGTCTATCACAGCGACAGGGGATGCTACATCACATTTCCAGAAACACTGCAGTCAGTCTGGTAGATTTTTCTTCAGAAGTATCTGAAATATCTCCAGGAGCATGCTGTCAAACAGAGAAATTTAAGCCCCTACACACTGACAAAGGAACCAAAAACCTCCTAGCGGCATAGCGATTATAAAACGTAGTCAATTTGTCAAACCTATTTTTAAATTTCATAGAAAATGCCACAGCAGCGAAAAATAGTTTCTTACAAAAAATTAACAATAGCTTTGATGACAACTATGTTTTATAAACACAATATATATAACAGTGTATTTTGGACTACTTACAAATGAAAATTTGGCAACACTTAATACAGGAAATGATATAGCATGAGAGGTTATTCTAGCAATTTTGAGACCTATACATTACTTAGGCATTCTATTACTTACAAGAATCATTAGCTCCACCACAGTGAGACAAATAGGTAGTGATTGTGCTCTTAGGACTGACTGCCAATATTTTTGATTGTAGTTGTTCTACAAATTACCAAAGGACAAATCAGCATAGGCGATGAGCCCAAATGGAATGCAAATTCAATATAATATTCAAACAATACAATTTGTGTTATTTTAAGTTTCCACCAACACTTATTTTAAAATCACGTGCTTGTACATGTCTCAAGAAAATAGTGGGTGGATATAACCAGATAACAACAATGTGGCATCACATTTAAGTTAGCCTTCAAATCATTGTGTTTGTACACACAAAATTATATTTATTCAACACATTTATGGATTCCATTAACACACAACACTGAAGACATGTAAAATGTTTCTACAGAGAAATAAATTTCAATTAGTGGCTTTCACAGAACATGAAACACCAATTTTTATTCAGAACCTTAGGGAAAGAAGTAAGACTGAAAAATCTGATTATCATGTACCCATGCGGGTAAACTAACTGTAGTTATTTTAATTGGTGAATCACATTAGATTCTCAATTAGCAGCATTCATAATTAGAAATAAATACATTCATTCATCATTTACACATGAAATTTAAGTAGTTAAAGATTCAAATGAACTTGTACACAAATTTGTACTCATTTACCTTCTCACCATAACAAAATAAGACAATTATTAAAAAAATGATAGTTCCAATTTTTATAATGGGAATAAGGATAAAATGATTCATGCCCTGTGTGCCACTGAACAGAATTACATACACACACAATACATTTAACTGATAGAAGATTCTTTTGGAATAGATTTTCTAAATGCACGGCTATTTGATTTGACGTCTTGAAAATTGCTAAAATATAAACAACAAAGTTTTTTCAGATAAATATTTATAGGGAGTAAACCACAAACAAATTCCCACCAAGACTAGACAGCTTAATGCAAGACACTGGTTCTTGTATTACAATTAACGATGTAACTCCATAAAATACTCTTGGGATAAATATTGCCATTTTGAAACATTGGCTAAATTTGGCTCCATCCACTTCACCTATTATAAAGCGCAAACCACTTCCAGTCAGTTCTCTCTTGGAAAGATTATAGAACCACAGAATGAAATGTAATCTCCAAAATAAAACTGCTCTTTACCCAAGTGATGCACTAGGAGTAAAGAACTTCACACATATTCTACGCACTAGTATAAATAACTTGAAAAATTAAAAATTCAACTGATTTAGCCCCAGGTGAAAGATCTCAACTATCTCAAAAATATACAAAAGGTTACTCACTACTTTAAAATAAATATTGAAATACAGAAAAAGCATAGTAAGAAAAGAAATATTACAAGAAAAATTATAAAACTTACAAGACAAAAATATCCTATGCTGACCACAATAAATTAAAAAACCTAACATAACATGGAATGACAATATTTTAAACAAATTAATCTTAGTCTGTATGTTTAAGTGATCTACATATGCGGTCCATTCACAGTATTTCCAACCTCACTTCCCCTAAAACAACACAAATCTCAGAAGAACTTTTTTACCATTTTCTTAAGACTGCTTGGTCCTTTTTTTGAAGCATCTTTACGAAACAACACCTCTGATATGTTACTGGCACTGCTGGTACTACTAGCATTGCTACTTCTCCTACCCTCGCTAGCATCTGTGTGTCCATTCTGCCTTTGACCCGATTCCCCTGGAGTGTTCCCAGGACACGACACAGAGCATTTGACCTTGTTGGGCTGACTAGATTTATCCAAGCCATGATGTGTACTGTACCACTCCCAATTGTCAGACTTCAATTTCGCTGGAGGACTGGGTTCCACACTGCCACTTCCTAGGCGTGAGCTCCGTACTGAAGTGGCAGTTCGCATAAACATTGGAGAGGAAAGTTGGTGTTTAACCTTGTAACTAACATTTGATCCAACTAATCCATTGTTCGGAGACAGGGGAGATACAGTATCACTTAAACTTCTAATTTTCGATTCACTAGAACTACTGTTACCACCATTTTCCTGTTTCTGTACACTATTGTTTAGTAACTTAGAAACAGGGACAGGTGGTTTGTGAGAAGACAGATTCTCAACTGCAAGAGGAAGAGATTTTAATTCAGTACACTCAGAAAGAGACTCTGATTGAACTTTAACTTCCTCATCTTCCTTCAGATCAGCTTCTACACTTTCGACAACTTCTTCAACACCATTGTTGGATGCCCACCAAACACCTAATTCTAAGGAACTTGCTCTTCTACTGGCACTCCTAGCATGTTCTTCAGCAACATCTACTAGAGGAGCACTGCTTCTCACAGGTAACCTGATGCTAGCTGAACGCAAAAGAGTATCTTTCTTCTTGCGTCGTCTTCTTCTGGAATCAACTTTGGTAGATGTGAAACCAAACTCCAGTCCATGGCCATCCATATCAATCACTGCTGGTTCTGATATGAGAAGGTCTTGATAGGAACCTAAGAAAGCAATATAGTTTGGCTTATAAGTGGATTACATAATTACATTTTTTAAATAATAAGAAAAAAAAATTAGAATATGTAAATAATATACTCATTACAGAATCTCATTTAACAGGTCAAGACGTACAAAGAATTAGTTAACTTTCTCAAATTCTACAGAAGGTACAATTTTCCTATTGGCTTAATAACTTTATCTCACTTGGAACACCAAACTTTTTCTCACATGAACACCAAACTTTTTCTGAGCATGTTTGTTACTCAAAAATTAAATGTAATAGACACAGTAGGATTTAATATATCAAATACCACTGTCTTCTTTATTTCAACACCTGATGGACTTATCCCCATTAGACCTTGAATAGCAATATAAACAGTCAGAAGATTAAATTAGAATGAAAAATATTGACAATTGAAAAAAAAATTATTTATTTTGCCAAAGCGGCTTCGACAACTTATGTTGCCATCTCTGCCCTGGAGGGGTGTGTGTAGAATGCCACGAGTAAAGCATAAAGAAAAATTTGCTACTGCGATATTTACACCGAGATATTGTAAAGCAATGTTCTAAATCATTCATTTTCTCATAATTCAGTTCTAGAACATGCTACAAAACATAAACCAATATCAAAATCAATAACAATATCACATGATCACAAAAATGATTTTATTAAATATTCAACACTAATAAAAAAAAAAAAAGAGAGAGAGAGAGATAAAACATTATGAAACGGAGGAAAAATGNGTCCAAAAAAAAAAAAATCACCCAAAAATCCTGGAGGGGGGGACTATATTAGGAGTTTAGGATGGGGAAAATGCTAATTCAAAGTTTCGTGGGTGATAACGAGTTATGCGAACACAAGTCGTATACGTAACGTAAAACAAAGAAAAGCAATCGATGATGGCGGGACTTGGCGTTCATTCGAAATAGACACTGAACTGGTCCACGTCGTCTAAGAATGACTGACTGCCGTCACCAACTGACAGCGATGACCATGACACATGATGTTTTCTTGAGGTGCGGATCATCTTTGAAACAACTAAAATTAGGCGATCAAAGTTGCTTTGACGCTAACATCAAACTGAGAGTTCAAAAATATGCTCAGACACACAGAAATAAAGCAGTAGAACGAGAATTCAAAGTAGAGTCAAAGTCCGCATGGATCTGGCGATGTCACGAGAAGTTGAACTGCATCAGTTAGCTTTTCAAGTACTTTTGATTATACTTACCAGAGCCAACCATTTCACATGGAATTTTGAATGAGCATTTACCTTCAGAAAGACTTTTTAGAAAATTGATTTTACTCAATATAATTTTACCTCATAAAATAGGAGGGGGGGGGACTATATTCGGGTAAATACGGTAATATTCTAAATTAGGAAGGTGTACGGTTTTCAATATTAATAGGACAACTATTTTACCAGATATGTGGAGGGCTTCCTCGCTAGGCCTTCTATTCCTTGTACGAGGAGACTCGTGTCCACTCACACCTTCCACAGATTTTCTTCTTTTCACAACAAAACGGTTGCCTTTACGACTTTTTATCCCTCCGCTTACTTTACGAGTAACTTCCTGAGCGGGAGGATGATTGAGAGTCGGAAGTTTCCGACAGAAATACATCAGGAAGACAAAAATGAATACTTCCACACATATCAATACAGCATGCTGAGCTAAAACCTGTCAAATGAAAACAGAAACAAGAGTATTTAGGGAACATTATTTCTTTTATTTTTTTTATTTTTCTAATTTTAAATTTATATTTAAATTATTCTACCCTGTGATACTGGAAAAAAAGAGCTAAACCACTCAAAAATAAACACACATAATAAAATTATTAAGGTAATATAAAGTAACTTTCAAACCACCATGAATACTTCAGTACAATTTTCATTAAATTATGGTCACACTTGTCTTCCTACTCTTAATAAAATGAATTAAGTTACATTTTTTTAAATATATAATTTTATTATTCCTAGTTTGCTTTTTTAAAATGTAATGCTACTTTATCAGTGCACCATATTGGGTCAGCTGGATAAATCATGCCTGTAACCTAACACAGGATCTTCTCAGGAACTTCAATCGAATGGATGTGATGGTCTCAAACCCTGCTTTGAATGTTTACAAAACAAGTGACCTTCTAACATTATTGAACAAGGTAGTGTGTCCAAAACTTACACTAAAGCGATTTAACCAGGAATCACGTTCCCCTACTAGATCCTCCACCAGGCCTGTTAACTGAAGCAAGTGCTGTTGAACTTGTTGCATTTCTTCCTGCCACTTTGCCTCACGTTCCTCTCCGACACGCCCAGCTTCGTGAACTGCTTGAAGGGTTCGATTAAATGCTTTCTGCATTTCTTCTACTTGCTTCTTATATCGACGACTCAACTCTTCCAAATACTGTCCACTTAGAGACATATTTCTCTCCAAAGCCTTTTAAAAGATAAATAATCACAATAAATAAAAAATGCATATTCATGGGTTGAAAAATTGTTTGCATTTGTAATTTTTTTATTTAGTCTTGATAAAATAATTTATTTAATTTGAAAAAATGGACTTGTTTCAAATGGTGTTGCCTCATATTTTGAAGTAAACAGTTTTCTAATATTTGTGTTCTACATGATCAGTTGTGGAACAAGAACCAATTTTTAGCTTCTTGGAACTGACTCACCCCTAATTTAGAGTTCAAAAGAAAATTGCAACTTCATACGGGAAATTGATAAGAAAACTTAGAAAAACAATGGTTACCAAAAAAATCAATAAAATTTCCTGAAAGGTTTAAGTTATATGTAATAGAGCAATACCATGATTTGTATTGTGCAATTTCAATCAGGATGTTACAGAATTCAGTTTTTCCCAATACCACCAAGGCACTCTATTTGTTTAAAGCATAGTGGCAAACATTTTATATAAGTACAACACTTAACAGAGCTCAAAAATCTGGCCCCAAGAGAGAAATTAGTCACCTTTTCAACTATGACCAAGTGCAAGGTTCAACACAATTCAAAAAGATAGGTCAATGCATAAGATACGGTTGGTATAGTATGTTTGTTGTGGCATTCAATCATGTACACTCAGCTCAAGATGTATTTTTGTAGCATAAAATGGTAGTGTCCACTGTTCTTATCAGCCACTGTGCAGTGAGGCGAAGTGTATGGTTTAGGTAAGAGATGGTAAGAGTGCAGATATTAAAGAGAGTAACAATTCAGATATTAAAAGAACTTCAGATAAAAAATATCCTTTCTTCTCGAGTTAATAATTGCTATTTTATATAGACAGCTCATTTCATCAGATTTTTCCTGGGTTAAATATCAAACATGAAAGTGATTCTCCAAACTACAAAGCAGCTGCTTGAATTGTGCACATAGCCTTCAATCTCAAGACTTTGGGTGAGAAGGGTGGAATGGAACTTTTCAAAAACATAAACTCACTAAGTAAAAATAACATTTTAGATCGCTCTACAGCAGAAAGTGATTCACTTGAAAGTTAAAATTTTTCTTTCTTTCTTTCTTACCCACTATTTTCTCTGTTTCTTTGCCATTTCATATCTTACATTCATTTTCCTATTTCAAAAAAGTCTAAAATTTTCTTTTATTCTGTGTCAAGGCAAAAAAAGACATAAAAAAGTTTGCAGAGAGGCTAGTAATAACAAGTGCTCACTTACGCACCCACTCATTCATGAAGATCCAGCAGTCAAAATGAAAATAGAGTTCAGCAAAGCAGGCAAGGAGCACTTTAATGCTTGCTCAGAATAAACATTTAGTCGAATTTTGGTCAGGTTCAGTAGAAGTAAACACTTACTCTCAAAGGAGTGCTTTCTTCAGCACTATAAGAACAAATGCTTGTAAGTTACATTTTGAAACTGTGGAATGTTGATGTGCAAGGGTCTATTGGTTTACTTTTGGGAGTGAATGAAAATAATTTAATAAATAAGAAAACTTACACATTTAACAGAACAACATATTTAATGTAATTTCAATCACTATTCCTTAGTCAGTTCCATAATAAATGTAATGTAAACGTAATATTTTATACGTTAATAGAAGTTGGGAAGAAGGAATTGATGTGCAAAAACTTTACTGAGATTAGAATAATATATACCTTTATTCTGTTGGCTAGTCGCACAAAGACAGATTCCTTCTGTGCTTGAGGCTGTGATTTCTGAGCTGGTGTGGGTGGTGGTGCACTAGGTGTTGTAGCGCTGGCTGGGGACGTTGCACTGGTAGGAACAGCTGGCGGTGTGGCGACAGTGGGCGATGGCGACGTCCCAGTCGTGCCAACCACTTCACTGCTTTGATCCCAATCCTTCAGGTCTCGTAGTAATGTGTCCAAGTTTTCTTGTGACGGTTCTTCTGCAGAAGTGGTCGTGTCACTATCAGAACCCTCCGCTTCCTGCGCGTCTGGAAGGGTTGGAACGGGGTCGCCGGGTCCCTCGTCGATGGGAGCGGGAGGCGGCACGGCGGGGGCAACTGTAGGAGTGGCGGTGGCATTGGCAACGAGTGAAGATGCGGGTTGTGCGGGAGGGGAGAGGATTGGAGCAATGGTATCGTCCACCGCTGCAGCAGCCGTCGCTGTGGCTGTCGGCGCCTCGTGGCGTGCCTCTGTCGCCAACACAGTAGGGACCTCGCTACCATCGAGTCGCGGCGCCATGGGCACAGCAGTGTCTTCTCCACTCTCTTCCTTCGCCAACGTCTTAGTAGGCTTGATCTGCGATGCGAGATCTTCGGTGGTCGGAAACGGACCTTCGCCGCCCGGACAAGGCTCCGGTCTGCGGGTGGCGCCGCTGCCCATTGTACAAGTCTCTGGCGACATGGCGCTCTCCAAGCCCTTCTCCAGCGGAGAAGTGGATCGAGGAGCAGGGGTGGTGATTGGGACGGGTCTTTCTACCAACGAGCTGGTCCACGTAGCGTTTGGTGCATCAGACACGTTGAGAGCCACCCGACGGTCTGCAATGGCGAGCATATTGCACAGAGCCGCCACGTACTCTGGAGGGAAGAGCGCCGCGAAGTAGTCGCCTGGGTCAGCGCGCGTCGCGGCGGCAGCGGCAGGCAAAGGAAAAGGAGCCCCGGGTCGTCGACGCGCGAACAGTAACCCGAAGCGCGCGCACACGCCGCTTTCACGCAGCGCATCCGCAACGAAGGCAGAAGCCATCAACGCTTCCAAGTCTCGTTCCCGACAGCTGAGCAAAGCGAAAACGTCGCCGTAGAGGGCATCACTGCAATTGTCACACACCACGAGATGACGCGGACTCTTGCAGAGGCTGCTGGGTGAAGGGCTTTCGCTCGAAATGTCATCGGAGGAGTCGTCGGGGGAGGTAGGGATTTCAGGGGTTGAGCCATTTGAAGCATCCGCATCTAGTTCCGAGTCCACAAGCACCGTCTCGTTGCTACCGTCACCACCCTTAGTCAGCGCCTATGGACACACAACCAATATTTTATCGCAGCTGTCTGGTAAACAAGTTCATTCAGATAGCATGTGCAATTTGCTCACACTTCTTACATATCCAACAATGTGACTGAAACCGTACATCAATAATAGGAGAAAATGCTAGTCAATGAGGAGAACGGAGAAATAGATGTGGCAAAGAGAATGGGTTACACTGAATAACAATTTGCGTGTGAGTATTCAAGTAAAGAAAGAATGTTGAAGGATAATATTGAACAACCAAGACTGAGAAATTTCAGTTGCAAAAGACAATTTATACAATGATTCGATAATGTTGATGAAGACTGATATGCTCAAGAAACAATAGAATATACAAGTAAAACACACATAATAAAATAAGAAAGAAGGAAATGAATGAGTGAAACAAAAAATGAATGCAAGAGTGGGTCACACACTTCACAATATCAATGAAATTCGAAATACAAAGGGTGTGTGCCATTAATGACTCAAGGAAAAATATCAATACACAATGGAGATGCAATTACAAAAATATGCAGAGAAGGCAATATGCATTCAAATCACCAAATTAGAAGAAAAAGAAAATAAATTAGAAAGAATGAAAGAAAAAAAATGGTTGAAAGAAAAGAAAAGCTAATATTTTTTAATGGTTTAACACAGTATGTCTTCGCGATCAATGTGTATCCTACCTGCGCTGCTTGCTTGACGATGCTGAATACAGCGTTCTTGTAGCTCTCGAAGAGATTCCGCGGAGGGTCTCCGGCGCTGAGAGGCACGTCCTCGTCGTCTGCAGCGCCGCTGCCGTCCTCATCGTCGTCATCATCATCACCGTCCATGCCTAAGCGATCGCCGCCCACTGCCGAACCATCCTCGTCCGTCGCCTGGTCCACCTTCTCCAGCACCTCGAACTCACTGGTTCCGTACACGCGGAACAACGACAGCGGGCAAAAGTGCTCCGAGCCATGATGCGAAAGCACCTCCACCTGTGTAAGTACAAAATACAACGCTCGCTTACGCCATGTCAGGGCACACATCGTAGTAACGACTTAGATCTTCGCCTATAAAATTATAGATGCATTCAGGGCCGAGGACAGAAATCACGGGCCTCGAGGTCAAGTCGTTCCGCCACACACCCCCTCTCCTACCTCACCGCTTCTACTACAACTTAACAACACACTTTAAAGTTCGTATCAATGCACGCATATACCGTGATGATCAAGTTCCTAGTAGTACTTATTGAAACCTGTGGCGGAACTTGGATTTTGTTTCGGGGAGCAGGGATAAATACTCTAAACCAGAAAAAAGTATCGGTAAGGAAGTAAGCATTTCTAATACGTAATATGTTATCTTTCAACAAATTTGTGACACGTTGCGTAAACGTGATATACGCGATAACTGTGTAAAGCAGAACAAAGATATTAACCAGTCAGGCAGATACTTGAAGACAGATAGGAAGGAAGTGGCAAGTTCAAGAGTTTAGAGAGTTATCTTGTCGAACCAGGATGATTTTCTCTGAAAGAAAGATAACTGTACTTGGAACTAAGACATTCCAAAACACATTTCAACTTTGTACAGAATAAATTTTATTCTTGAGAAAAATTATACAGTGAGATTGTCATGCCGGGCCCCCTTTGGGACTCTGGTCCACGGGCTACAGCATCGATTGCCCCTCCCTCTCGTCGGACCTGGATGCATTTACACCAATTCGGTACAGTTCTGTATTCTCAATGACACCTCTTACTGACGTGCTGAAATATGCTTAGGCAGTAGTGACAAGATGATGAATTATGAAATATTCATTGAAAATGTTAGAAATCATCCAGTTTCGTATGATTTATCGCATAATTCCATGTACGTGGTTTCCTTTTAACAATGAATGACGATCAATTGATCGAATGTGTTCGAAAAAAATTCCCTTTTGTGATTTGTCAAATTCTAAATTCACAAATATTGCATTTAGAAATGATCTTTAGAGCATTATAGGAGATGAAGTAGAAACGGACTCATTATGGAGGTAATAATTAAGTGATAATTGAGGAAGGTGTTCTATAAATATTAAAGAAACTTTTAATCTTAGATCTGATCCATGTGAATATACATTACTGAGGGAATACCGAGCACTAATATTTACTTAGTGTGGCTAGAGTGACCTTCAAGGGTCCATAACAATCTTGAGTAACACTATGGCTATAAAATCACACACGAGGCGTTTGGCTCTGGCACTCAAAACTTTGCCACCTCTCTTCTTCCTAGGCAATTGAAAGGGGACCCGCACATGGGCCGTTTGTCAGATGAACTTCCTCTACTCTGACATGCTGGCGTCACACGAGAGCTGCAGCAATAGGGATAAATCACTTGTGACACGCATGATGGCAGTGGGCACAGGCAAAAAATGGTCAGGGATATGGGCAAGGCCAGTGTTCTTAAATACCTTTCTTTAGACAAACTATGTTAATTATTTTACATACATATTCATGTAAAACAATAGAAATATAATAATTATTACTATATTTGGTTTTTACTCAGTTACAAATATTACTTTACTTTTAGAAGTATGTATCACTAAGATTTGTGCATTATGGTTTGTTTTAGCGAGGGTAACAATATTAAAACTTATGAATAATAGGAATAGAGCTAAACAATATTGTAAATTGGATGATGTGGACAATGACTATTACTAATGATAGTAATACCAAGATTACATCACCCTATTCCTTAAATTTGAGATACTTTGAGAGGGTTCAGTTTTAAACAAATTTTTTAATTTCTTCTTTATTTAAGTTTTGGGTGGGTAAGTGGGCAAGGATTAGCTTCTTATAAAAAACATCACAATTCTAAATTACCTCTACTTCACTACACTTGAAACCCTTCGTTGTATCAACAAACTTGTACATCTCTGGTACTTATAGAAATTCAGAGCACTTTATGTTATATTTATAATAATATAAATTCACAGAGTGATTGTAAAAATCACATTATTATTTATTTTACAATCCATTATTTCTTTAGTTTTAGATAAAATTATTTTGCACAAAATTATTTACTTTGCATGAGCAGCAATATCACTTCTTTTCAGTCTCAAACCTTGGTTTAAAAAATTCAATAATTTTATCTGAAAAGAACATATAAAAGCCTAAGAATTGGTTATAGTAAAGTTAAGACTTTCTAATTAATTAAATAAAATTAAAACTGATTATTAATTCAACTCAAGTTACTTGATATTTGAATGAATGTAAAATGCAGATAGCAGCCTTACACTGTCTGAAATTCTTTATTGTCTTAAGTCCTTTTTATAATTTTTTCATAAAAGATTCCACATTGCCATCATTTTCTACTTGCTGAATAATTGCATTCATCATCAATGAACATCTTGCAATAAAAGTGAGAAGAACCATCGTACAGTACCTTTGGCCATTACCATTCCAGATGAATTACTTTCTTTCCTGCATTCTTTTCAGAAAACTTTGGTTCAAGGAAATTTATTTAAATCCAAACCCTCCCAAGAACTTGTGGGAGGAGCCCTGTTTCGTGTATGGATTTGAGTAATGACATACGAAGAAAGATCAGATACGGTTCCAGAGGCTTCACTCCGGAAGGAATCTAAAAAGACTTATCAAAATTGGTTCATTTTGCCCCAGCATAATGTTCAAACTGCTGGGTAGATTGTGTTGCCATCAGCTGGTACTATAGTTGAGACACTCCGGAAGAAAGTGTTCCATGGTAAGTGTTGTGTTGCAAGTTTCACAAATGGGGGGAGGTTCACCACGTAAGAGATGACCATGGGTAAGATAGCAGTGGCCAATACGAAGATGTGTAAGGATTACTTCTTCACGTCTGTTCACACGGGATAATGACACCCAGGTCTTAACAGCGTCTTTTACCTTCTTCAGCTTGAAGGCGCAAGTTTACCATTCGGCTTGCAATGTCCCAAGAAGAGACAACCTAATGGCAACCTTTGAATCTGACGTAGGAACAGATGAAAGGTCAAGGACTGCCCTCTGTGTTCCCCGCTTCGTTGCCTCATCAGCCTCTTCATTACCCATAATATCCATTTGCCCAGGAACCCCACAAAGGACTATTTCAAAATTTTGAAATACTAGATGGCTTATTAGATTCTGAATTGTCAGCGTAAGGGTATCAGAAGTGCACAATGAAGATACTGACCACAGAGCACTAATAGAGTCACTGCTGAGAACCACATGCTGTATTGAAGATAGCTGAATGAACTTCAGCGCCTCAAGGATTGCAAATTTCGCAGTAGTGTACACGCTGCGAAAGGAATGGAGGCGAAAAGAATGGGCGGCACTATGGCAGTGGAAAGCAGCACCAACGGAATGATTAATTGCTGAGCCATCAGTGTATATGAACATATGATCCAAATAGAGGTTTTTTTAGTTCTCTGAAGTGCTGTTGGTACACAGCAGCACGAGTATCTTACTTTGAAAGTTTAGACAATCGAAAGTCGATGGTTGGTTGCATGAAGCATCAAGGTGGTGTAAGAAAGTGTGGGTATTTCACTGGAGGAGGTAGTGTGATGATGTTTTCCGATAGCAGTTGTGTAAAACGGGCACCTGCTGGTCACAGTAACGAAGGTCTTGCAGCGTAAAATGAAATAAATTTTGGAGAATGAAGGTGTTGCTGAGTGGGGTAATTTGAAACCCCCATCAGTTTCTCTACGTAAGATCCAAGTAGAATATCACATCTCTTGTTAAGAGATGGTTCGTCAGCGTCTACTAGTAAGCATTCTATTCAACTAGTGCGGAAAGCACCAGTTGCAATGCGGACTCCAGTATGATGGATACTGTTAAGGGTCCTTAGTGTCGACTGTGATGTGGAGGCGTACACAATACTACCATAATCTAATACAGACTGAACGAGACTTCTATACAGACAAAGAAGGCAAGTGCGGTCTGCGTCCCATGATGATGCACTTAAGCAGCGAAGGAGGTTAAGGGAAGAATTACAATGGGATTGTATATTTTAGATGTGATTGCACCAAGTTAGTGTGCGGTCAAAAGTGAGACCCAGGAATTTTGAAAGGTCAATGAAAGGAAGACGTTGCCCCCAAGAAAAAGATCTGGATCATTATGGAGATGGTATATTATACAGAAATGCATACAGCATGACTTGGATACAGAAAAACTAAAGCTGGAAGACATGCTCCACTTGTGTAAATGGTTTAAAACCAATTGCAGTTGCCTCTCGATGACAGATGCTGCTAGACGAACAATAGATGGTGAAGTCGTCAAGGAAGAGAGACACATGTACCGGTTCTCAAACCACTGACACAATACTATTTATGGCTAGAGCAAAGAGAGTGACGCTTAAAATTGAGCCCTGTGTGACAACGTTTTCCAAAGAATAATTCGAGGATAAGTAAGTACCGAGGCAAACGCGGAAAGAGCATTGAGATAGGAAGCTCTCCAGGAACAGAGGAAGACAGCCTCGGAATCCCCGTAAGTGCACTGTGCGTAGGATTCCGTACCTCCAGGTTGTGTCATAAGCTTTTTCCAGATCAAAAAAGATGGCCATGAAGTGTTCCCTTAATACAAACATTGATGAAATGGTCAATGACAACGCAATAAGGAGGTCTAGCGTTGACTGCTGTTTTCTGAAACCACATTGGATATTGGTAAGAAGGTTTCGCAATTCCAGAGACCAAACAAGGCGACAATTTATTATTCTTTCTAACAATTTGCAAACACAGCTTGTCAGAGAAATTGGTCTAAAGTGTGATGGATTAGAACCATCTTTTCCCTCCTTCAGAAGTGGAATTATGGCCTCACACTATTGAGCAGGGACAGTATGCTCATTCCAAATACAGTTAAATAACTTCAGAAGGAATTTTGTACCTATCTCTGGAAGATGTTTTAGCATCACGTTATGCATTTGATCAGGACCAGGGGTTGTATCTTTCAAAGAACCAAGGGCAGAGGTCAGTTCCATCATAGAGAAAGGAATGTTATATTCCTCATCTCTGCAACTGGAGAAATCGAAGCAACACTTTTCTGCGCAAGCTTTCTGTTCAAGAAACATTGGAGAAAAACCGGAAGATTTTTTGTTTTCTGACTTCACGGTTCGTCAACATCAAAGGTCATTGGAGCCCTAAAAACTTGTACAGGTAGGGAAAATGCAGTTGCACACTAGGGAGAGCCAACATGACTCTCCCCGCCTGTGGGACTCGCCAAGTGACTCAACCACACCCACTAAAAACCCTCCTCAATTACAACATACCAAAACATATCTCAAAACATACATCAAAACATTGAGGACAAAAAATGAGGGGGGGACAAAGAATGAGGGGTAGGACAAAAAATGATGAGGGGAGGATAAAAATGAGGAAAATGAAAGATACACCAGCCCTAATAGTGTCAGGATTGAAAAGAACAAGAGGTGACCAAGGAAGGTCAGGAAAGAAAAAGGAGGGAGCCTAACACAAGTAAGTGGAAGTAATCGACATTTCCTGACACAAATCGCCTCTTCCTAGAGGAAGAGGGCAAAAAGGTGGGGGGAGCGACAAGAGGGAGACAGGTTGGGGGACAGGTTGTGGGGAATTAGTTTCCATGTGTACAGATATAGAATTTATCCCCGTGTTCCCCACCCACTATGGAGTCCAACAAGGGGCCACCCCACTGGGGTGCCAGGGTTGACATAGGGATATAGTGGGGAAACGCAGGGTTCTTTAAGCAGGGTTGATCCAATGCTGCCGACCAGCGAGAAGGACCCCCTATGTGTTCCCTCTCACCCTGGAGTTCAGTCAAAGACCTAATCCAAGCCAATGGGTCAGGGGTGGGTTAGACCTTGATCGCCTGTCTAGAAGAGGCTGAGGCCAAAGCAAGCGTATTGGGGCACATCTAGTAATGCACGCAGAATTTCCTCAACTCACCAGAACACCCATTCCTCTGACACAGGTTGCCAAGCACGGGAAATGCATGGGTGAGCGTTCAGCACACAGAAAAGGCCAGTAAAGAAGATAAAAGCGATAAAAGTGAAAAAGTAGGTAATTAGAAAAGGAATGTACAAGGAAAGAAATACTTGAGAGTCTTCTCTGAATCCCACTGTCAGGACGTGAACCGACTCACTTCGACAGCTTGATGGTGGCTAGTTCGTACCTTGACATATCGCCCAAAGAGCTGGGGAGTGAGAGCAAAGCTCTGCACGACGCGTTCCTCGGAGGCGGCGAAGTGTCCCACCGGACGCCACTCGCGTCCCTGCACGCGATCGCTCACGGACACGGTGAACTCCCGAGGAGACGAGGAGAACAGCTCAAAGTTGGCAAGCTCCACCTGAGCATCATGAATAACCAGCATTTTAGCATCCACCATGCGACGGAGAACACTCACAAAATATCACACCTCTCAATCACAAAACATTCTATCAATAAAATATCGAATCAGTCAAAACTCATCCCTAAGAAGAACACCAACTAAAATGAAAAATACATAAATTATAAACTAGAGTTCCTGCCACGGCTAGAAATTTGACTTTTATTTATTCACCTTTTAAAGTTAATGAAATAATGTAAAAGATGATCGACTTTAGCTTCAGACCCAAACATGAAGATGCTACTAAAAATGAGCACAAAGAAGCTTTAATCCCCACGTAACTTACACCGTGGTGATTTATATGACCTGTGGATGAGTTATTTCAGAAACATAGATTTTATTCATAGTCTCAAAAACAGTAAAATGAACCAGAAAGCACAAGCTCACCTTCTTGGCTTGGATAGCTTCGCATAGTTCCACGACGAACCATGCGCGGTTGGTGCACGTATTGAGCATATACTCGTCCCTGGACGAAGACAGCACCGCGCCGGGACTCACGGCTTCTGGGTTGGCGGCGACGATCTTGGCGCCGCAATCGGGCGACGCGTAGTTCTTGGAGCGCAGCTTGAGGGCTTTGCCGCTATCGGCGGGGCGCTCGCCGGCCGCGGCGCCGCCAGTGGCCGAGCCGCTCGCGCTGCCTGCAGCCGCTTGCCGAGCCCCTCCCGCTGCTCCTCCAGCCCCGCTACCGTTCAGAACTAAAACGAACCAATCGAGGGAGGATTCAGCTTTCACGGCGGGTCAAGGCATTTGAAGTAAACTTTTACTTCTATTTTTATTAACCTGAAGAAAATATTCGTGTTATCATCATATGACTTTACAATCATATTACTTTATAAAAGTGTATCAACAGTTTACGATACATAAAAAATTTGCCAAAACTCCATGTCACTTTATTTTTATCTTTACTTCAACTCGTTTTTATAACACCGCTTGCGGTGCAAAGATAAAAATACTACAGGAGAAAAACTCTGACTGGAAAATATTCTTGAGGGTCAGAAAATGATAAATTAATGCTGTGTCTGCTCTTAAGATGACATTCAGTGATGAATTAGGGGAGGTTCCGAAGTGGGTGGTGGTAGAGGTGAACACCCAAAAATAAATCATAACTTATAATGAAAAGAAAAATCTGTAAACTATTTGTTACGAATAAGCCTAGTAATAGTTCTTTTCTTAATTATTTCTCGCACACCTTTCTTCTTCTCCTCTGCCTCCGCCAGCTGCCTCTGCGCCCATTCGTTGAAGGATGGAATATCCTCAGTGGACGAAGTCGGTTCTTCCGTCGCCGACGGAGCTTCTGGTTCCGTACTGACGTTGACGACAGCAACTGGCGCGGGAGTGGTAGTGGAGGTGGGCGCTTCCACTTCGGGGACGCTAGCGGTGGTCCAAGAGGGGTCACCAGCCGCCCCCGCTTCGGCCGCCGCCGCCGCCGCCGCCGCCGCAGCAGCAGCAGCAGCAGCTTCGTCCTTGCTCTCCACTTGTTTGGGTTCGGCACGGACCACGTAATGATCGCTATTCTGCAATCACGCCAAAAATACAATAGTTTCCATAACCTTTCACTCATCCCCAACAAAGTTTTTTTTTTTTAATTCTGTGTGTATTTTGAAGCACCCAGACCTTGCGCAGCGAGTGAAAACGAGGATCATATTAAAAAAGAGAAAAGCGGAGTAATAAATTAAACAACATACTAACTCATAAACATTCAAATTTTTAATAAATGGTCGAACCACTAGAAAGATAAATTTTCCCAAGTTGACTCTCTGAAACCATAGACACGGAACGTTCTGTTTAATTTTAATCAGTTGGTTCCCATCCGTACCCCTCCAAGACGCGAACACACACAAATACACAGAGCAAGAGTCACACAATACAGCTATAAGGTCTAGGTTTTTTGGGAGTTGCCAACGTTTACTAACAAAGCTTACAGTCTTCCTATAAAAAAATAGTTTATTTTATGGGGTAAAAAAGATTTTTACTTAAAATCATTCCTTTGATCAGTCCGGCCGCAAACAACATAACCACTAAAGAAACGCAAGCAAAAAAAACACATTAAAAAACGGGTCAAAACATTATCGAAAAATATACAGTTTGACTAGGAGACACTTCACCATACATGACGTCTGGTTGAAGGCAAGAGGTCGACGACGTCAATTCAGACCTCGAAGAAGAGGCTTTAAATTGATCTCGTAAGTTCTATAATAGTAATATTACAGCTGGTCTTGCAAACAAATATCTGAGGGCTCTAATAACATACAAAGTAATCTACAACAATGCACGAGTAACACATTACTACAAGTACATGAGTTTTCGTCATTATGATTTGTACACCAAAATGAATTTAAATGAAAAGTACAACGTCGCTTATGGACACATTTCAAGTACACTTTGAATTCATGTAGCTTAATGCTTGTCGAAAGCTTAATGGTGTGGTCAGAAAGTAGCCGAAGAGTGTTCCGGTATAACAAATAATAAAAAGAGAGTAAAACGACGCCCACAAAATGAAACAGCTCACTGAGGAGGATGAATGAGAGGAAGGGTAAACGACAAACCCATCATGGACACGAGGGAACAGTCTCCCTCTTTGTTTCCGTCTCCACGGTGACACGAAGGAGCAACGCATAGTTGTGCAACCAACCTCGGGTGAAGCAGTGTCGTTGGCGTCCTGCGACGCAGGCGAGGCGGAGCCCGCAGCATCGACGACGTCTTCGAGGACGCTGGGGGCGGGTTCTTCAGTGGCATTTATGACGGTCTGCTCCGAGGCGGCGGAAGCGGGGGCGGCAGCGGCGCCAACCTCCGGCGGTGGCATGACTTCAGCGCCGCCCGCCTATGCCAGATACCAATGGTAAGTGCGTATTCGTACAATGCAGGACACTATTCACGCCTTGTCTACGTCAACACGGAAGAATGATGAGAAGTAGGTACCACGTCTTAACATGTTTTAGGGGTAAAACCGGAATCGCAGTACCCCAACATGAATGCCGTCTTTGTTCATTAGTTCCCAATGTAAAATTTTTTAACCCTCGATGAATCATCCTCGTTGGATATATACAGGTGGTCCCACCACGCAAAGGTAAGCAAATCGTCATAAAGCCAAGGAGCCTGGGTTGGATTTCCACCCTGCGCTATTTTTACTTGATCGAAGTAATTACAACCCCTAAACCGTTTACCTTTCTATTTCTTTGGGTGAATCCACTGTGAGCGACGACACTGATACGTTGCTGACGTCGAATAGTGTCGTAAGGGTTCTGTTCGTAGTAGGGTACGCTAGTGTAATACAGCGGAACAGAGCACTAAAGGTAAAGTTTCATTAGCTGCGTAGCTCGCGACGGATAGGTGAGCTAGCGATACTGATAGTGTATCTCTAAGATTTATGACTCTCCTGTTTAACATCACGATAAAACACGCCACACCATCTCACATTTGAAACGTGAATGCTAGATCTATGATCGCACTAACAGAGGAAACTATTTTTTTTAATGTTGAAATTATAATAACGATAAGCAACATTGTAAAATCAGAACCAAATCAAACAATATTAACATAGAATAGTTGTTTTCAAGTTCCGAAGAAAATATAAGTTAAGATATCATGTTCAGCAAATTGAACAGCAAAGAAAATTCATCAATTAATAGAACCGTATTTTGGAGTGTAATTCATTATTTTTTATGAGTAGGCAAATGAATGAATCGTCAGGGACTAATGACATCTAATGCACAATTTGGAAACAAAACGATGAGTTCCACAAACGAATTTACGACAGAAAAATGAAGACAGGTTTAGAAAATCTTTTAAGTATATATAGCGTTTAGCATATTAGAAATGAACAAAAAAGGAACTCAGAAGTAAGGAAACTTCGAACTATTACAAGATGAATGACGTGGCGAGAAAAAAGGGCAACATCGATACAGAAGAGATTCACGAAATATAAAAATTACGAAAAGAGTAGGTTAAATGAGCGACCTACTATAATATTAATAACGTAGTGGAAAGAACAGAAAGCAAAGGCAACTCACCTGCGGGGACGCGTCGACCACGTTAGCATCGGCAGGTGCTATCAGAGGCACGGACGTGGCAGCAGCAGCGCCGGCGGCGGGTGGGTGGACGGCGGGCAATGCAGGTCCAGTGCCCCGCTCCCGGAGCGACGCCCGCGGCGCTGGTGCTGCCCCCGCCCCCGCCTCGCTCCCAGATCCAGCCACCACCGTCCCCGTCCCCGCGCTCGCATTGGCGCCAACACTCAGGTTGGCGGCGTCAGGAGCGCGAGGGAGAACGGGCGAGGCGCGATTCTGCAATTCGATGGACGCAGAGTCCACCAGCGTGAACACCACGGCCTGACCAGTCTCCGAAATGCTGAAATCATGACGGCGTGATGGGATTTTATTCACGGTGCTTTTTTATGCACTCAAGTCGCAATAAAAATCAACAATAGGGAAATCACACTCCACTTCTCCATCGTTTCATGAATGCACAGACATAGAAGTTGTACTGACTTGTGATTTACTAGTCGCAGTGGAATATTTTGTTTTCTTTATCATTAGAAAACTGTACTTATAAAACTCTGTTTAAAGATATGTTTATAGTGACAAAACGCACATCAGCATGTTTATTTTCCAAAAACAAGTATTGAAATCGTACACCAACTCAGGCTCGAAAATTTTTCGAAAATAATATTAATTCCACTAAGACACTCGTCACAATGTTAACTCTTAAAGATCTTAACACTAAACCACTGGATGTGCAACACCAAATCAATAACTCTTGATATCATATTAAAAATTAGGGATATGCAACACTTGTTAACCAATGCGTGACAACCAGTCATATACTCCTGTCGGGTTCTCACCGATGATACAGCGGGGGTGTGACCCAGGTGGCCAACACGACAGCCAGGTACAGCAGCGCCATCTGCAAACAGCGGTAGGAAGCCCTCCGGCCCCAGAGTCGCAATCCGACGCCGACGCCGTCGCTAGCACGGCCGCACGCTGCCGTCGTCACTGCGGTGCTGGCGGCCAACTGCTTCAGGCTGCACACGGCGGCTGGCTCCGCCATGGCTGCTGAGCGTGGCTCCTCCTGCAGCGGTGGCGGCTGATGCTGCTGAGGCGTGGTGGGTGCAGCGCGGATGGGCGAGGCGCTGGCGGCGGGCAGCGTAGTGCTGGCTCCTCCACCGCGCAGCGGCCGCTGCGGCTGCAGGCAGCAACGGAACGCGTCCTCGCGCGTCAGAACAAACCACCCTTCGCAACTGCCCTTCTGGGCTCCGCTAGCCCAGTTTTAAAACCTCATTCAAACTCAAGTAAAGTCGCATACCGACTTGGAAACAAGTTGGTTATTTTATATTTTTTAACTTATTTACAGTTTAATCAATAACAATGAAACAAAACATTGAAATTTATTTTTCTTTCAATTTATTAATTCTTTCAAATATGTAATACTTTTCAGTTTAAATATTAAAAAAAAACACTTGTGGGATAATGAATGACTTTACTCATAAATAAAAACTTGGCTAATTCTTATCCGAGGTGGAGGCAAAATATATGCTCCCTTCTCCCCCTCTAAAGATTTGCCTGTGCGAATGTCTCGTCCCCTTTCCCCTCTTCAACACTTCCTTCCGTTCACACAGCTGTAACGGGTTCTTCACTCTCAATCGTCAGTGAATGGACGCAACTTTTCCTCTCATACGAAACTTTCATTCCAAAATTTTATCATAAATTGGATCACTCAACGAGAAAAATATCGCAGAAAACTTAAACTTAATTTACTAAATAAAGTTCAATTTATTCACACAATTTGGGTAAAAATGGATCCGCGATCAAAATTAACATAAAACAATTTGAAGAGATTCTTTAATTCAATTTGTTCTAAGTAAATGTATAACAGTAATATTTGAATTTTCTATACATTATTAATTTTACGCGATCATTCACATTTCTTAAAAAACCTTGCTCAGATTCTTTCTGAGTTGTGCTTCCGATTAAAGTTATTCTTATGACAACCCAAAATATTTGAACAGAATTTTGTAAGTCAATTGTTTAATTTTTTTTAATTAGACAGTTCAGCAAAATCGATTGAAATGACAAAATTGCATATTTTTTCCATTTAAAATAATTTTGCTGCTTTTTAAATATTTGAACTCATGTATTTCCAAAAGTGGATATAAGTATCGAAATTTAAGATAAATAAAGCGACAAAAGAATTGAAAAAAAATTCCATTCAACACTTTGAATCTACGTTTTAATGAAACTTTGTGCGATGAATGTGAATTCTAGGCTACTCTGACTAGGCCTTATAACTTTAATATTACTATTATCTAACCTCGTCATACCATTCTTAATTTTCTTCAGCTAACTCTAAGCAAAATAAGGACATTAATCATGTTACGTTGATTATATGAAAATGGGTGACGGGACCGAGATTCGAAGTCGGGGTCTTCAGCTGCTGATGTGCTTACCAACTCGTTCGCCTCTAGGCCCATTGACATTCAACTTAACATAAAATTGTTACCTGGCGGTGTGGTTCACCGCATTTTAAGAGATTTCTGTATGAAAATAAAGACATACTATCACGAGTAACAATTAAAAAACAGATAATGTAAAAATGAAGTCGACGGATGTTTCTAGGGATATATCATTGATCAAACGAAATAAAACGCCATGTAACTTCAATGGAAAGAGAACTTAATGTAGTTTTATTTTTATACGCACATAAATTATATTTTTTATTCTTGTATACATCAACAGGTAGTCGCAACCCAACGAAAATATGTTTCGTTTTAGCAACTAATCCACCTCTTCAAAATAAGTTAATATAATTAAAGATTTGCAGTAAAATACAGGGTATCATGCCTCCATCCCGATTCACCCTTAGAAATCACATCAACAAGAGAACATTTCCCTTGACATTGCAACCTAAAATCAGCAAACATATTTGGTAATGTTGTGTTCAGCAAATATTCAAAGTGAGCATAAACAATCGCTGTAATCAACAATGAACAACCGAATCAGCGTAAACGAACTGCACTCGCAAAAAGCACCGATCACGTCCAATGCATAAGAGAATGAACACCGATCGATAAAACCAATGACACCTTCCCCTACGACACATTTTCTTGGCCTTTATAATAGTAGAGCATGATTCACTTTTCTGAAGTCCCCATGCAGTCTAGTACATTTGTGGTAATTTGAAACGGATCTTTTAAATACAATATCCAAAACTATCGTCAATAATGTTATTAACCAAGACATAGTTCACGAAGTTAATTAAAATGCATTTTTAAAATAACCGTCATACAACGAGATTATGTTACGACTTCTGCAATAGAAAAACTTGAAGATTTCATTCATTTTAAATCGTGATTCACTTTTGACTAATCGCAATAACTATGAACACAAATTCATATCGAGTTTCTATCATTCGGTAAAACAATTTTCAATTAAATTTTGCTCGTATGAGGTCCGACGGCCAACGTCTCGTGGTTTATTTTCTCTTATTTAAATCTGATAGTGTGTTTGCAGATGTTTCTACAGCTGTGTAAAATAAGAATTGGTATAATCGAACCACCTTCTTACGTCACGTAATCACACTAGATAAGAAGACAAATTTATTACACATTCGTGCATTACTTTACGGACATTTTAAGTTACTCATCAATTTATCCAGCAGGCTCCAAACCTTCTTGTGTTCGGGTTCTGTTTTTAGTTTCATTTCTATTATTAGTGAATGCAATTGAAGATAAGTTTGAAGACTCCATCCCCTCCGACCTACTAGTTACAGAATAAGGAAGAATGAAGTCTTGTTTTGGACTTAGAGCGACAAATAGAAGTGCTGACATTATTTCAGACACCTCCGCTCCCTACAATAATTTTGACAGAACTGAATACTCCTAACAATTATTATTTTAAACTATAAACTATCTGACGAGGTGTATCAATTAATATCCTACAAGTCTAGCACCTCGCTTCAGAACACGAGGGCACCCTGGAGAACGTGACGGATGCCGTCGCCAGATGCCGCAGGTCTCGTGCGGAGGCCGCGCGACCGTGGTCTGCGACTCGAGATCTGATTCGTTCGCACGTTCTCATACCGCGTCTGAGGACACGTGCCCGCAGTAAGCGCCGTCTCCGTCGCCACCGCAGCGACGGCGCCGGTCGATCAATATGGCGGAGAATCACTGAAGGGCATCGACTACCACCCACCGTCCAGACAGCTGGCGACTCGAGTCCCGCCGACGACTCGTCATCCAAGAGATATTTAGCTCCCAAACGAATGAGAATTTTTATAAGGTAATGTAGAGCATACAAATTTTTCCAGTTACATTCTTCGCGAATTATTTTTTTTGTCTTATAGAGAGGTTTGGGGCATTTTTCTTCCACCTAACCGTGACTTGGGTAAGGGAATTGGGAATGAGAGATGTTGGGTTGCCAGGGAACTTATGGTACCGAACCAACATTTGTCTAGAGTAGGTGAGGGAAATCCCAGTCAAAAACCTCCCCTACTTCGACCGTGCAGTGTTTGAACCCATTCTCTACTACTCAACTATCTCCCACTAGACCACCGCTGTCGGTCTATGATAACTAAACTATCAATCACTTTGACAAAACATTCGGAATAAAAAGGTAAAAAAAAGTAGAATTCGACCTTTTCTTATTTCATTTAACTTACGCCTGACCGTACTACGAAAAACTAGTTTTGAGGGTTCATTTACCAAGTCTCGACCGCTCTTTTTTTTAGGCATTCTTCCACCAAAATATTTAATGCCTTTTGCGAACTGGAAATAACGTTACAATGAAACTCGTCGTATTAAATTGTAAAAAATAATAGTGAAGCACATGTTCTGAGCTCAGTAATTATCTACATGAAATGTTGAATTCTCGTCAATTTTCTTAATACAACATTCTTTTCTACCAAAACTCCCGAGAGTAATAAATAAATAAATAAATTTATTGTCAAAAAACAGTACAAACTGCGTATGACCACGTGGAGGAAAAAAAAACTAATTTACTATCACACACAAGTACACTATTAGTTGATAAACAATGTACGTAGCACACTCACCGGTAAACACGCGGAATACTCCCTGAACTAGCTGATTAACAAATACAAAAGATTCGTTTCAGTCCTATACAAGGCATTTACCGTAGTACACGGAAAGAGGGTAAATGTCTTTAAAATCGTTTTTACAAATACCTGCTCTGGATCAGTATTTAAAAGGAAAGTAGAATTTATTCTCTACTATTAACAAATCACTTTGCTACATTACCCTTATCAGAGATCGCTTTCCGGAAACAACTAATTCTTAGTCCTCTAAAAATCTTTAAGGTGACTTCTTCGGAAATATCGTTATAATGATAAATTTCTCCCCCGAAAGCAACAGGATTGAATAATCCAAGCAGAAATTTACAGTCGTTACGAAAGTAATGTTGGTAAAGCGCCAGTCATTTCTGGATGGGAACCGAGATAATAAATTATATGCACTTTACAATCAGCGCTTTGAGACAAATACATAATATACCAATAGGCAAGGAACAATTCGATCTGTACAGTGGTTTACTCTTCCTTCACGGATATCCACTATTAATGATAAGAATCGATCAACAACAGGTTTCGCTGGCATTTAACGTAACCGTCCGGTGATAAATGTGTCTGAAAGGAAGTGAAGGAACTCTCCCTCAGGAAAACAAAGGGTAATTCAAAGACGAAAATGTCACGAGAAATGTCAGCCTGATTAAAAGGCTTCAAGGGCACTGTATTCAAGAAAATTTGATTTCGTGGAGAAACTGAAAAACAAATTCAATCCTAACAAGTTCCAACTAGATACGCCTAACACGGATGCAGAGGCAAAAACTAAAGTCCGAGAATAGAAATAAAACTATATTCGGATTCGACCATTTATTTTGAAGATGTTAAATTTCTCCGTGGATGACCCAAAGTCTCTGGGTGTCAAACCAACACTAACTTCCACTTACGAAAAAAATGAGATTGATAAAAATTGATTAATTAAGGTATTTTATTACATTGTACGCGGAAATCAGCAAAAAAACAGACTACAATTCTAAACAATTCTATAAATTGGTAAAGACATAACTGTTTGTCAACGGGCCCTAAAATGTGCTTGTGGTGTTGTCGGAGAGTACAGCTCCTTCCTGACTTCAACAAACTATACTAATCCGCATAAAAATATAAAACTGATTCTTTACAAGAAAGATAATATCATTTTTTACATTTTTCCCGCTCCGTAATTTTCACTATCCGATTGTACATAAAACATCAGGAAATATAGAAATCGTCAAATAAAGTTTATTTTTAAAGATCCGAAGAGACATTTCAAGAGACCCTATTCTCAAAGTTTAGCTTTGCCCGGTACTACTCGTATGAGTGTGTGAACGATTTTATTTCCTCAATAACTTGCCAACAAGATGATGGATTAGGGCAGATCTTGAGAATTGTATTCGGTAACTTTTGGAAAAGATTCCTTGTTTGGACAGCTTGTTCCGACATTACTTCCAATCTCTAAAAATACAANTATATATATATATATATATATATATATATATATATATATATATACAATTAGCTTGATGTACATTAAAATTGCGAATAGACTGCAATGCACAACAAATTGTGAGATATCATAACTATAATTTGTAAATGATATCTAGACCATCTGCTGTATTCAAAAGTAAGATCCCACAAAACTTTAAATACGAGCAAATAAATTAAACATCAGCAGCGAAGATAGATTTTTACTTTCGTACAAGTAATGAGGGTCGGAGTGGTCCAGAAATATGCATATCTATACGAGAATCAATACTAGATAAGATACAGAGCAAACTAGGGTTCCAGCTAAATGTTATTTCTTCAGTTAGTCACTGCAACGTACTGAATACATGCAGACATATAAACGATAAAAACATATCTTCCCAACGAAGACAAGATAAAATTCACACACATTTTCGAAGAAAAGAAACCGCTATTTATTTCCAACAAATACTGAATCTATATCTTGGTAAACGATCTATTATACATGAACTGTTTTCGGAATTTCCCGTGAGAATTCCTATTAGCTAGTGAAGTTTCGGGGAATCGCGAGGTTGGGACAATTTGAAAAATTGTGAAACCATAGGATAAAAGCGATACAGAAGGCAAGTAGTAAGATTTTTTGTAAAACTAGATAAGATACTCAGATTTGCCTCGAAAATAAACGCAAACAAGTGTCCCACTTCTTAGTCCGATAAGTCATCCAGGCAAAATATGGATAACAAATAAAATTAAAAAAAAATCAATTATGTAATTCGAAAACTATTTCAACACNGCAATTATTCTTGTCGCCTTCCGATAATTTTCTTTATATTTATATTACGAAGAGAGTACGTTGCATCTGTCTCTTATACACATCTAGATGTGTATAAGAGACAGTATATATATATATATATCACAGTAGCAAAGCAACATGGTTAGTTATTCGCATCAGACGCTTACCCGTGGTTCCCGGCGGTCAAGTCTCCACCCACCAACTCAAGAGCTCCTAGAGCGAAGGAACTCGCAGTGCCGACTAGAGACGTCAGAGCTGGTTCGCAGTGCGATATTAGACGCTATGTACTCAACAGCGCCGGCGCCAACGACAGGACGGGGTGGGAAAGAAATGGCGCAAGGGAGGAAAGTGCTGATTGGTCGAAGGAAAAATATAACCCTGAAGTATGTTTTCATCACATCGGGTTCTCACAGGGTTCGAAGATAACTTGCGTTGACATGGGATACGGAAAGGGACACATACTACAACATAACATTACGGTTCCATTGCCGTGATAAATAGGAAGTGATTGACATGTATCACATCTGGAGTACCTTTTCATCAAGGTTCACTTCACATTTCTAATTTTTGGTTCTGTATAGTTAACAAGGTTGGAGAATATTCTTAACAAACAACTTACATTAAAATGTGACAGATAAACATAATCTTTGCCTTACTGGACTGAATTAGAAAATAACAGCAAGACCTAATTAATTAAACAATGGTAATATACTTTACACCGTGAAATTTAAATGTTAGAATGCAACAAATTCCATAGTTTATTTTGAAATATATATTTGTGCATGCCAGAAACCATCGTCAATAATCGGGAATCTATTGTATTTAGAAAACTTTGCAATACATAGAAAAACACTTCAAACAAAATTATTTCCATTTTAATAAACATATACGTTGCCAGCTTCATCCAATATATAATGCACGTGCGGAAATGATAGATGTCACGAGTTTTTCAGGATATGGGCTGTATATCAACTGCAGACAAGTATGACACTTATGTTTCAAATTGATTATATACTGATTGAAGATACAAGAATTTATGACTACGTAACAAATTTAGCAACACACAAACATCTCTGTAAATACAGGGGCGCACTCACGGAGGGGGAACTTAGGGGGATTAAAGGCCCGCCCTCAAGTATATATTTAAGAACTATTCTGTAAAACGAAAAAATGTACCAAATCGAAACTACATAGAGGATAATTTTATGATCAAATTTGATTTATAGACATACATGAAGGTTATGTAAATTCTCCGACTTCGAGAAAACTATTAACTTCAGAAATTTTTGACGAACCCAGGTTCCACTTACGAATTCCTCGCTCTACCAAGGTCTCTGAAGATCTCGCAACGAAAACAGAAAGATCTTACAATCAGCTCCCATTCCGGAGACGTCCGTCTCAACCTTTCAGGGGTCAACACTTCCTTCATGCGGACGTGTTTGCATAACTTTTACGCTAAGGTGACATCACGAATATTTCTCATTCATCCTAATACATTATAACATTTTCAGTACCCTCTGTCGGGGTTCCCCTCGGATAGTCACTCTCTCGCATGTATAATTCATTACCCGATTTTCTATTATAAGAGGTTTTTCTCATGTTCATGTTTCCATGCTGCTCTACTGCTAGACAGCTTATCATTCTAGGATAAATAAACTAAATACTTACTTCAATTATTGGTAGTTCTTGTGGCTTTAGTATGAAATATTATATAATACACTAAAGCGAAAAATCCCACCAAAATTCGTGATAAAAATAACTATAAAGATACGTAAATCAAGAGTACCTAATATGCTCTACTCCTGAGTAATGACTCTGAGAATATTTAAAACCATTAAAAAAATACTATTTAACTGCTGTTTGAACGGAAACAAACTGCAGTCTGTGGGCCATACCAAATTTCATGTGTCATCAAAACGCCTGAATGTGATAAATCCCTACGACGATTGAAAGGCTGCTGTCGATTTCACGGCGCCATGGCTAGGTCATAGGCGAAGTAACCCACGTGTGGAACGGGATATCTTTCCACACGTATGGAAAGGGGAAGGTTCAGCGAAGAGATCATGTTCGCAGAAAGACGGTACTGGCAATCATACTTCTGAATTCACGGAGTGCGGAGAGTTCTTTTCGTGCAGTAAAGATTACTAACAATAGAATTAACTATGAAACGGCTATTAATAGATTTTAGAAAAAAATAAAACAATTAATAGTGCTGATGTTGATGGTGAAGGGAGTGAAAAGAAAATCATGCTTGGAACCAGGAAGTCGGATTACTGATGAAGACGCGCCGAGAGAAAAATGTGATCCAACAAATACCGGACAATTGGTGAGTTCAAATATAATTTAATCAACCTCCAAGTCTGTTGCCCAGACAGTTGTAACAGAGTCTCTAGTCTAGAGACTAATGGTGATTATTGTTCAGTAATTTTCTAGTTTTTATCAAAATTTTACAAAATTACCATACAAAAAGATTTAATTAGATCAATTAATTGAAGTATTGATGAATATGATGGATTTTTTTCGATTCTGATCTCGATTCCAAACTCGCTTCCGATTACTGAAAGCTATATTATTTCAGAATAATGATCAATAACGAATTGTCAAATGTTGCGAGTGAATGAACTTTTGGTCACCGCTTGATTACGNGAGAGCAGCTCAGGAAGGACGCCGCGGTGAAAGGGTGTCCGCTTGGTGGCGCCATCCTACGGCCATCTGATGGGGCTCCATGCTAATGCTTGCAGACCTCATGAAATGAATGATGCAGGAAATGTGCACATTTGGGTGAAAGGTGCCTCGCAGAACAAAGGCCAGCCAGCGCAGCCCGCAATTCGGGGGTGAGAGGAATGCAGCAAGTACCGAGAAAAGAATCAGCCCTACTTAGGGAAAACCTTATTCCCAGCTGGCTGGAATTGTGTGTGCCGAAACAAAATGGGTAACGCGAAAGTGTGTCCATCTGTTTGCTATTTAATCACGACTGAATCAGAGAACCGATCGTCTTGAAATTTGGCAAGGAGATAGTTTAGATGTCCAGGATGAACACAGACCAACTTTTATTTAAAAAACGTGAGATAAGAAAAATAGAAATAGTTTTTGACGATAAATGTCGATAAAACCAAAAAGAAGAGAGTTATAACTACTTACGCTGCCTGGTTAGAGATAGGTGACAACTATGAATGGCCTCAAAGAGTTCTACAAAAAAGTCCGCGACAGCATGTCTGTCTACACAAAATAACCTAAATTATCGACAAAACGTTATTAAAAGTAGAATTGTTAAAATACTCCCATTTAAGACAGTAATTTAAAAAGAAAAAATCATCAAATTTAATGTAGTATTTGTTTTGTGCATTTAACAAAGATAAAAAAACGAATGTAAATCGTAAAATTTCGACACATAGTTTAGATATTTCAATGAAATGGTGCAACCGCGTCATGCCTCTAAAGCGAAATTTCGACCCTCAGATGGAGTAGTGTTACAAAGTTCGTGACAAAGTTTTGTATTAAATTTCTATTAATATAAATTTGAAAAATAAAAATGCTGTATATGATTTGAAAAACCATTAAATAAAAGTATTTTTATCTTACAATATAGATAGATTTTATTTCTTCCTGAGTAAAAGAAGATCAGTCTAAGAAAACTCACGGCAAAAAACGCCGGGTAATCAGCTAGTTCCTATATATATTAAAATTGTCCAAATCTTAGATGTTCTACATCTCTACATCGATCGCGTGTTTTTACAGGACTCGGGGTTTTTAACCCATTGTTTTCATTTATATCCTACAGAACCTATGTTCACATTCCCTTAGCCCCCCCCCCCCTATAAAAATCCTGGGTGCACCCCTGTGTAAATAACCGCGAAAACTACAGAAGTACTTTCTCCCTGACGTAATATGGAAACATCTCTCTTATTTCTAACGTTTACCATACTTTTCACACTCTCTCTTTTATAATAGGAATATCAATTACCAAACTAGATTAAAAACCAACAATTATTTCAATATTAAATATGAATATAGCTAAATCAATACGTATTTATAATAATAGTTTCAGTGAATTCTTTGTAATAAGGCAAATGTGAAATCCTAATTTCAAACCTTACGAAGTACTGTCTTGGACAATACGATTCCTCTATACAGTGAGAATGACTAGCAAGTTTTCTCCCAAAGAATGCAGTACTTTTTATTGCACGGTGTAAAGTAATCAATGAGCCCCAGAGCGTTACGGCACTCACTGGGGAACCACTTAATTAAATAAAATACGAATACCATTGAAATAATACAGATCACATCCAGAAATGAACAAAGCTTGACCTCAACGTTCAACATGAACTTTTCCAATTCCGTAAGCCCTAGTAGGACGTTTTGACTAAGCAATTGCCCCAACTGAAGAGAGTGGAATCCTTTCTCAAAAACGAAAGTAACAAATCGCTCATTCTTTAGAGCCCAGGCATAAGATGTTATGCATCGTTATGTAATTCACACCACGTGTAGATGACGTCCAAAAATTGTGATAAAACTTCACAAGTATGGCTGATGTCACATCTGAGATGTCATCTCCTTCCCGCTCGTGCAATATCACACCAAGCGGAGCGGCCGTAAACGGTCAGGAGTAGGGGAACGTGAGTAGGGGTGGAAAGAACAAGGTCAATTCAGGACGATAACAGACATGCTTCGCGCAGGTCTTGTACTGAGCATCCATGCAACTGCCCGTTAACTACACAACGCTTTTATTGTAAAACA